>NW_019167826.1:13698923-13711423 GCF_002303985.1 Durio zibethinus
CAGACCGAGGGTTGTGGCAGCGAGATCGGTAGCACGCAGAGGGGGATCGGGCCGATCCTCGACTTGCACATTATGCCTCTTCGATCGGCTCAACGCCCGCACGCTCGTTTCGTGGGTTGACTTATGCATACGTAGTTCATTTTCAGTCTAAGATCAAACCGGACTGAGGGTTGCGATAGCAGGATCGACAGCACGTAAGGGGGGACTGGGTCGATCCCCGACTTGCGCATTCTGCCTCTTCGGCTAGCTGAGCGCCTGCATGCTCATTTCATGGGTTGGCTTAGGTATATGGAGTTCATTCCATGTCTAAGCCCCAGTCGGACCGAGGGTTGTGGCGGTAGGACCGGCAGTGGGATCGACAGCACGCAGAGGGGGACCGGGCTGATCCCCGACTTGGGCATTATGCCTCTCCGACCGACCTCTCCGACAGGCTGAGCGCCTGCACGCTCGTTTCATGGGTTGACTTAGGCATACGGAGTTCATCCCCAGTCTAAGCATACAGAGTTCATTCCCAGTCTAAAATCAGATCGGATCGAGGGTTGCGGCAACAGGATCGGCAACATGTAGGGGGATCGGGCCAATCCCCGGCTTGTAGATTCTACCTCTTCGGCCGGCTGAGCGCTCGTATGCCCGTTTTGTGGGTTGGCTTAAGCATTTTGAGTTCATTCCATGTCTAAGCCCCAGTCGGACCGAGGGTTGTGGTAGCGGGACCGACAGCACGCAAAGGGGGATCGGGCTGATCCCCAGCTTGCGCATTATGCCTCTCCGATCGGCTCAGCGCCCTCACGCTCATTTCGTGGGTTGACTTAGGCATACGAAGTTCATTCCTAGTCTAAGATCGGATCGGATCAAGGGTTGCAGTAGCAGGATGGACAGCACGCAGGGGGGACCGAGCTGATCCTCGACTTGTGCATTCTACCTCTCCGGTCGACTGAGCACCCGCACGCTCCTTTCATGGGTTGGCTTAGGCATACGAAGTTCATTCCATGTCTAAGCATACGTAGTTCATTCCTAGTCTTAAGATCAGACCGGACTGAGGGTTGTGGCAGCAGGATGGACAGCACGCAGGGGGGACCGGGCCGATCCTCGACTTGCGCATTCTCCCTCTCCGGCCGATTGAGCGCCCGCACGCTTCTTTCATGGGTTGGCTTAGGCATACGGAGTTCATTCCCAGTCTAAGATCAGACGGACTGAGGGTTGTGGCAGCAGGATGAACAGCACGTAGGGGGACCGGGCCGATCCTCGACTTGTGCATTCTGCCTCTCCAGTCGGTTGAGCATCCGCACGCTCGTTTCGTGGGTTGGCTTAGGCATACAGAGTTCATTCCATGTCTAAGCATATGTAGTTCATTCCCAGTCTAAGATCGGACCGGACTGAGGGTTGTGGCAGCCGGACCAGTAGCAGGATTGACAGCACGCATGGGGGACCGGGCCGATTCTCGGCTTGCGCATTCTGCCTCTCCGATCGGCTGAGTGCCCGTACGCTCATTTCATGGGTTGGCTTAGGCGTACAGAGTTCATTCCATGTCTAATCCCCACCCGAACTAAGGGTTGTGGTAGCAGGACCGACAACGAGATCGACAGCACGGAGAGGGGGACCTTGCTGATCCCCGGCTTGCACATCCTACCTCTCTAGCTAGCTGAGCGCCCGTACGCCCATTTCATTGGTTAGCTTAGGCATAAGGAGTTCATTCCATGTCTAAGCCCCAGTCAGACTGAGGGTTATGGCAGCGGGACCGATAGCACGCAGAGGGGGATCGAGTCGATCCTCGGCTTGCACATTATGCCTCTTCGGTCGGCTCAGTGCCCGCATGCTCGTTTCGTGGGTTACCTTATGCATACGGAGTTCATTCTCAATCTAAGATTGAACCAGACCGAGGGTTGCGGCAGCAGGATCGACAGCACACAAGGGGGGACTGGGTTGATCCCCGACTTGCGCATTCTGCCTTTTCTGCTGGCTGAGTGCCCGCATGCTCATTTCATGGGTTGGCTTAGGCATATGGAGTTCATTCCATGTCTAAGCCCCAGTCGGACCGAGGGTTGTGGCGGTAGGACCGGCAGTGGGATCGACAGCACGCAGAGGGGGATCGGGCTGATCCCCGACTTGGGCATTATGCCTCTCTGACCGACCTCTCCGACAGGCTGAGCGCTTGCACGCTCGTTTCATGGGTTGACTTAGGCATACGGAGTTCATCCCCAGTCTAAGCATACAGAGTTCATTCCCAGTCTAAAATCAGACCGGACTGAGGGTTACGGCAGCAGGATCGGCAACACGTAAGGGGACCAAGCCAATCCCTAGCTTACGGATTCTGCCTCTTCGGCCGGCTGAGTGCCCGCATGCCCGTTTCATGGGTTGGCTTAGGCATAGGGAGTTCATTCCATGTCTAAGCCCCAGTCGGACCAAGGGTTGTGGTAGCAGGATCGGCAACATGTAGAGGCGGACCGGGCTGATCCCCAGCTTGCGTATTATGCCTCTCTGGCCTGCTCAGCACCCACACACTCATTTTATGGGTTGACTTAGGCTTACGGAGTTCATTCCTAGTCTAAGATCAGACCGGACCAAGGGTTGTGGCAGCAGGATCGATTGCACGCAAGGGGGGATCGGATCGATCCTCGGCTTACGCATTCTGCCTCTCCAGCCGGTTGAGCGCCTGCACGCTCGTTTCGTGGGTTGGCTTAGGCATACAGAGTTCATTCCATGTCAAGCATACGAAGTTCATTCCCAGTCTAAGATCGAACTGGACTAAGGGTTGCAGTAGCAGGAATAGCAACAGGATCGACAGCACGTAGGGGGCGACCAGGCTGATCCTCGGCTTACGCATTATGCCTCTTCGACCGACTAAGTGCCCGCACGCTCGTTTCGTGGGTTGACTTAGGCATACGGAGTTCATCCCCAGTTTAAGCATACGAAGTTCATTCCCAATCTAGGATCGGATCAGACCGAGGGTTGCAGCAGTAGGATCAATAGACTACAGGGGGACCTGGTCGATCCCCCTGCTTGTGCATTCTGCCTCTCGATCGATTCGAGCGCACCGCAGTCCCGTTTTCGTGGGTTGGCTTAAGGCATAGGGAGTTCATGTCTATGTCTAAGCCCCAGCCAGGACCGAGGGTTTGTAGGCAGTGAGCTGGCAAGCAACGTAGAGAGGAGATCGGACCGTTTCCCCGGCTTGCGTATTATGCCTCCTTCGACCGGGTCAGTTCCCGTTACACTTCGTTTCATTGGGTTGACTTATGCATACGGAGTTCATTCCCAGTCTAAGATCAGACCAGACCGAGGGTTGCGATAGCAGGATCGACAGCACGTAGGGGGGCACCAGGCCGATCACCGGCTTGCTTATTCTGCCTCTCCGATCGGTTGAGCGCCCGTACGCTCGTTCCATGGGTTTGCTTAGGCATACGGAGTTCATTCCATGTCTAAGCATACGGAGTTCATTCCCAATCTAAGATCGGACCGGATCGAGGGTTACGGTAACAGGACCAGCAGCATGCAAGGGGGGGACCGGGCCGATCCCAGGCTTGCACATTCTGCCTCTCTGATCGGCTGAGCACCCGTACGTTTGTTTCGTGGGTTGGCTTAGGCATACAGAGTTCATTCCATGTCTAAACCCTAGCCGGACCGAGGGTTGTGGTAGTAGGATCGGCAGCGGGATCAACAGCACGCAGAGGGGGATCGGGCTGATCCCCGGGTTACGTATTATGCCTCTCCGACCAGCTAAGCGCCCGCACTCTCGTTTCATGGGTTGACTTAGGCATACGGAGTTCATCCCCAATCTAAACATACAGAGTTCATTCCCAGTCTAAGATCAGATCGGACCGAGGGTTGCGGCAGCAGGATCGGTAGCACGCAGGGGAACCGGGCCGATCCTTGGCTTCTGAATTCTGCCTCTTCGGTCGACTGAGCACCCACACGCCCGTTTCGTGGATTGGCTTAGGCATAGGGAGTTCATTCCATGTCTAAGCCCCAGTTGGACAGAGGGTCGTGCCAGCGAAACCGGCAGCATGCAGAGGGGGACCGGGCTGATCCCCAGCCTGCGCATTATGCCTCTTCGATCGGCTCAGCACCCGTACGCTCGTTTCGTGGGTTGACTTAGGTATATGGAGTTCATTCCCAGTCTAAGATCAGACTGAACCAAGGGTTGCAACAGCAGGATCGATAGCACACAGAGGGGGACCGAGCTGATCTCCGGCTTACGCATTCTGCCTCTCCGACCAGCTGAGCGCCCGCACGCTCGTTTCGTGGGTTGGCTTAAGCATACGGAGTTCATTCCATGTCTAAGCATATGGAATTCATTCCCAGTCTAAGAGTTTGAGCCATGGTGCACATGCTGGGCTCGGGCATGTGCTGGTGCTGCATTTTTTTTCGCTCAGGGCACCATCACCGGGGCATCGTCGGAGAGCCTAACCGGCGACGTTGGGGGTTCCAACGATTGGGGGGCTGGGGGGGTGTGCGCACATGATGTGCGATGGGTGCTGGTACTTGGCCCTTATATTGGCCCCCAATCCCTCATCAAACCTTGAGAACTCACACCCCCTTAAAGAGCATTTGAGATTTTATAGGTTTGCTGCCAGTAGCCATTAAAGTGTTTGAAATGGGGACACTTTTTTCAAACAGGCACAAAATCTTCTCCACTTTGAGTTTTGAGCTGAATGTTTTTGTGCATGCCAGGAAAAATACAAGGATCACCTCTAACAAATTTGGGGACAAAACTCTTTCTAAAAAAATTTTAAAAAATCCCGAACCGTAAAAAGTTTCAAAAATCGTGAAAAATAGAAAACGGGTCGTCTTGCCATGAAACTTCACATGAAGGCTTAGGGGACTATTGTATGAATTTACAAGACATAAAAATGGCATTGGCATGGCAGAAATATGAAGATGTACTTGAACCCACCTACCACTCGTTCGATCTCCTACTTGCGCATCCTGCCTCTCTGGTCGACTGAACGCCCGCACGCTCGTTTCGTGGGTTGACTTAGGCATATGAAGTTGATCCCCAGCCTAAGCATACGGAGTTCATTCCCAGTCTAAGATCGAACTGGATCGAGGGTTGCGGCAGTACGATCGACAGCACGCAGGGGGACCGGACCGATCCTTGGCTTGCGCATTCTGCCTCTACGCCCGGTTGAGCACCCACATGCCCTTTTCGTGGGTTGGCTTAGGCATAGGGAGTTCATTCCATGTCTAAGCCCCAGCCGAACCGAGGGTTGTGGCACGCCAGGCACATCAGGTGCACCAGTAGGTGAGCCAGAGGTTAAGGCCCGCAAACCAGGCGTGCTGGCGGGTATCTGTGCGCAAAGCCTAGCAAACGAGTTCAGAACACCCGCCCAACTTGCAGGCCAGCCCGTGAGACCAAGGCCTGGCATACAAGCTGCCCGCACCACATCCAGAAGGGCCCAAGGGGCTGGACACGCAAGGGAAGCTTCTGGAAGCAGGCAGGATCAGTTGAAGCATCCTGGCAGATTTGATTGACCTTGAAAATCAGGAGTTAGCATCCTGATTGATTGTAATCTGTATAATCCCATGATTTTAGCCTTTATTCTAGGGATATGCCATTAAGTTGTAGCTAAAGCCTCAACTATAAATAGAGAGCCTCAACTATAAATAGAGGGCTGCTCCACCCTCATTTGTACACCATCAAACACTTCTATTTCAATGAATACAAGAGCATTTGCAGAATTCTGTCTTCTTATCCTGTTTCTCTTTAAGGTGCGTAATCAGCCCTTCCCATTGTTCTAGTGCCTGCACGCATGTGTTTTAGGCTGACTTTGGCATAAAAGAGGAGATTCCAAGCCTAAGACCGTAGGGTTTCTGAGTCTAAGGTCAGAGCCCGTGACAGTTGGTATCAGAGTGAGTTCGATTTTACGTGTTTGTGCTGTGCAGGTTAGATCGTGATTGAGGAGATGGCATCCCAAAGCGGCGTTGCTAGCCAACAACCAAAGGCCCCAGAGCGTGGGCGTGGAAGAGGCAAGAAAGCTAGTTCTAGAGATATCTGGTCTACCATGGATGGTAGGCTGGCCAAGGTGGAGGTGACCGTAGGCAACATGGGGGAGAAGCTTGAGGAGGTAGAGACTCACATTGCATCGCTAGACTCCATGGGGAAGGAGATCCAAAGTGAGCTGGAAGTTGCTCTCAACAAAGGCATGGACATGTTCACCCAAAAGAATCAGACCTTGGAGGCTGAAGTGCTGACCTTGCGCGATGGCATGGAGGCCATGCGCCAGTGGATGGAAGAGCTTGCCAGTGAGCTCGTTGCTTGAAAGACTGCCATTGGGAATGGCATGTTTGTTGGAGTGTCCAAGTCCAGATTGGATGTCCCCAAGCCTAAGGAGTTCAAGGGGACTAGGGCAACCAAGGAAGTAGACAACTACCTATAGGGTATAGAGCAGTACTTCTAGGCCATGGGCATGCAAGACGAGGCGATAAAGGTAAGCACCGCTGCTATGTATCTCACTGATGTAGCCTTATTGTGGTGGAGGCGCAGGTGTGATGATGTTAGGCGTGGGAGCACCAAGATTGGAACCTAGGTAGAGTTTCAAAAGGAGTTCAGAGAACAATTTTACCCGGAGTATGCCGATGATGAGGCGCGGGCAAAGTTACGCAGGTTGAGCCAGTAAGGGGACGTAAGGGAGTATGTCTAAAATTTCTCTGAACTGATGCTACAGATCTTGGATCTAGGTGAGAAGGATGCCTTACTTGCTTTCATGGATGGGCTGAAGCCGTGGGTGAAGCATGAGCTACAAAGGAGAGGAGTTCATGACTTGGCTAAAGCCATGACTACTGCTGAGGCCTTGATAGAGTTCAAGCCTTTGAACAAGTTCGAGTCTACCAAGCCCAAGGGTAAGGGCAGGGACGATAGGGATCGAAAGAAGTAGTCCAAAGGGAAGGACCGTGACCAGGAGTCCAAGGATGGAGATCGAGACCATTCGACCAAGGATGGTGAGAGGAAGCCACCGGCAGGCAAGTGGAAAGCAAAAGGGGACTAAGAGCCACTAGCATGCTACCTATGTGGAGGGAGCCACATAGCAAGCAATTGCCCACAGAAGGGCAAACTGGCTGCTATAGACAAGGAGTCTGATGAGAAGCCAGAGTCAGGGGCAGCAAAGCTTGGGTCGTTGGTGCTCAATGCTGTCTAGAGTAAGGGGAGCCACAAGCCAAAGGGCTTGATGTTTACGAATCTAATGGTTGTGGGTCAGAAGGTGAACGCACTGGTGGACACAGGAGCCACGCATCTTTTTATTTCAGGTGATAGAGCCCGGAAGCTCGGAAGAAAAGGATTGGTACCATCAGAACGGTGAACTCCAAGGAGGTTCTAGCCATTGGAGTAGCACGGGGAGTGGAGTTACAACTTGGAGACTGGAAAGACAAGGAGACCATAGAGGTAATACCCCTTGACGACTATGAGTTTGTGATTGGGTTGGATTTCCTTGTTCGGATTAATGCCCTCCTTGTGCCTTTTGTCGATTGTGTTTGGATTTGGATGCAAGGTGCCAATGCCTAGTGCCATTGAGGAGAGGGTCCGAAGTTAGGTCACGGGTGGTGTCAACCATCCAATTTGCCAAGGCGGTAAGCAGACAAGAAGACACCTTCTTAGCAGCCTTGAAATATGATGAAGCAAGGGAGAAGGAGACCGAGTCACCCTTGGAGGTGCTAAAGGTGTTGAAGACCTTTAGTGATGTGATGCGCACAAAGCTGCCTAGCAAGCTACCACCTAAGAGGGAGGTGGACCACAAGATCGAGCTGGTGTCCGAGGCCAAGCCACCAGCTAGAGCCCCTTACCGAATGTCTCCACCAGAGTTGGAGGAGTTAAGGAAGCAGCTCAAAGAGTTAGTTGATACTGGCTTCATCAGGCCATCGAAGGTGCCCTATGGTGCATTGGTTCTATTCCAGCACAAGCATGATGGGTCGTTGCGACTGTACATAGACTATCGAGCTTTGAACAAGCTAACCATTAAGAATAAGTACCCCATCCCACTCATTGCGGACTTGTTCGATCAACTTGGGAGCGCAAGGTGGTTCACCAAGCTGGATTTGAGGTCGAGCTACTATCAAGTCAGGATAGCGGAGGGAGATGAGCCAAAGACAGCATGTCTCACTTGGTATGGTTCGTATGAGTTCTTGGTGATGCCTTTCGGACTCACGAACGCCCTAGCAACATTCTGCACCCTTATGAATAAGGTACTTCAGTCGTTCTTTGATCGATTTGTTGTGGTTTATTTGGATGACATTGTGATCTACAGCCAGACTTTGGGAGAGCATGTAGACCACTTGAGACAGGTGTTCAAGGTGTTGCGGGTGCATAAGCTGTTTGTCAAGAGGGAGAAGTGCTCATTCGCCCAGCAAGAGATCCTGTTCCTATGCCACATAGTGGGAGGTGGTAGGATACTCATGGATGAAGGCAAGATACACGCCATCCTGGAGTGGCAACCACCAGCCAAGGTCATTGAGTTGAGATCATTCCTTGGGCTGGTTAACTACAACAGGCACTTCATCAAAGGTCACTCAGCAATAGCCACGCCATTGACTGACTTGCTCAAGAAAGGGAGAGCATGGGAGTGAAGCGTAGGGTGCTAGGAAGCCTTTGATAGGTTGAAGCGGGCTATGACCGAAGAGCCAGTCTTGGCCTTGCTAGACCATGCCAAGCCGTATGAGGTACATATGGATGCATTAGACTTTGCCATAGGGGGTGTGTTGATGCAGGAGGGATGTCCAGTCGCGTTTGAGAGCAAGAAGCTGAACAAGACTGAATGCAAGTACACAGTCCAAGAGAAGAAGATGACTGCAATGGTACACTGCTTGAGCACTTGGTGCCATTACTTGTTGAGGTCGAGGTTCATGGTGAGGACGGACAATGTGGTGACCAGCTACTTCTAGATGTAGAAGAAACTGTCCCCCAAGCAGGCGAGATAGTAAGATTTTCTTACCGAATTTGATTTTCAGATAGAGTACAAGCCAGGATAGGCAAACCTAGTGGTAGATGCCCTGAGCAGAAAGGCTAACCTTGCTGCCATTAGCCAACCAGAGGGGTCACTGGTGCCGCACATCAAGAAGGGACTTACGCATGATCCTACAGCCAAGGCTTTGATAGAGTACACCCAACAAGGTAAGACTAGGCGATTTTGGTTGCAGGATGGGTTGCTGTACACCAGGGGCAGTAGACTGTTTGTGTCGTAGCACGGGAAGCTCCACAAGGAAGTTTTGCAAGAATGCCATGATTCAAGATGGGCTGGACACCCCAGAGTGAGCCTCACCCTAGCGCTGATCGAGGACCGATACTATTGGCCGTACATGAGGGACGATGTGGAGGCCTATATGAAGACTTGTCTTATGTGCCAACAGGACAAGATGGAGCTCAAGAAACCAGGGGGTCTCTTAGAGCCATTGCCAGTGCCAGAGCGACCATGGGAGAGTGTTTCTCTAGACTTTATAGTCGGTCTACCTAAAGCAGAAGGGTTTGGAAGCATCATGGTAGTGGTGGACAGGTTTTCCAAGTATGGAATCTTTATTCCAGCAACCAAGGAGTGCCCAGTCGAGGAGCCAGCTCGATTGTTCCTGAAGAACATGGTTAAGTACTGGGGAGTGTCGAAAACATCCTTGGCAAATGCATTTGCAACTGTTCGTCTTTCATAAATCCAAGAATTTCACCTCTGACTATGAAATACGAATGCCCCCGACTATCCCTGTTAATCATTACTCCAATCCCGAAGGCCAACACAATAGGACAAAAATCCTATGATGTTATCCCATGCTAATGTATACAAGCGTAGGCCTACTTTGAGCATGCTAATTTCTTCAAAGTAACAGCATCGGAGGAACGACCCAGGCAATTAAGTCCAGGAGTGCATCACTGGCAGTAGGGATGAGTAGATAGATGTTCACCGTGAGGCGGACCGGACGATCCAACCCTAGTTCCAACTACGAGCTTTTTAACTGTAACAACTTAAATATACGCTATTGGAGCTGGAATTACCGCGGCTGCTGGCACCAGACTTGCCCTCCAATGGATCCTCGTTAAGGGATTTAGATTGTACTCATTCCAATTACCAAGCATAGAGCCCGGTATTGTTATTTATTGTCACTACCTCCCCATGTTAGGATTGGGTAATTTGCACACCTGCTGCCTTCCTTGGATGTGGTAGCCATTTCTCAGGCTCCTTCTTCGAAATCGAACCTTAATTCTCCATCACCCATCACCACCATAGTAGGCCACTATCCTACCATCGAAAGAAGATAGGGCAAAAGTTTGAATGATGTGTCACCGGTACAAAGGCCGTACGATCCGTCGAGTTATCATGAATCATCAGAGCAACGGGCATAGCCCGCATCGACCTTTTATCTAATAAATGCATCCTTTTCAGAAGTTGGGGTTTGTTGCACGTATTAGCTCTAGAATTACTACAGTTATCTGAGTAGTAGATACCATCAAACAAACTATAACTGATTTAATGAGCCATTTGCAATTTCACAGTCTAAATTAGTTCATACTTACACATGCATGGCTTAATCTTTAAAACAAGCATATGACTACTGGCAGGATCAACCAGGTAGCATTCATTCGGGACGTTGGCACCGTATGGGCCTCGACGTACCAATCGAGCGGCGGAGAGAGCCCGACACAGAGCGCAAGCATCATGCGTGTCGAGCACGTGAAATGCGTAGCATCGAACGAACGGGGGTCGAGAGCTCACAGCCGCTAAACGTTTCGTATCCAAGAGCACGATCGAACGTTGGTGCACCAATGTGGCCACGGAGGATTGGGTGGCATGCTTGGGACACCGGCCACAATTGACATCTGACCTGTGGCCCCTTGGGACACGAGACGGATAAGGGATGGTGAGACATCCGGTTTCCATCGATTCAGGTATACAACACAGGATCCCGATCACGCCCCCTAGGTACGACGACCGCATGGACAGAGATTGAAGAGGATGACGGGTCGAAAGTTTGATGCAACCGCCCACACCAAGGCCCAGCATGTGCCGACGGTGGTCGAGGCAACCACCTGTACCAAGGGTCATCTTGTACCGATGGTGGTCGAGGCAACCGCCCACACTAAGGGTCGGCTTGTGCAGATGGTGGTCAAGGCAACCGCCCACACCAGAGGCCATTTTCTACCGATGATGGTTGAGTCAAGAGCCCACACCAAGGGTCGGCTTGTGCCGATGGTGGTCGAGGCAACCACCCGCACCAAGGCCTAGCATGTGCCAATGGTGGTTGAGGCAAGAGCCCGCACCAAAGGTCGGCTTGTACCAATGGTGGTTGAGGTAACAGCTTGCACCAGGGGCCATCTTCTGCCGATGGTGGTCGAGGCAACCGCCCGCACCAAGGCCCAACATGTGCCGATGGTGTTTGACATAACCGCCTGCACCAGAGGCCATCTTGTGCCAATGGTGGTCGAGGCAACCGCCCGTACCAAGGCCCAGCACGTGTCGATGGTGTTCGAGGCAACCGCCTGCACCAGGGGCCATCTTCTATCGATGGTGGTCGAGGCAACCGCCCACTCTAAGGCCCAGCATGTGTCGATGGTGTTCGAGGCAACCGCCCGCACCAGGGGCCATCTTATGTCGATGGTGGTCGAGGCAACCACCCGTACCAAGGGCTGGCTGGTGCCGATGGTGTTCGAGGCAACCGTCTACACCAAGGCTCGGCATGTGCCGATGGTGGTCGAGGCAATCGCCCGTACCATGACCCAACATGTGCCGATAGTGTTTGATGCAACTGCCTGCACTAGGGGCCATCTTGTACCGATGGTGGTCGAGGCAACCGCCCGCACCAAGGTCCAGCATGTACTGATGGTGTTCGACATAACCGCCTGCACCAGGGGCCATCTTGTGTCGATGGTGGTCGAGGCAACCGCCTGCACCAATGGTCGGCTAGTACCGATGGTGGTCGAGGCAACCGCCCACACCAAGGCCTGGCACGTGTCGATGGTGTTCGAGGCAACCGACTGCAGCAGGGGCCATCTTCTGTCGATGGTGGTCGAGGCAACTGCCCACTCCAAGGCCCAGCATGTGTCGATGGTGTTCGAGGTAACCGTCCGCACCAGGGGCCATCTTATGCCGATGGTGGTCGAGGTAACCACCCGCACCAAGAGTTGACTGGTGCCGATGGTGTTCGAGGCAACCGCCTACACCAAGGATCGGCATGTGCCGATGGTGGTCGAGGTAATCACCCGCACCACGACCCAACATGGGCTGATGGTGTTCGATGCAACCGTCTGCACCAGAGGTCATCTGGTACCGATGGTGGTCGAGGCAATCGCGTACACCAAGGGTTGACTTGTGCCGATGGTGGTCAAGGAAATCGTCCGCACCAAGGGCCGGCATGTGTTGATGGTGATTGAGGTAACTACCCGTACCAGGGCCCAGCTTATGCCGATGGTGGTCGAGGCAAGTGCCCGTACCAAAGGGCAGCCTGTGCCGATGATGGTGGATGCATGTGCCATCACCATGCATGTGCCATTGATGGTGGAGGCCTTGGTTGAAGCTCGATTTTGAGCCACGGTG
>NW_019167826.1:13716423-13733923 GCF_002303985.1 Durio zibethinus
ACTAGATTCAGCCCTATATAACCTGCAGCAATCGAACCCTGTTACAACCTCAAATGGGCTCTGGTTTGTTGCCTCGCTCCTTTACAAGTTGTAGGAAAACTGTGCAATATCTAGCAGCTTTGGCCAGTCCCTTTGTGTGGCACTCACATAGTGCCTGAGGTAGACCTCCAATAGTCCATTCACTCATTCTGTCTACCCATCGATCTACGGATGCATGCTGGTGGAAAAGTTCAAGTCTGACCGCAACAGCTTGAACAACTCAGTCCAGAACTTGCCCGTGAAACGCCCGTCCCGATCACTAACAATAGTCCTCGACACTCCCCAGTACTTAACCATGTTCTTCAGGAACAATCGAGCTGTCTCCTCGGCTGGGCACTCCTTAGTTGCTGGAATGAAAATTCCATACTTGGAAAACCTGTCCACCACTATCATGATGCTTTCAAACCCTTCTGCTTTGGGTAGACTGACTATAAAGTCCAAAGAAACACTCTCCCATGGTCGCTCTGGCACTAGCAATGGCTCCAAGAGACCGCCTGGTTTCTTGAGCTCCACCTTGTCCTATTGGCACACAAGACAAGTCTTCACATAGGCCTCCACATCGTCCCTCATGTGCAGCTAGTAGTACCGGACCTCGATCAGCGCCAAGGTGCGGCTCACTCCGGGGTGTCCAGCCCACCATGAATCATGGCATTCTTGCAAAACTTCCTTGTGGAGCTTCCCATGCTACGGCATAAACAGTCTACTGCCCCTGGTGTATAGCAAGCCATCCTGTAACCAAAATCGCCTAGTCTTACCTTGCTGGGCATACTCCATCAAAGCCTTGGCTATAGGATCATGCGCAAGTCCCTCCTTGATGCGCGGCACCAGTGACCCCTCTGGTTGGCTAATGGCAGCAAGGTTAGCCTTCCTACTCAGGGCATCTGCCACTAGGTTTGCCCGTCCTAGCTTACACTCCATCTGGAAATCAAATTCTGTAAGAAAATCTTACCCTCTCGCCTGCTTGGGGGACAGCTTCTTCTGCATCTAGAAGTAGCTGGTCGCCATATTATCCGTTCTCACCACGAACCTTGACCCCAACAGGTAATGGCGTCAAGTATGCAAGTAGTGCACCACTACCGTCATCTCTTTCTCTTGGACCATGTACTTGCATTCAGTCTCATTTAGCTTCCTGCTTTCAAACGCGACTGGGCGTCCCTCCTGTATCAACACGCCCCCTATGGCAAAGTCTGATGCATCTGTATGCACCTCATACGGCTTGGCATGGTCTGGTAAGGCCAAGACTGGCTCCTCGGTCACAGCCCGCTTCAACCTGTCAAAGGCTTCCTGGCACCCTACACTCCACTCCCATGCTCTCCCTTTCTTGAGTAAGTCAGTTAATGGCGTGGCTATTGCTGAGTGACCTTTGATGAAGCGCCTGTAGTAGTTGACCAGCCCAAGGAATGATCTCAACTCAGTGACCTTGGTTGGCGGTTGCCACTCCAGGATGGCGTGTATCTTGCCTTCATCCATGCATATCCTGCCACCTCCCACTATGTGGCTAAGGAACGGGATCTCCTACTGGGCGAATGAGCACTTCTCCCTCTTGACAAACAGCTTGTGCACCCGTAACACCTCGAACACCTGTCTCAAGTGGTCTACATGCTCTGCCAAAGTCTGGCTGTAGATCACAATATCATCCAAATAAACAACAATAAACCGATCAAAGAATGACTGAAATACCTTGTTCATAAGGGTGTAGAATGTTGCTGGGGTGTTCGTGAGTTCAAAAGGCATCACCAAGAACTCATACGAACCATACCGAGTGACACATGCTGTCTTTGGCTCATCTCCCTCCGTGATCCTGAGTTGATAGTAGCCCAACCTCAAATCTAACTTGGTGAACCACCTTGCACTCTCAAGTTGATCAAACAAGTCCGTAATGAGTGGGATGGGGTACTTGTTCTTGATGGTCAGCTTGTTCAAAGCCCGGTAGTCTATGCACAGTCGTAACGACCCATCATGCTTGCACTGGAATAGAACCGGTGCACCATAGGGTGCCTTCGATGGCCTGATGAAGCCAGCATCAACTAACTCCTTGAGCTGCTTCCTCAACTCCTCCAACTCTGGTGGAGACATTCGGTAAGGGGCTCTAGCTGGTGGCTTGGCCTCGAACACCAGCTTGATCTTGTGGTCCACCTCTCTCTTAGGTGGTAGCTTACTAGGTAGCTTTACGAGCATCACATCACTAAAGGTCTTCAACACCTTTAGTTCCTCAAAGGGTGACTCAGTCTCCTTTTCCCTTGGCTCATCATATTTCAGGGCTGCCAAGAAGGTGTCTTCTTGTCTGCTTACCGCCTTGGCAAATTAGATGGCTGACACCACCCGCGACCCAACTCCAGACCCTCTCCTCAATGGCACTAGGCATTGGCACCATGCATCCAAGATGTAAACACAATCGGCAAAAGGCACAAAGAGGGTGTTAATCCGAACAAGGAAATCCAACCCAATCACAAACTCATAGTCATCAAGGGGTATTACCTTTATGGTCTCCTTGCCTTTCCAGTCTCCAAGCTGTAACTCCACTCCTCGTGCTACTCCAATGGCTAGAACCTCTTTGGAGTTCACTGTCTTAATGGTACCAGTCCCTTTTTGTACCTTTAGTCTGAGCTTTTGGGCTCTATCACCTGAAATAAAAAGATGTGAGGCACCTGTGTCCACCAGTGCGCTCACCTTCTGACCCGCAACCATCAGATCTATAAACATTAAGCCTTTTAGCTTGCGGTTCCCCTTACTCTAGGCAGCACTGAGCACCAACAACCCAAGCTTTGCTGTCCCTGACTCTGGCTCCTCATCAGATTCTTTGTCTACAGTAGCCAACTTACCCTTTTGCGGGCAATTACGTCCTATGTGGCTCCTTCCACATAGGTAGCATGCTAGTGGCTCTGGATCCCCCTTTGCTTTCCATTTGCCTGCTGGTGGCTTCCTCTCACCATACTTGGTTGAACGGTCTCGGTTTCCATCCTTAGACTCTCGATCACGGTCTTTCCCCTTGGACTGTTTCTTTCGGTCCTTATCGTCCCTACCCTTACCCTTGGGCTTGGTAGACTCGAACTTGTTTAGAGGCTTGAACTCTATCAAGGCCTCAGCAGTAGTCATGGCTTTAGCCAAGCCATGAACTCCCCTCTTTTGTAGCTCATGCTTTACCCACGACTTCAGTCCATCCATGAAAGCAAATAAGGTGTCCTTCACACCTAGATCCGAAATCTGTAGCATCAGTTCAAAGAATTTCTGGACATACTCCCTTATGTCCCCTTGCTGGCTCAGCCTGCGCAACTTTGCCCGTGCCTCATCATCGGTATACTCTGGGTAAAATTATTCTCTGAACTCTTTTTGGAACTCTGCCCAGGTTCTAATTTTGGTGCTCTTATGCCTGACATCATCACACCTGTGCCTCCACCACAATAAGGCTACATCAGTGAGATACATAGCAGCAGTGCTTACCTTTATCACCTCGTCTTGCATGTCCATGGCCTGGAAGTACTGCTCCATACCCCAAAGGTAGTTGTCTACTTCCTTGGCCGCCCTAGTCCTTTTGAACTCCTTAGGCTTGGGACCTCCAATATGGATTTGGACACTCCAGCAAACATGCCATTCCTAATGGCAGTCTTGCAAGCAACGAACTCACTAGTAAGCTCTTCCATCCACTGGCGCATGGCCTCCATGCCATCGCGCAAGGTTAGCACTTCAGCCTCTAAGGCCTTATTATTCTGGGTGATCATGTCCATGCCTTTGTTGAGAGCAGCTTCCAGCTCACTTTGGATCTCCTCCCCCATGGAGTCTAGCGATGCAATGTGAGTCTCTACTTCCTCAAGCTTCTCCCCCATGTCATCCATGGTCACCTCCACCTTGGCCAGCCTACCGTCCATGGTAGACCAGATATCTCTAGAACCGACTTTCTTGCCTCTTCCACGACCACGCTCCTGGGCCTCTGGTTGTTGGCTAGAAATGTCGCTTTGGGATGCCATCTCCTCAATCATGATCTAACCTACACAACACAAACACACAGAATCGAACTTGCTCTGAAACCAACTGTCACGGGCTCTGACCTTAGACTCAAAAACCGTGGGCCTTAGGCTTGGAATCTCCTCCTTTATGCCTAAGTCAGCCTAAAACACAAGCGTGCGGGCACTAGAATAATGGGAAGGGCTGATTATGCAAGTTAAAGAGAAACAGAATAAGAAGATAGAATTTTGGAAATGCTCTTGTGTTCACTGAAACATAAGTGTTTGATGGTGTACAAATGAGGGTGGAGCAGCCCTCTATTTATAGTTGAGGCTCCAGCTACACTTAATGGCAATATCCCTAGAATAAAGGCTAAAATCAAGGGATTATAAAGATTATAATCAATCAGGATGCTAACTCCTGATTTTCAGGGTCAACCAAATCTACCAGGATGCTCTTGCTGATCCTGCCTGCTTCCAGAAGCTTCACTTGCGTATCTAGCACCTTGGGCCCTTCTGGATGTAGTGCGGGTAGCTTGTATGCCAGGCCTTGGTCTCATGGGTTGGCCTGCAAGTTGGGCGGGCGTTCTGAACTCGTTTACTAGCCTTTGCGCGTAGATACCTGCCAGCACGCCTAGTCTACAGGCCTCAACCTCTGGCTCGCCTGCTAGTGCGCCTGATGTGCCGGGTGCGCCTACCTAGGGTGTGACACTAGACCCTACCTCTGACTGAGCCGTTTTTAGGGTGGGCGGGCTGTTAAATAGAAAAGATAACTCTTCCCGAGGCCTCGATCGACGTCTCCAAACTCCCTAACATTACCGTCAGCCATCGTGTCCTGGTTCAGGAATTTTAACCTGATTCCCTTTCGAAGCTCGCGTGGGACGCGCTGTCAAACGGGCTTCGCCCGTCTCTTAGGATCGACTAACCCATGTGCAAGTGCCGTTCACATGGAACCTTTCCCCTCTTCGGCCTTCAAAGTTCTCATTTGAATATCTGCTACTACCACCTAGATCTGCACCGATGGCCACTCCGCTCGGGCTCACACCTCGGGTTTTACGATGACCATCGTGCCCTCCTACTCATCGGGTCCAGGCCCTTGCCCCGACGGCTGGGTATAGGTCACGTGCTTAAGCGCCATCCATTTTTGGGGCTAATTGATTTGGCAGGTGAGTTGTTACACTCCTTAGCGGATTTCAACTTCCATGACCACCGTCCTGCTGTCTTAATTGACCAACACCCTTTGTGGGTTTTGGGTTAGTGTGCAGTTGGGCACCGTAACCCGACTTTCGATTCATCCCGTATCGCCATTTCTGCTTACCAAAAATGGCCCACTTGGAGCTCTCGATTCCGTGGCGTGGCTCAACGAAGCAGCCGCACCATCTTACCTATTTAAAGTTTGAGAATAGGTCAAGGGCGTTGCGCCCCCGATGCCTCTAATCATTGGCTTTACCCAATAGAACTCAATGGGGGCTCCAGCTATCCTGAAGGAAACTTCGGAGGGAACCAGCTACTAGATGGTTCGATCGATCTTTCGCCCCTATACCCAAGTTTAGGATCGATTTTGAGCCACGGGGCACATCCTGGGCTTGAGCATGTGCTGGTGCCGTATTTTTTTCGCTCGGGGCACCATCATCGGAGCATCGTCGGAGCATCGCTGAAGAGCCTAACCGGCGACATTGGGGGTTCCGATGATTGGAGGGGCCCGGGGGTGTGCGCACATGATGTGTGATGGGTGCTGGTACTTGGCCCTTATATTGGCCCCCTATCCCTCATCAAACCTCGAGAACTCACACCCCCTTAGAGAGCATTTGAGATTTTATAGGTTTGCTGCCAGTAGCCATTAAAGTGTCTAAAATGGGGACACTTTTTTCAAACGGTCACAAAATCTTCTCCACTTCGAGTTTTTAGCTGAATTTTTTTGTGCATGTCAACAAAAATACAAGGATCACCTCTACCAAATTTGGGGACAAAACTCTTTCTAAAAAAATTTTAAAAAATCTCGAACCGTAAAAAGTTTCAAAAATTGTGAAAAATAAAAAACGGGTCGTCTTGCCACGAAACTTCACATGAAGTCTTAGGGGACCATTGTATAAATTTACAAGCCATAAAAATGGCATTGGCACGTTAGAAATATGAAGATGTGGTTGAACCCACCTATCACCCGTTCGATCCCCGGCTTGCGCATCCTGCCTCTTTGGCCGGCTGAGCGCCCGCATGCTCATTTCATGGGTTGACTCAGGTATACGGAGTTCATCCCCAGTCTAAGCATACGGAGTTCATTCCTAGTCTAAGATCAGACCGGACTGAGGGTTGCGACAGTAAAATCGGCTGCACGTAGGGGGGACTGGGCCGATCCCCGGCTTGCGCATTTTACCTCTCCGACCAACTAAGCACCCGCACGCCCGTTTCGTGGGTTGGCTTAGGCATAGGGAGTTCATTCCATGTCTAAGCCCCAGTTGGACCGAGGGTTGTAGCAGCGGGACCGACAGCACGCAGAGGGGGATCGGGCCGATCCCTGGCTTGCGCAATATACCTCTTCGGCCGGCTCAGCGCCCGCACGCTCGTTTCATGGGTTGACTTAGGCATACGGAGTTGATTCCCAATCTAAGATCAGACCGGATCGAGGGTTGCGGTAGCAGGATCGACAGCACGTAGGGGGGATCGGGCCGATACCCGACTTGCGCATTCTACCTCTTTGACCGGCTGAGCGCCCGCACGCTTGTTTCTTGGGTTGCTTAGGCATACGGAATTCATTCCATGTCTAAGCATACGGAGTTCATTCCCAATCTAAGATCGGATCGGATCGAGGGTTGTAGCAGTAGGACCAACAGCAGGATCGACAGTACGCAAGGAGGGACCGGGCCGATCCCCAACTAGCGCATTCTGCCTCTCCGGTTGACTGAGCGCCCGCAAGCTCATTTCGTGGGTTGGCTTAGGCATATGGACTTCATTCCATGTTTAAGCCCCAGCCGGACCGAGGGTTGTGGCAGCAGGACCGGCAGCGAGATCGACAGCAAGCAGAGGGGGATCGGGTCGATCTTCGACTTGCACATTATGCCTCTCCGGTCGGCTTCTCTGGCCAACTCAGCACCCATACGCTCATTTTATGGGTTGACTTAGGCATACGGAGTTCATTTCAGTCTAAGCATATGGAGTTCATTCCCAGTCTAAGATCAGACCGGCAGCGGGATCGGCAGCAGCACGCAAAGGGGGATCAGGCTGATCCTCGGCTTGTCCATCTTGGCTCTCTGACCGATCGAGCGCTCGCACGCTCGTTTCGTGGGTTGACTTAGGCATGTGGAGTTCATTCCTGGTCTAAGCCCCAACCGGACCGAGGGACCCGCAGTGGGATCGGCAGCACGCAGAGGGGGACCAGGCCGATCCTCGACTTACGCATTCTGGCTCTCTGGCCAGTTGGGTGCCCGCACGCTCGTTTCATGGGTTGACTTAGGCATACGTAGGTCATTCCTGGTCTTGACCAACCAAGGGCCAGAGGCTATCGATGGTGTTTGGGGCAACAACCAAGGGGGACCAACAGCGAGATCCTCAGTCAGCTCGTGCATCCTGCCCCAAGTGGTCGGTTTAATGCTCGCACGCTCGTTTCAGGGGCCGATCGGAGAGAGCGGAGTTCATTCCTGATCGGGACCGGAGGATGGGGGGGCCTCGGGTCACGCCCAACCCCGGAGGGAGACGACATGAAAAAAAGGAAGGTCGGTGTGGGAAGGGATGAATCGAAGTGACAAAGGGCTGAATCTCAGTGGATCATGGCAGCAAGGCCACTCTGCCACTTACAATACCCCGTCACATATTTAAGTCGTCTGCAAAGGATTCTACCCACCGCTAGGTGGGAATTGAGCTCCAAGTAAGCCCACGTGACTCATCCGCTGGGGGGGCTACACCTACTACACGTGCCCTTAGGGGCCATGGGCCCATACTGCGAGTCGGCAATCGGACGGTGGGCGCACGCGTCGCTTCTAGCCCAGATTCTGACTTAGAGGTGTTCAGTCATAATCCAACGCACGGTAGCTTCGTTCCACTGGCTTTTCAACCAAGCACGATGACCAATTGTGCGAATTAACGGTTCCTCTCGTACTAGGTTGAATTACTATCGTGACGCCGTCATCAGTAAGGTAAAACTAACCCGTCTCACGACGGTCTAAACCCAGCTCACGTTCCCTATTGGTGGGTGAACAATCCAACACTTGGTGAATTCTGCTTCACAATGATAGGAAGAGCCGACATCGAAGGATCAAAAAGCAACGTCGTTATGAATGCTTGGCTGCCACAAGCCAGTTATCCCTGTGGTAACTTTTCTGACACCTCTAGCTTTAAATCTCGAAGGTCTAAAGGATCGATAGGCCACGCTTTCATGGTTCATATTCGTACTGAAAATCAGAATCAAACGAGCTTTTACCCTTTTGTTCCACACGAGATTTCTGTTCTCGTTGAGTTTATCTTAGGACACCTGCATTATCTTTTAACAGATGTGCCACCCTAGCCAAACTCCCCACCTGACAATGTCTTCCGCTCGGATCGATCGATCGAGGCCAGCCTTGGGTCCAAAAGAAGGGGTCGTGCCCTACCTCCGATTCACGAAATAATTAAAATAACTTTAAAAGTAGTGGTATTTCAATTTCGCCTGGGGGTCCGACTTATCCTACACCTCCAAGTCTTTTCACAAAGTCGGATTAGAGTCAAGCTCAACAGGGTATTCTTTCCCCATTGATTCCACCAAGCCCGTTCCCTTGGCTATGGTTTCGCTGGATAGTAGACAGGGACAGTGGGAATCTCGTTAATCCATTCATACGCGTCACTAATTAGATGACGAGGTATTTGGCTACCTTAAGAGAGTCATAGTTACTCCCGTCGTTTACCCGTGCTTGGTTGAATTTCTTCACTTTGACATTTAGAGCACTGAGCTGAAATCACATTGTGTGAGCATCCGCAAGGACCATCGCAATGCTTTGTTTTAATTAAACAGTCAGATTTTGTACCAGTTCTAAGTCAACTGTTAATCACCTAAGGAAGGCCCCCGAGGGAGCCGCTCCCAGTCCGTCCCCTGGTCGGCACGTGGTGACCTTCTTTCACCGCAGGAGCAGCTCGAACAGTGCACCAGCAGCCGATGGGTTCGAGACTGGGACCCCCATGCCTAGCCCTATTAGCCAATCCTTTTCTTTGAGGTTACGGATCCATTTTGCCTGACCTTCCCTTGCCTACATTGTTCCATCGACCAGACGCTGTTCACATTGGAGACCTTATGCAGTTATGAGTACGATAGGGTGCAGACGACACCCGATCTTTCAGATTTTCAAGGGCCACCGGGGGCACACCAGACACCACGCAACGTGCGGTGCTCTTCCGACCGTAGGACCCTACCTCCGACTGAGCCGTTTTCAGGGTGGGCGAGCTGTTAAACAGAAAAGATAACTTTTCTCGAGGCCCCTACCGACGTCTTCGAACTCCCTAACATTGCCGTCAGCTGTCACGTCCTGATTCAAGAATTTTAACCTGATTCCCTTTCGAAGCTCACGCGGGACGTGCTGTCAGACGGGCTTCCCCCGTCTCTTTGGATCGACTAACCCATGTGCAAGTGCCGTTCACATGGAACCTTTCCCCTCTTCGGCCTTCAAAGTTCTCATTTGAATATTTGCTACTACCACCAAGATTTGCACTGACGATCGCTCTGCCAAGGCTCGTGCCCGAGTTTTACGACGATCATTATGCCCTCCTACTCATCGGGGCCTGGCCCTTGCCCCAACGGCCAGGTATAGGTCGTGCGCTTAAGCACCATCCATTTCCAGGGCTAGTTGATTCGGCAAGTGAGTTGTTACACACTCTTTAGCAAATTTCAACTTCCATGACCACCGTCTTGCTGTCTTAATCGACCAACACCCTTTATGGGTTATGGGTTAGCGTGCAGTTGGGCACCATAACCCGACTTTCGATTCATCCCGTATCGCCAGTTTTGCTTACCAAAAATGGCCCACTTGGAGCTCTCGATTCCGTGGCATGGCTCAACGAAGCAGCAGCACCGTCCTACCTATTTAAAGTTTGAGAATAGGTCGAAGGCGTTGCGCCCCCGATGCCTCTAATCATTGGCTTTACCCGATAGAACTCGATGGGGCTCCAGCTATCCTGAAGGAAACTTTGAAGGGAACCAGCTACTAGATGGTTCGATCAGTCTTTCGCCCCTATACCCAAGTCAGACGAATGATTTGCACGTTAGTATCACTGCGGGCCTCCACCAGAGTTTCCTCTGGCTTCACCCCGCTTAGGCATAGTTCACTATCTTCCGGGTCCCGACGAGCATGCTCGCACTCAAACCCTTCTCAAAAGATCAAGGTCAATCGATGATGCACCCTCCCGCCAATCAAGTTCCTTGCACCTTACGGGTTTCTTGGCCCGTTGACTAGCACGCATGTCAGACTCCTTGGTCCATGTTTCAAGACGGGTCAGATGGGGAGCCTGTAGGCCAACGCTTGGATCATGCTGGTGTCAGGGCACGTCAAGACAGCATGTGCTGCGTTCCATGATAGCAAGGATGACGTCTCCGTGGGCACATCCAAAGCTCGAGCTTGGGCTGTCGCCATAACTCGTATTGGTCCATACCCGGAGCCGATCGGTGGATCGACTCTCGCCGTTCCACATTCGGTCGGGGCGTATCATTGACCCCCATCCGCTTCCCTCCCGACAATTTCAAGCACTCTTTGACTCTCTTTTCAAAGTCCTTTTCATCTTTGCCTCGCGGTACTTGTTCGCTATCGGTCTCTCGCTCGTATTCAGCCTTGGACGAAATTTACTGCATGATTGGGGCTGCATTCCCAAACAACCCAACTCACGGACAGCGCCTCGTGGTACGATAGGGTCTGGGCACAATGGGGCTCTCACCCTCTCCGACGCCCCTTTCTAGGGGACTTGGGCCCGGTCCACCACTGAGGACGCTTCTCTAGACTACAATTCAGACGTCGAGGGCACCCGATTTTAAAGTTGGGCTCTTCCCGGTTCACTCATCGTTATCCTAGTAAGTTTCTTTTCCTCCACTTATTGATATGCTTAAACTCAGCGGGTGATCTCACCTGACCTGGGGTCGCGACGCGAGCATCGATCGAGCGATACGAGGGGTCTGAAGGGGTCCGAGTGGATAACGAGCATGCGTCATCAGGGACGAGGCACACCGGGAGCTCTACCATCGACGGTCACAGCGCTGTCATTGCTGGGGACTCACTTTTGGGCCAACCGTGACCCACGAGATCACGGGAGGCCATCTTTCGCCCACCTCCTTCCCCAGAGCCTGAGGGGCGGGGGGTTGGAGGGGGGCGACGGTGTATGACACCCAGGCAGGCATGCCCTCGACCTAATGGCTTGGGGTGCAACTTGCTTTCAAAGACTCAATGGTTCACAAGATTCTGTAATTCACACCAAGTATCGTATTTCGCTACGTTTTTCATCGATGCGAGAGTCGAGATATCCGTTATCGAGAATCGTTTCATTTTTTCACGATAAAAGAGTCACAGACGGGATGGCAACGGTGCGCGTGGTCTGTTTTCATTTTGGTTCCTTCGCACGATTCGTGTCAGGGGTTCATTGTTCAGCGACGGGCGAGACGACGCCGATCGTTCCACCCGCCCCGTAGGGGGGACGGAGTGACCGTCTTGCCCTCCGAAGTCGGAGGGGGCACGGGGCGCGGGGGCACCCTCACCCCCTCGGTGTTTCATTAACGCGTCTGGGGGTCATCCGTCGAGTGGGGTTTCGACAATGATCCTTCCGCAGGTTCACCTATGGAAACCTTGTTACGACTTCTCCTTCCTCTAAATGATAAGTTTCAGTTGACTTCTCACGACATCGTGGGTGGCAGACCGTCCACGTCGCCGTAATTCGAACACTTCACTAAACCATTCAATCGGTAGGAGTGACGAGTGGTGTGTACAAAGGGCAGGGACGTAGTCAATGTGAGCTAATGACTCGCGCTTACTAGGAATTCCTCGTTGAAGACCAACAATTGCAATGATCTATCCTCATCACAATGAAATTTCAAAGATTACCCGGGCCTATCGGCCAAGGCTATAGACTCATTGAATACATCAGTGTAGCGTGCGTGCGGCCCAGAACATCTAAGGACATCATAGACCTGTTATTGCCTCAAACATCCTTGGCCTAAGTGGCCATAGTCCCTCTAAGAAGCTAGCCACGAAAGATCACCTTCGCGTAGCTAGTTAGCAAGATGAGGTCTCGTTCATTAATGGAATTAACCAGACAAATCGCTCCACCAACTAAGAACGGCCATGCACCACCACCCATAGAATCAAGAAAGAGCTCTCAGTCTATCAATCCTTACTATGTCTGGACCTGATAAGTTTCCCCATGTTGAGTCAAATTAAGCCGCAGGCTCCACTCCTGGTGGTGCCCTTCCGTCAATTCCTTTAAGTTTCAGCCTTGCGACCATACTCCCCCCGAAACCCAAAGACTTTGATTTCTCATAAGGTGCTGACGGAGTCCTAAAAGTAACATCTATTGATCCCTGGTCGGCATCATTTATGGTTGAGACTAGGACGGTATCCGATCATCTTCGAGCCCTTAACTTTCCTTCTTGATTAATGAAAACATCCTTGGCAAATGCTTTCGTAGTTGTTCGTCTTTCATAAATCCAAGAATTTCACCTCTGACTATGAAATACGAATGCCCCTGACTGTCGTTGTTAATCATTACTCTGATCCTGAAGGCCAACACAATAGGACCGAAATCCTAAGATGTTTATCCCATGCTAATGTATACAAGCGTAGGCCTACTTTGAGCACTCTAATTTCTTCAAAGTAACAGCACTGGAGGAATGACCCAGGCAATTAAGTCCAGGAGGGCATCACCAGTAGTAGGGACGAGTAGATCGATGCTCACCATGAGACAGACCGGACGACCCAACCCTAGTTCCAACTACGAGCTTTTTAACTACAACAACTTAAATATACGCTATTGGAGCTGGAATTACCATGACTGCTGGCACTAGACTTGCCCTCTAATGGATCCTCGTTAAGGGATTTAGATTGTACTCATTCCAATTACCAGACTCATACAGCCCGGTATTGTTATTTATTGTCATTACCTCCCCGTGTTAGGATTGGGTAATTTACGCGCCTGCTGCCTTCCTTAGATGTGGTAGCCATTTCTCAGGCTTTCTCTCTGAAATCGAACCCTAATTCTTCGTCACCCGTTACCACCATAGTAGGCCACTATCCTACCATCGAAAGTTGATAGGGTAGAATTTTGAATGATTTGATCCATCAAGTTATCATGAATCATCACAGCAATGGGCATAGCCCGCGTCGACCTTTTATCTAATAAATGCATCCCTTCCAGAAGTCAGGGTTTGTTGCACGTATTAGCTCTAGAATTACTACGATTATCTGAGTAGTAGATACCATTAAACAAACTATAACTGATTTAATGAGCCATTCGTAGTTTTACAGTTTGAATTAGTTCATACTTACACATGCATGGCTTAATCTTTGAGACAAGCATATGACTACTGGCAGGATCAACCAGGTAGCATTCATTCGGGATGTTGGCACCGCGTTGGCCTCGACGCACTGACCGAGTGATGGAGAGAGCCCAACACGGAGTACAAACATCATCCGTGTCGAGCACATGAAATGCGTAGCATCGGACGAATGGCGGCCGAGAGCCCGCGCCCGCTAAACATTTCGCATTCGAGAGCACGATCGAATGCCGGTGCACCAATGCGGCCACGAAGGATTAGGTGGTGCGCTTGGGACACTGGCCACGATCGACATCTGACCCGTGGCCCTTCGGGACATGAGACTGATGAAGGATGGCAAGACATCCGATTTCCATCGATTCAAGTATGAAACACAGGATCCCGATCGCGCCCCCTGAGTATGATGATTGCATGGGGGGAGATTGAAGAGGATGACGGGTTGACAGTTTGATGCATTGAGCATGGAGCCGACCAACACGCACAACCATAGCACCACTCATATGCCCATTGTGTACAAGTCGCAGCATCCACGCACGCCGATCCATAACCCACCCGATCGATTACCCGACAAGCGAGCAAAGGAAATGATGTATGAGGCCACGCCACAACCGCTTGGCACGAGAAAAACATGAGCAAGGGCCATGAGACTACCCCTACCATTTGACAGGCAACAACAAAGCGACACCACCAATGCTTGGCCCGATCGGGACCGCATGCGTGAGCTCCGTTGACACCACCCCAGGGGGACATTATCCGATTCAGGGACTTGTTCTTGGGGTCTCCGAAAGCGTTGGCTACGTGTATGGCCTCGTCGAGGCCTAGGCATTTTTGTGGTCGACAAGAAGGGACCGCGAGGGCGTCAAATACCGAGAGACCTGGCTGGGCCAAGCCCGTAACCGTGGCTTTTACTGGCACCACCTTAGGGAGCCGTTGCCCTAGATGTATGCAATGAGAGGCCCATCACGCACACCTACTCCCCCCGTGGGGGGGAAAGGGGGTACCGGACCACCACCCCCTAAAGAGCATTAAAGATTTTATAGATATGCTACCAGTAGACATTAAAGTGTCTGAAATAGGGACACTTTTTCCAAATAGGCATATCCCTCACCGAGGGTGAGCAGGTGCCGATGGTGGTTGGGGCATGTGCCGGTACCAAGGGCCAGCGCGTGTAGATGGTGGTCGATGCGACTGCCCGCACCAAGGGCCAGTGTGTGTTGATGGTGGTCGAGGCAACCGCCTACACCAGATCGAGGCATGTGCCCGCAACAAGGCCCGGCATGTGCCGATGGTGTTCGAGGCAACCGCCCACACCAAGGGCCATCTTCTACCAATAGTGGTCGAGGCAAGAGCCCACACCGAGGGTTGGCTTATGCCGATGGTGCTCGAGGCAACCGCCCACACCAAGGGCCATCTTCTACCGATGGTGGTCGAGGCAACCGCCCGCACCAAGGCCCAGCATGTGTCGATGGTGTTCGAGGCAACCGCCTGCACTAGGGGCCAGCATGTGCCGATGGTGTTCGAGGCAACCGCCCGCACCAAGGGCCATCTTCTATCGATGGTGGTCGAAGTAAAAGCCTACACCTAGGGTCGACTTGTGTCGATGGTGCTTGAGGTAATCGCCCGTACGAAGGCCTAGCACGTGTCGATAGTGTTCAAGGCAACCACCCGTACCGAGGCCCAGCATGTGTCGATGGTGGTCGAGGCAACCGCCCGCACCAAGAACCAGCATGTGCCGATGGTGTTCGACACAACCGCCGGCACCAAGGGCCATCTTGTGCCGATGGTGGTCGAGGCAACCACCCACACCAAGGGTCAGCTTGTGTTGATGGTGGTCGAGGCAACCGCCCGCACTAGGGGCCATTTTCTACCGATGGTGGTCTAGGCAACCGCTCGCACTAGAGGCCATTTTCTATCGATGGTGGTCGAGGCAACCGCCCGCACCAAGGCCTAGCACGTGCCGATGGTGTTCGAGGCAACCGCTCTTACCAAGGCCCGGCATGTGCCGATGGTGGTCGAGGTAACCGCCCGTACCAAGGCCCGGCATGTGTCGATGGTGTTCAACGTAACCACTTGCACCAGGGGCCATCTTGTGCCGATGGTGGTCCAGGCAACCGCCCGCACCAAAGGTCATCTTGTGCTGATGGTGGTCAAGGCAACCACCCGCACTAAGGGTCAGCTTGTGCAGATGGTGGTCGAGGCAACCATCTGCACCAGGGGCCATTTTCTACCGATAGTGGTCGAGGTAAGAGCCTGCACCGAAGGCCGGCTTGTGCCGATGGTGGTCGAGGCAACCGCTCGCACTGGGGGCCATCTTCTATCGATGGTGGTCGAGGCAACCACCTGTACCAAGGCCCAACATGTGTCGATGGTGGTCGAGGCAAGAGCCCGCACTAAGGGTCGACTTGTATCGATGGTGCTTGAGGTAATCGCCCATACCAGGGGCCATCTTCTGCCAATGGTGGTCGAGGCAACTATCTGCACCAAGGCCCAGCATGTGCCGATGGTGGTCGAAGCAACCGCCCGCACCAGGGGCCAGCATGTGCCGATGGTGTTTAACGCAACCGCCCGCACCAGGGGCCATTTTGTGCCGATGGTGGTCGAGGCAATCGCCCGCACCAAGGGCTGACTAGTGCCGATGGTGTTCAAGGCAACCGCCCATACCAAGGGCCGACTAGTGCCGATGGTGCTCGAGGCAACCGCCCGCACCAAGGCCTGGCACGTGCCGATGGTGTTCAAGGCAACCGCCTGCACCAGGGGCCATCTTCTACTAATGGTGGTCGAGGCAACCGCCTGCACCAAGGCCTAGCAAGTGCCGATGGTGTTCGACATAACCGCCCACACCAGGGGCATCTTGTGCCGATGGTGGTCGACGTAACCACCCGTACCAAGGGCCGACTGGTGTCGATGGTGTTCGAGGTAACCGCCCACACCAAGGCTCGGCTTGTGTCGATGGTGGTCGAGGCAACCGCCCGTACCAAGGCCTAGCATGTGCCGATGGTGTTCGATGTAATCGCCTGCACCAGAGGCCATCTTGTGCCGATGGTGGTCGAGGCAATCGCCCGTACCAAGGGTCGGCTTGTGCTGATGGTGGTCAAGGTAACCGCCAGCACCAAAGGCTAGTATGTGCTCGATGATGATCAAGGCAACCGCCAGCACTAGGGCCCAGCTTGTGCCGATGATGGTCGAGGTAAGTGCTCGTACCAAAGGGCAGCCTGTGCCGATGATGGTCGATGCATGTTCCATCACCATGCCCATCATGTGCCAATGATGGTCGAGGCCTTCGCCGAAGTTCAATTTTGAGCCACGGTGCACATGTTGGGCTCGGGCATGTGCTGGTGCCACATTTTTTTCGCTCAGGGCACCATCGCCGGAGCATCACCGAAGCATCGTCGGAGAGCCTAACCAGTGGCATTGGGGGTTCCGACGATTGGGGGGGTCGGGGGGGTGTGCGCACATGATGTGCGATGGGTGCTGGTACTTGGCCCTTATATTGGCCCCCTATCCCTCATCAAACCTCAAGAACTCACACCCCCTTAAAGAGCATTTGAGATTTTATAGGTTTGCTGCCAGTAGCAATTAAAGTGTCTAAAACGGAGACACTTTTTTCAAACAGTCACAAAATCTTCTCCACTTCGAGTTTTTAGCTGAATTTTTTTATGCATGCCAAAAAAAATACAAGGATCACCTCTACCAAATTTAGGGACAAAACACTTTCTAAAAAAATTTTAAAAAATTCCGAACCGCAAAAAGTTTCAAAAATCGTGAAAAATAGAAAACGGGTCGTCTTGCCATGAAACTTCACATGAAGGCTTAGGGGACCATTGTATGAATTTACAAGCCATAAAAATGTCATTGGCAAGGCAGAAATATGAAGATGTGCTTGAACCCACCAACCACCCAATCGATCCCCGGCTTGCACATCCTACCTCTCTGGCCGGCTGAGCGCCCGTGCGCTCGTTTCATGGGTTGACTTAGGCATATGGAGTTCATCCCTAGTCTAAGCATATGGAGTTCATTCCCAGTCTAAGAT
>NW_019167826.1:13741423-13756423 GCF_002303985.1 Durio zibethinus
GACAGGTCGACAGTTCGATGCATCGAGCATGGAGCCTGCCAACATGCACAACCATAGCACCACTCATATGCCCATTACGTACAAGTGGTAGCATCCACGCGTGCCGGTCCACAACCCACCCGATCAATTACTCGATGAGCGAGCGGAGGAAACAACGTGCGGGGCCACCCCACAACCGCTTGGCATGAGAAAAACATGAGCAAGGGCCACGAGACTGCCCCTGCCATCTGACAAGCAACAACAAAGAGACACCACCAATGCCTAGCCTGACCGGGACCACACGCGCGAGCTTCGCTGACACCACCCCAGGGGGACGTTGCCCGATTCCAGGACTTGTTCCTGGGGTCTCGGGCAGTGTCAGCTACGCGCACGGCCTCGTCGAGGCCTAGGCATTTTTATGGTCGACGAGAAGGGACCGCGAGACCGTCAAGTATCGAGAGACCTGGCTGGGCCAAGCCCGCAATCGTGGCTTCTGCTTGCACCACCCCATGGAGCCGACGCCTGATTCAAGGATTTGGTCTAAGGTCTAGGGCAGCATATGCCGCATGCACGGGCTCTAGCTCAGCTCTTCTTTTTCGTATGCACGCCAACCGATCGAGGCCATGGGTGCCTACCGATCACCGGAGCAACCAATAGTCAGATAAAATGGTCGGAAGGCATGCACGCCCTGTATTTCACTTGAGGGATGTTGCCCTGGGTGTACGCAATGGGAGGCCCATCACGCACACCTACTCCTCCCGTGGGGGGAAGAGGGGGTGCCAGACCACCACCCCTTAAAGAGCATTAGAGATTTTACAGATATGCTACCAGTAGATGTTAAAGTGTCTGAAACGGGGACACTTTTTCCAAACAGGCATATCCCACACCGAGGGTGAGCAAGTGCCGATGGTGGTTGGGGCATGTGCCCGCACCAAGGGCCAGCGTGTGCCGATGGTGGTTGATGCGACTACCCGCACCAAGGGCCAGCGTGTGTCGATGGTGGTCGAGGCAACCGCACGCACCAGATCGAGGCATGTGCCCACACCAAGGCTTGGCATGTGCCGATGGTGTTCGAGGCAACCGCACACTAAGGGCTATCTTCTACCGATGGTGGTCGAGGAAAGAGCCCGCACCAAGGGCTGGCTTGTGTCGATAGTGCTCGAGGCAACCGCCCGCACCAAGGGCCATCTTCTACCAATGGTGGTCGAGGCAACCACCCGTACCAAGTCTCAGTACGTGCCGATGGTGTTTGAGGCAACTGCCCGCACCAGGGGCCAGCATGTGCTGATGGTGTTTGAGGCAACCGCCCACACTAGGGGCCATCTTCTGCCAAAGGTGGTCGAGGTAAGAGCCCACACCAAGGGTCAGCTTGTGCCGATGGTGCTCGAGGCAACCGCCTGTACGAAGGCCTAGCACATGCTGATGGTGTTCGAAGAAACCGCCCGCACTGAGGCCCAGCATGTGCCGATGCTGGTCGAGGTAACCGTCCGTACCAAGGCCTAGCATGTGCTGATGGTGTTCGATGCAATCACCTGCACCAGGGGCCATCTTGTGCCGATGGTGGTCGAGGCAACCACCCGCACCATAGGTCGACTTGTGCTGATAGTGGTCGAGGCGACCGTTCGCACCAGGGCCCCTATTTTCTACCGATGGTGGTTGAGGCAACCGCCCACACCAAGGCCTAGCACGTGTCGATGGTGTTTGAGGCAACCGCCTGTACCAAGGCCCGACATGTGCCAATGGTGGTCGAGGTAACTGCCCGCACCAAGGCCCGGCATGTGCCGATGGTGTTCGATGCAACCGCCTGCACCAGGGGCCATCTTGTGCCGATGGTGGTCGATGCAACCACCCGTACCAAGGGTCTTCTTGTGCCGATGGTGGTCGAGGCAACCGCCCGCACGAAGGGCCATTTTCTGTTGATGGTGGTCGAGGCAAGAGCTCGCACCAAGGGTCGGCTTGTGCCAATGGTGGTCGAGGTAACCGCCCGCACCAAGGCCCAGCATGTGCCAATGGTGGTCGAGGTAAGAGCCCGCACCAAGGGTCGACTTGTACCGATGGTGCTCGAGGTAACCGCCCGTACCAGGGGCCATCTTTTATCGATGGTGGTCGAGGTAACTTCTCACACCAAGGCCCAGCATGTGCCGATGGTGTTCGAGGCAATCGCCCGTACCAAGGCCCAACATTTGTCGATGGTGGTCGAGGCAACCGCCTGCACCAAGGTTCAACATGTGCCGATGGTGTTCGACATAACCGACGTCACCAAGGGGCCATCTTTTGCCAATGGTGTTCGAGGCAACCTCCTACACCAGGGACCATCTTCTGCCGATGGTGGTCAAGGCAACCGCCCACACCAAGGCCTAGCATGTGCCGATGGTGTTTGATGCAACCGCCCGCACCAGAGGCCATCTTGTACCGATGGTGGTCGAGGCAACCAACCGCACCAAGGGCCAGCTAGTGCCGATGGTGTTCGAGGTAACTGCCCACACCAAAGCTTAGCATGTGGTAATGGTGGTCAAGGCAATAGCCCGCACCATGGCCCAGCATGTGCCGATAGTGTTCGATGCAATTGCTCGTACCATGGGCCATCTTGTGCTAATGGTGGTCGAGGCAATCGCCCGTACCAAGGGCCAGCTTGTGCCGATAGTGGTTGAGGCAACCGCCCGTACCAAGGGTCGGCATGTGCCGATGGTGATCGAGGCAACCGTCCGCACCAGGGCCCAGCTTGTGCCAATGGCGGTCGAGGCAAGTGCCCGTACCAAAGGGTAGCCTGTGCCAATGATGGTCGATGCATGTGGCATCACCATGCGCCATCATGTGCCATTGATGGTCGAGACCTTGGTCGAAGTTCGATTTTGAGCCACAGTGCACATGTTGGGCTCGAGCATGCGCTAGTGCCACATTTTTTTCACCCGGGGCACCATCACCGGAGCATCGTCAGAGCATCATCGGAGAGCCTAACCGATGGCATTGGGGGTTCCGACGATTGGGGGGGCCGAGGGGTGTGCACACAAGATGTGCGATGGGTGCTGGTACTTGGCCCTTATATTGGCCCCCTATCCCTGATCAAACCTTGAGAACTCACACCCCCTTAAAGAGCATTTGAGATTTTATAGGTTTGCTGTCAGTAGCCATTAAAGTGTCTGAAATGGAGACACTTTTTTCAAACGATCACAAAATCTTCTCCACTATAAGTTTTTAGCTGAATTTTTTTGTGCATGCCAACAAAAATACAAGGATCACCTCTACCAAATTTGGGGACAAAACTCTTTCTAAAAAAATTTTAAAAAATCTTGAACTACAAAAAGTTTCAAAAATCATGAAAAATAGAAAACGAGTCGTCTTGCCACGAAACTTCACAGCGGACCATTGTATGAATTTACAAGCCATAAAAATGGCATTGGCATGGTAGAAATATGAAGATGTGCTTGAACCCACCTACCACCCGTTCGATCCCCAACTTGCGCATCCTGCCTCTCTGGCCGGTTGAGCGCCCGCACGCTCGTTTCGTGGGTTGACTTAGGCATATGGAGTTCATCCCCAGTCTAAGCATACAGAGTTCATTCCCAGTCTAAGATCGGATTGGACCAAGGGTTGCGGCAGCAGGATCGGTAGCATGCAGGGGGGATCGAGTCGATCCTCGGCTTGCGCATTCTGCCTCTCCGATCAGCTAAGCGCCCGCACGCCTGTTTCATGGGTTGGCTTAGGCATAGCGACTTCATTCCATGTCTAAGCCCCAGTCGGACCGAGGGTTGTGGCAGCGGGACTGACAGCACGCAGAGAGGGACTGGGTCGATTCTTGGCTTGCGTATTATGCCTCTTCGGCCGACTCAACGGTCGCACGCTTGTTTTGTAGGTTGACTTAGGCATACGGAGTTCATTCCCAATCTAAGATCGGACCAGACCAGGGGTTGCGGTAGCAGGATCGACAGCACGTAGGAGGGATCGAGTCGATCCCCAGTTTACGCATTCTGCCTCTTCGACTGGCTGAGCGCTCGCACGTTCGTTTCATGGGTTGGCTTAGGCATACGGAGTTCATTCCATGTCTAAGCATACGGAGTTCATTCCCAGTCTAAGATTGGATCGGACCGAGGGTTACGGTAGCAGGACCAGCAACAGGATCGACAGCTCACAGGGGGGATCGGGTCGATCCCCGGCTTGCGTATCCTACCTCTCTGGCCGGCTGAGCGCCCACACGCTCATTTCGTGGGTTGACTTAGGCATACGGAGTTCATCCCTAGTCTAAGCATACAAAGTTCATTCTTAGTCTAAGATCGGACCGGACCTAGGGTTGCGACTGCATGATCGACAGCACGCAGGGGGGACCAGACCGATCTTTGGCTTGTGCATTCTGCCTCTTCAGCCGGCTGAGCGCCCGCATGTTCATTTCATGGGTTGTCTTAGGCATACAGAGTTTATTCCATGTCTCAGCCCCAGCCGGACCGAGGGTTATGGTAGCAGAACCAGCAGCGGGGATTGGTAGCACGTAGAGAGGGATCAGGTTGATCCCTGACTTACGCATTATGCCTCTCCGATCGGCTTCTTCGATCGGCTCAGCGCCTACACGCTCGTTTCGTGGGTTGACTTAGGCATACGGAGTTCATTCCCAGTCTAAGCATACGGAATTCATTCCCAATCTAAGATCGAATCGATATCGGGATCGGTAGCAGCATGCAGAGGGGGATCGAGCCGATCCTCGACTTATGCATCCTGGCTCTCCGTCTGGCTGAGCGTCCATATGCTCGTTTCGTGGGTTGACTTAGGCATGCGGAGTTCATTCCCGGTCTAAGCCCCAACCAAACCGAGAGACCCGCAGCGAGATCGATAGCATGCAGAAGGGGACTAAGTCGATCCTTGACTTACGCATTCTGGCTTTCTGATCGGCTGAGCACCCGTACGCTCATTTCATAGGTTGACTTAGGCATACGTAGTGCAATCCATGTCTCGACCAACCAAGGGCCACAAGCTATCGATGACGTTTGGGGTAACAACCGAGGGGGACCAGCAGCTGGATCCTCGGTCGACTCACGCATCCCACCCCCACACTCTCATTTCGAGGGCCGATCGGGACGACAAAGTTTGTTCCCGATCGAGATTAGATGATGGGTGCCCCGGGCCACGCCCAACCCTGAAGGAGGGTGACGTGAAAAGAAGAAAGGTCGGAGGGGGGAGGGATGAATTGAAGCGACAAAGGGCTGAATCTCAGTGGATCGTGGCAGCAAGGGCACTCTACCACTTACAATACCCTGTCACATATTTAAGTTGTCTGTAAAGGATTCTACGCACCGCTCGATGGGAATTGAGCTCTACGGAGGCCCGTGCGGCTTGTCCGCTGTGGGGGCTGCACCTACGGCACGTGACCTTGGGGACCATGGGCCCCTACTGTGGGTCGACAATTAGGTGGTAGGCGCGCACGTCACTTCTGTCTCGAATTTTGACTTAGAGGCGTTCAGTCATAGTCCAGCGCATGGTAGCTTCATGCCACTGGTTTTTCAACCAAGCGTGATGACCAATTGTGCGAATCAATGGTTCCTCTCATACTAGGTTGAATTACTATCGCGATGCCGCCATCAGTAGGGTAAAACTAACCTATCTCACGACGGTCTAAACCCAGCTCACGTTCCCTATTGGTGGGTGAACAATCCAACACTTGGTGAATTCTGCTTCATAATGATAGGAAGAGCCGACATCGAAGGATTAAAAACCAACGTCGCTATGAACGCTTGGCTGCCATAAGCCAGTTATCCCTGTGGTAACTTTTCTGACACCTCTAGCTTCAAATCTCGAAGGTCTAATAGATCAATAGGCCACGCTTTCACGGTTCATATTCGTATTGGAAATCAGAATCAAACGAGCTTTTACCCTTTTTTTCCACATAAGATTTCTGTTCTCATTGACCTCATCTTAGGACACCTATGTTATCTTTTAATAGATGTCCTGCCCCAGCCAAACTCTCCACCTAACAATGTCTTCCGCCTAGATCGACCGATCGAGGCTGGCCTTCGGTCCAAAAGAAAGGGTCGTGCCCCACCTCCAATTCATAAAATAAGTAAAATAATGTTAAAAGTAGTGGTATTTCAATTTCACCCGAGGGCTCCCACTTATCCTACACCTCTCAAGTTATTTCACAAAGTCGGACTAGAGTAAAGCTCAACAGGGTCTTCTTTCCCCGTTGATTCTGCCAAGCCCATTCCCTTGGCTGTGGTTCACTGGATAGTAGACAGGGACAGTGGGAATCTCGTTAATCCATTCATGCGCATCGCTAATTAGATGACGAGGCATTTGGCTACCTTAAGAGAGTCATAGTTACTCTCGTCGTTTACCCGCGCTTGGTTGAATTTCTTCGCTTTGACATTCAGAGCATTGGGCAGAAATCACATTACGTGAGCATCCGTAGGGACCATCGCAATGCTTTGTTTTAATTAAACAGTCGAATTCCCCTTGTTCGTAGCAGTTCTAAGTCGATTGTTCGTCCCCCGAGGAAGGCCCCCGAGGGAGCCGTTCCCAGTCTGTCCCCTGGCAGGCACGCAGTGACCCACTCTCACTGTGGGAGCAGCTCGATCAATACACTGGCAGCCGACGGGTTCGAGACTGGGACCCCCGTGCCCAACCCTCACAGCCAATCCTTTTCCTAAGGTTACGGATCCATTTTGTCGACTTTTCTTGCCTACATTGTTCCATCGACCAGAGGTTGTTCACAATTAGAGACCTGATGCGGTTATGACTAAGACCGGGCACGGACGACACTAGGGCTTCCAGATTTTCAAGGGGTCGGGGATGCACCGGACACCACACAACGTGCGGTACTTTTTCGACCGCTGGACCATACCTCCGGTTGAGCCGTTTCCAAGGTGGACGGGTCGTTAAACAGAAAAGATAACTCTTTTCGAGGCATCCGTCGATGTCTCCAGACTCCCTAACGTTACCGTCAGCTGTCGCGTCCAGGTTCAGGAATTTTAACCCGATTCCCTTTCGAAGCTCGCATAGGATGCACTATCGGATAGGCTTCCCCCATCTCTTAGGATCGACTAACCCATGTGCAAGTGCCGTTCACATGGAACCTTTCCCCTCTTCGGCCTTCAAAGTTGTCATTTGAATATTTGCTACTACCACCAAGATTTGCACCGATGACCGCTCTGCCCGGGCTTGTGCCCTGGGTTTTACGGTGACCGTTGTGCCCTCCTACTCATTAGGGCCAGGCCCTTGCCCTGATGGTCGGGTATAGGTCGTGCTCTTAAGTGCCATCCATTTTCGGGGCTAGTTGATTCGGCAGGTGAGTTGTTACACACTCCTTAGCGGATTTTGACTTCCATGACCATCGTCCTACTGTCTTAATCGACCAACACCCTTTGTGGGTTCTGGGTTAGCGCGCAGTTAGGTGCCGTAACCTGGCTTCCAGTTCATCCTGCATCACCAGTTCTACTTACCAAAAATGGCCCACTTGGAGTTCTCGATTCCGTGGCCTGGCTCAATGAAGCAGCCGCGCCGTCTTACCTATTTAAAGTTTGAGAATAGGTCGAGGGCATTGCACCCCTGATGCCTCTAATCATTGGTTTTACCCGATAGAACTCGACGGGGGCTCCAACTATCCTGAGGGAAACTTCGAAGGGAACTAGCTACTAGACAGTTTGATTAGTCTTTCGCCCTTATACCCAAGTCAGACGAATGATTTGCACGTCAGTATTGCTACGAGCCTCCATCAGAGTTTCCTCTGGCTTCATCCCGCTCAGGCATAGTTCACCATCTTTTAGGTCTCGACGGGCATGCTCGCACTCGAACCCTTCTCAGATGATCAAGGTCGATCGACGGTGCACCCGTGAGGGATCCCGCCAATCAGCTTCCTTGCGCCTTACGGGTTTTTTGGCCCATTGACTCGCATGCATGTAAGACTTTTTGGTCTGTGATTCAAGACGGGTCGGATAGGGAGCCTGCAGGCCAATGCCTATAGCACGCTTGTGCCGGGGCACGCCGAGACGACGTGTGCTGCGTTCCACGATCATAGTGGCGACGTCTCTATGGGCACATCAAAAGCCCAGGCTTAGGCTACCATCGTGACCCGCGTCGGTCCATGCCCCGAGCCGATCGGTAGACCGGCCCCCATCCGCTTCCCTCCTGATAATTTCAAGCACTCTTTGACTCTTTTTTCAAAATCCTTTTCATCTTTCCCTCATGGTACTTGTTCGCTATCGGTCTCTCACCCGTATTCAACCTTGGATAGAATTTACTGCCTGATGGGGCTGCATTCCTAAACAACGTGACTCGCGGACAGTGCCTCGTGGTGTGGCAGGGTTCGGGCACAACAGGGCTCTCACCCTCTTCGATGTACCTTTTCAGGGGACTTGGGCCCGGTCTGCCACTGAGGACGCTTCTCCAGACTACAATTTGAATGTCGGGGGTGCCCGATTCTCAAGCTAGGCTTTTCCCGATTCGCTCACCGTTACTAGGGTAATCTTGGTAAGTTTCTTTTCCTCCGCTTATTGATATGCTTAAACTCAGCGGGTGATCTCGCCTGACCTGGGGTCATGACGCGAGCATCGACTGAGGAATGCGAGGGGTCCGAAAGGGTCCAGGTGGACAATGAGCACTCGTCACCAGGGACGAGGCACGTCGGGAGCTCTACCATCGATGGTCACGGCGCTATCGTTACCGGGGACTCACTTTTGGGCCAATCGTGACCCACGGGAACACGGGAGGCCATCTTCCACCCGCCCCCTTCCCTCGAAGCCCGAAGGGTGGGGGGTCGGAGGGGGGCGACGGTGCATGACACCCAGGCAGGCGTGCCTTCGACCTAATGGCTTGGGGTGCAACTTGCATTCAAAGACTCGATGGTTCACAGGATTCTACAATTCACACCAAGTATCGTATTTTGCTACGTTCTTCATCAATGCGAGAGTCGGAGGGGGCTCAGGGTGCGAGGGCACCCTCGCCCCCTCAGTGTTTCATTAACGCGTCCGTGGGTTGTCTGTCAAGTGGGGTTTTAACAATGATCCTTCCGCAGGTTCACCTACGGAAAACTTGTTACGACTTCTGCTTCCTCTAAATGATAAGGTTCAGTGGACTTCTCGTGACGTCACAGACGGCGGACCGTCCACGTCGTCGTGATCCGAACACTTCACCGGACCATTCAATCGGTAGGAGCGATGGGCGGTGTGTACAAAGGGCAGGAACGTAGTCAACACGAGCTGATGACTCGCGCTTACTAGGAATTTCTCGTTGAAGACCAGCAATTACGATGATCTATCCCCATCATGATGAAATTTCAAAGATTACCCGGGCTTGTCAGCCAAGGCTATAGACTCGTTGAATACATCAGTGTAGCGCGCGTGCAGCCCAGAACATCTAAGGGCATCATAGACCTGTTATTACCTCAAACTTCTTTGGCCTAAGCGGCCATAGTCCCTCTAAGAAGCTAGCCACGAAGGATCACCTCCGCGTAGCTAGTTAACAGGCTGAGGTCTCGTTCGTTAATGGAATTAACTAGACAAATCACTCCACCAACTAAGAACGGCCATGCACCACCACCCATAGAATCAAAAAAGAGCTCTCAGTCTGTCGATCCTTACTATGTCTGGACCTAGTAAGTTTCCCCGTGTTGAGTCAAATTAAGCCGCAAGCTCCACTCCTGGTGGTGCCCTTCTGTCAATTCCTTTAAGTTTCAGCCTTGCGACCATACTCCCCCTGGAACCCAAAGACTTTGATTTCTCATAAGGTGCCAGTGGAGTCCTAAAGTAACATCTGTTGATCTCTGGTCAGCATTGTTTATGGTTGAGACTAGACGGTATCTGATCGTCTTCGAGCCCCTAACTTTCATTCTTGATTAATGAAAACATCCTTGGCAAATGCTTTCACAGTTGTTCATCTTTCATAAATCCAAGAATTTCACCTCTGACTATGAAATACGAATGCCCCTGACTGTCCATGTTAATCATTAGTCCGATCCCGAAGGCCAACACAATAGGATCAAAATCTTATGATGTTATTCCATGCTAATGTATACAAGCGTAGGCCTGCTTTGAGCACTCTAATTTCTTCAAAGTAATAGTGCCGGAGGAATGACCCGGGCAATTTTGTCCAGGAGCGCATCATCGATAGTAGGGACGAGTAGACCGATGCTCACCATGGGCGGACCGGACAACCCAACCCTAGTTCCAACTATTAGCTTTTTAACTGTAACAACTTAAATATACACTATTGGAGCTAGAATTACTGCAGCTGCTGGCACTAGACTTGCCCTCCAATGGATCCTCGTTAAGGGATTTAGATTGTACTCATTCCAATTACCAGACTCATAGAGCCCGATATTGTTATTTATTATCACTACCTCCCCGTGTTAGGATTGGGTAATTTACGCGCCTACTACCTTCCTTAGATGTGGTAGCCGTTTCTCAGGCTCCTTCTCCGAAATCGAACCCAAATTATCTGTCACCCGTCACCACCATAGTAGGCCACTATCCTACCATCGGAAGTTGATAGGGAAAAAATTTGAATGATGCGTCGCCGGCACAAAGGCCATGTGATCCGTCGAGTTATCATGAATCATCAGAGCAACGAGCATAGCCCACGTTGACCTTTTATCTAATAAATGCATCCCTTCCAGAAGTCGAGGTTTGTTGCACGTTTTAGCTCTAGAATTACTACGGTTATCCGAGTAGTAGATACCATTATACAAATTATAACTGATTTAATGAGCCATTCATAGTTTGACAGTCTGAATTAGTTCATACTTACACATGCATGGCTTAATCTTTGAGACAAGCATATGACTACTGGCAGGATCAACCAGGTAGCATTCATTCGGGACGTTACCACCGCGTGGGCCTCGACACACCGACGGAGCGACGGAGAGAGCCCGACGCGGAGCATAAGCCTCGTGCGTGTCGAGCACGTGAAATGCGTAGCATCGGACGAACGGGGGTCGAGAGCCTGTACCTTCTAAACATTCCGCATCCAAGAGCACAAACGAATGCCAGTGCACCAATACGGCCACAGAGGATTGGGTGGCGTGCTTGGGACACCGACCACGATTGACTTCTGACCCATGGCCCCTCGGGACACGAGACGGATGAGGGATGGTGAGACATCCAGTTTTCATCGATTTAGGTATGCAACATAGGATCCCGATTGTGCCCCTAGGTACGATGACCGCATGGTGGAGATTGAAGAGGATGACGGGTTGACAGTTTGATGCATCGAGCATGGAGCCTGCCAACATGTACAACCATAGCACCACTAATATGCCCATTGTGTACAAGTGGCAGCATCCACGCACGTCAGTCCACAACCCACCCGATCGATTACTCAACGAGAGAGTGGAGGAAACGATGTTCGAGGCCACACCACAACCGCTTGGCATGAGAAAAACATGAGCAAGGGCCACGAGACTACCCCTGCCATCCGATAGGCAACAACAAAGTGACACCACCAATGCTTGGCCCGACCGAGATCGTACGCACGAGCTCCGCTGACACCACCCCAAGGGGACGTTGCTCGATTCAAGGACTTGTTCCTGCGGTGTTGGGCAGCGTCGGCTGTGTGCATGGCCTCATCGAGGCCTGGGCATTTTTATGGTCGACAAGAAGGGATCGCGAGATCGTCAAATATCGAGAGACCTGGCTGGGCGAAGCCCGCAACCGAGGCTTCTGCTCGATCCACCCTAGGGAGCCGTTGCCTGATTTAGGGACTTGGTATGGGGTCTAGGGCAGCATCCATCGCATGCACGGGCTCGAGCTCAATTCCTTTTTTCGCATGCATGCCAACCGATCGAGGCCATGGGCGCTTACCGGTCACCGGAGCAACCAGTCATCGGATAAAATGGTCGAAAGGCATGCACACCCTGTATTTCGCTCGAGGGACGTTACCCTGGGTGTACGCAATAGGAGGCCCATCACGCACACCTACTCCCCCCGTGGGGGGAGAAGGGGTGCAGGACCACCACCCCCTAAAGAGCATTAGAGATTTTACAGATATGCTACCAGTAGATGTTAAAGTGTCTGAAACGAGGACACTTTTTCCATACAGGGATATCCCGCACCGAGGGGTGAGCAAATGTCGATGGTGGTTGGGGCATGTGCCTGCACCAAGGGCCAATGCGTGTCGATGGTGGTCGATGCGACTGCCTTCACCAAGGGCCAGCATGTGCCAATGGTAGTCGGGGCAACCGCCCACACCATATCAAGGCATGTGCCCACACCAAGGCCAGGCATGTGCCTATGGTGTTCGAGGCAACCGCCTACACCAGGGGCCATCTTCTACCGATGGTGGTCGAGGCAAGAGCCCATACCAAGGGTCGGCTTGTGCCGATGGTGCTCGAGGCAACCGCCCGCACCAAGGGCCAGCTTCTATCGATGGTGGTCGAGGTAACTGCCCGTACCAAGGCCCAGCATGTGCCGATGGTGTTCGAGGCAACCACTCGTACCAGGGACCAACATGTGCCGATGGTGTTCAAGGTAACCGCCTGCACCAGGGGCCATCTTCTGTCGATGGTGGTCGAGGCAAGAGCCCACACCAAGGGCCAACTTGTGTCGGTGGTGCTGGAGGTAACCGCCCGTACGAAGGCTTAGCACGTGTCGATGGTGTTCGAGGCAATCGCCGTATCGAGGCCCAGCATGTGCCGATGGTGGTCGAGGCAACCGCCCACACCAAGGCCTAGAATGTGTCGATGGTATTCGATGCAACTGCCTACATCAGGGGCCATCTTGGGTCGATGGTGGTCGAGGCTACCGCCCGCACCAAGGATGGGCTTGTGTCAATGGTGGTCGAGGCAACCGCCCTTACCAGGGACCATTTTCACCGATGGTGGTCGAGGTAACCGCTTGCACCAAGGCCTAGCATGTGCTGATGGTGTTCGAGGTAACCGCCTGCACTAAGGCCCGGCATGTGCCGATGGTGTTCGACGTAACTACCCGTACCAGGGGCCATCTTGTGCCGATGGTGGTCGAGGCAAACGCCCACACCAAGGGTCATCTTGTGTCGATGGTGGTCAAGGCAACCGCCTGTACTAAGGGTCAGCTTGTGCAGATGGTGGTCGAGGCAACAGTTCGCACCAGAGGCCATTTTCTACCAATGATGGTTGAGGCAAGAGCCCGCACCAAGGGTCAGCTTATGCCGATTGTGGTTGAGGCAACCGCCCGCACCAGGACCCATCTTCTGCCGATGGTGGTTGAGGCAACCGCCTGCACCAAGGCCCAGCAAGTGTCGATGGTGTTTGACGCAAGCACCCGGACCAGGGGCCATCTTGTACCGATAGTGGTCGAGGCAACCACCCGCACCAAGGGCCAGCTAGTGCCGATGGTGCTCGAGGTAACCGCCCACACTAAGGCTCGACACGTGCCGATGGTGTTTAAGGCAACTGCCTGCACCAAGGGCCATCTTCTACCGATGGTGGTCGAGGCAACCACTCACACCAAGGCCCAGCATGTGCCAATGGTGTTCGACGCAACCGCTCACACCAGGGGCCATCTTGTACTGATAGTGGTCGAGGCAACCACCCTCACCAATGGTCGGTTGATGTTGATGGTGTTCAAGGCAACTGCCCACACCAAGGCTCGGCATGTGTCGATGGTGGTCGACGCAACTGGCCGCACCATGGCCCAACATGTGCCGATGGTGTTCGATGCAACCACCCGCACCAGAGGCCATCTTGTGCCGATGGTGGTTGAGGCAATCGCCCTCACCAATGGTCAGCTTGTACCGATGGTGGTCGAGCCAATCGCCCGCACCAAGGGTCGGCATGTGTCGATGGTGATCGGGGTAACCGACCACACCAGGGCCTAGCTTGTACCGATGGCGGTCGAGGCAAGTGCCCGTACCAAAGGACAGCCTGTGCCGATGATGGTCGATGCATGTGCCATCACCATGAGCCACCATATGCCATTGATGGTCGAGGCCTTGGTCGAAATTCGATTTTGAGCCACGGTGCACATGTTGGGCTCGGGATGTACTGGTGCCGAAGATTGGGGGGTCGGGGGGTGTGCGCACATAATGTGCGATGGGTGCTGGTACTTGGCCCTTATATTGGCCCCTATCCCTCACCAAACCTCAGAACTCATACCTTCTTAAAGAGCATTTGAGATTTTATAGGTTTGCTGCCAGTAGCCATTAAAGTGTCTAAAATGGGAACACTTTTTTCAAACGGTCACAAAATCTTCTCCACTTCGAGTTTTTAGCTGAATTTTTTTTTGCATGCCAAAAAAAATACAAAGATCACCTCTACCAAATTTGGGGACAAAAATCTTTCTAAAAAAATTTTAAAAAATCCTAAATTGCAAAATGTTTCAAAAATCGTAAAAAATAGAAAATGGGTCGTCTTGCCATGAAACTTCACATGAAGGCTTAGGGGACCATTGTATGAATTTACTAGCCATAAAAATGGCATTGGCATGGCAGAAATATGAGGATGTGCTTGAACCCACCTACCACCCGTTCGATCCCCGGCTTGTGCATCCTGCCTCTCTGGCTGGCTGAGCGCCCGCACGCTCGTTTCGTGGGTTGACTTAGGCATATGGAGTTCATCCCCAGTCTAAGCAGACAAAGTTTATTCCCAGTCTAAGATCAGATCGAACTGAGGGTTACGGCAGCAGGATCGGTAACACGTAGGGGGGATCGGGCCGATCCCCGGCTTGCGTATTCTGCCTCTCCGACCGGCTGAGTGTCCGTACGCCCGTTTCATGGGTTGGCTTAGGCATAGGAAGTTCATTTCATGTCTAAGCCCCAGCCGAACCGAGGGTTATGGCAGCGAGACCGGCAGCACGCAGAGGGGGACCGGGCTGATCTCCGGCTTGCGCATTATGCCTCTTCGACCAGCTCAGCGCCCGCACGCTCGTTTCGTGGGTTGACTTAGGCATACAGAGTTCATTCCCAGTCTAAGATCAGACCAGACTGAGGGTTGCGATAGTAGGATTGACAGCACGTAGGGGGGGATGGGTCGATCCCCGACTTGCACATTCTGCCTCTCCGATCGGCTGAGCGCCTGCACGTTCGTTTCGTGGGTTGGCTTAGGCATACAGAGTTCATTCCATGTCTAAG
>NW_019167826.1:13761423-13766423 GCF_002303985.1 Durio zibethinus
GTGTTTCATTAATGCGTCGACGGGTCATCCGTCAAGCAGGGTTTCGACAATGATCCTTCCACAGGTTCACCTATGAAAACCTTGTTACGACTTCTTCTTCCTCTAAATGATAAGGTTCAGTGGACTTCTCGCGACGTCGTGAGTGGCAGATTGTCCACGTTGCCACGATCCGAACACTTCACCAGACCATTCAATCGGTAGGAGCGACGGGCGGTGTGTACAAAGGGCAGGGACGTAGTCAACGTGAGCTAATGACTCGCGCTTACTAGGAATTCCTCTTTGAAGACCAACAATTGCAATGATCTATCCCCATCATAATGAAATTTCAAAGATTACCCGGGCCTGTCGGCCAAGGCTATAGACTCGTTGAATACATCAGTGTAGCACGCGTGCGGCCTAAAACATCTAAGGGCATCACAGACCTGTTATTGCCTCAAACTTCCTTGGCCTAAGTAGCCATAGTCCCTCTAAGAAGTTAGCCATGAAGGATCACCTCTGCATAGCTAGTTAGCAGGCTGAGGTCTCGTTCGTTAACGTAATTAACTAGACAAATCGCTCCACCAACTAAGAACGACCATGCACCACCACCCATAGAATCAAGAAAGAGCTCTCAGTCTATCAATCCTTACTATGTCTGGACCTGGTAAGTTTCCCCGTGTTGAGTCAAATTAAGCCGCAGGCTCCATTCCTAGTGGTGCCCTTTCGTCAATTCCTTTAAGTTTCAGCCTTGTAACCATACTCCCTCCGGAACCCAAAGACTTTGATTTCTCATAAGGTGCCGGCAGAGTCCTAAAAGCAACATCCGTCGATCCCTGGTCGGCATCGTTTATGGTTGGGACTAGGACGGTATCTGATCATCTTCGAGCCTTCAACTTTCGTTCTTGATTAATGAAACCATCCTTGGCAAATGCTTTCGCAGTTGTTCATCTTTCATAAATCCAAGAATTTCACCTTTGACTATGAAATACGAATGCCCCCGACTATCCCAGTTAATCATTACTTCGATCTCGAAGGCCAACACAATAAGATCGAAATCCTATGATGTTATCCCATGCTAATGTATACAAGCATAGGCTTGCTTTGAGCACTCTAATTTTTTCAAAGTAACAGTGTCAGAGGAATAACCCGGGTAATTAAGTCCAGGAGTGCATCACTGGCAGTAGGGACGAGTAGATCGGTGTTCATCGTGAGGGAGATCGGACGACCCAACCCTATTTCTAACTACATGCTTTTTAACTGCAACAACTTAAATATATGCTATTGGAGCTGGAATTACCGTGGCTGCTGGCACCAGACTTGCCCTCCAATGGATCCTCGTTAAAGGATTTAGATTGTACTCATTCCAATTACCAGACTCATAGAGCCCGGTATTGTTATTTATTGTCACTACCTCTCCATGTCAAGATTGGGTAATTTGTGCACCTGCTGCCTTCCTTGGATGTGGAAGCCGTTTCTCAGCTCCTTCTCCAGAATCAAACCCTAATTCTTCGTCACTCGTCACCACCATAGTACGCCACTATCCTACCATCGAAAGTTGATAGGGCAAAAATTTGAATGATGCGTCACCGGCACAAAGGCCGTGTGATCCGTCGAGTTATCATGAATCATCAGAGCAACGGGCATAGCCCGTGTCGACCTTTTATCTAATAAATGCATCCCTTCTAGAAGTCAGTGTTTGTTGCACGCATTAGCTCTAGAATTACTACGGTTATCCGAGTAGTAGATACCATCAAACAAACTATAACTGATTTAATGAGCCATTCGTAGTTTCACAGTCTGAATTAGTTCATACTTACACATGCATGGCTTAATCTTTGAGACAAGCATATGACTATTGGCAGGATCAAGCAGGTAGCATTCATTCAAGACGTTGGCACCGTATGGGCCTCGACGTACTGATCGAGCGGTGGAGAGAGCCCGACGCGGAGTGCAAGCGTCGTGTGTGTCGAGCACGTGAAATGCGTAGCATCGAACGAATGGGGGCCGAGAGCCCGCGCCCGCTAAACGTTCCGCATCCGAGAGCACGATCGAATGTCGATGCACCAATGTGGCCATGGAGGATTGGCTGGCGTGCTTAGGACACCGGCCACGATTGACGTTCGACCCGTGGCCCCTCAGGACATGAGACAGATGAGGGATGGCGAGACATCCAGTTTCCATCGATTTAGGTATGCAACACAGGATCCCGATCACGCCCCCTGGGTACGACGACCGCATGGGGAGAGATTGAAGAGGATGACGAGTCAACAGTTTGATGCATCGAGCATGGAGCCTGCCAACACGCACAACCAAAGCACCACTCATATGCCCATTGCATACAAATGGCAGCATCCATGCGCGCCGGTCCACAACCCACCCGATCGATTACTCGATGAGTGAGCGGAGAAAATGACGTGCAAGGCCACGTCACAATCGCTTGGCACGATAAAAACATGAGCAAGGGCCATGAGACTACCCCTGCCATCCGACAGGCAACAACAAAGCGACACCACCAATGCTTGGCCCGATCGGGACCGCACGCGTGAGCTCCCCTGACACCACCCTAGGGGGACATTGCCCGATTCAGGGACTTGTTCCTGGGGTCTCGGGCAGTGTCAGCTGCATGCACAACCTCGTCGAGGCCTAGGCATTTTTGTGGTCGACAAGAAGGGACCGCGAGACCATTAAATATCGAGAGACCTGGCTGGGCCAAGCCCGCAACCGCGACTTCTGCTCGCACCACCCCAGGGAGCCGTTGCCCGATTTAGGGACTTGTTCTAGGATCTAGGATAGCATTCGCTGCATGCACGGGCTCGAGCTCAATTCCCTTTTTTCATATGCACACGAACAGGTTGAGGCCATGGGTACCTACCGGTCACTGAAGCAACCAGTCGTCGGATAAAATGGTCGGAAGGCATGCACGCCCTGTATTTCACTCGAGGGACGTTGCTCAGGGTGTACGCAATGGGAGGCCCATCACGCACACCTACTCCCCCCGTGGTGGTCGAGGCAACCACCCGCACTGAGGCCCAGCATGTGCCGATGGTGGTCGAGGCAACCACCCGCACCAAGGCCCAGCATGTGCCGATGGTGTTTGACGCAATCGCCTACACCAAGGGCCATCTTGTGCCGATGGTGGTTGAGGCAATAGCCGCACCAAGGGTCAGCTTGTGTCGATGGTGGTCTAGGCAACCGCTTGCACCAAGTGCCATTTTCTACCGATAGTGGTCGAGGCAACCACCCGCACCAAGGCCTAGCACATGCCGATGGTTTTCGAGGCAACCGCCCGCACCAAGGCCTGACATGTGTCGATGGTGGTCGAGGCAACCACCCACACCAAGGGTCGTCTTGTGTCGATGGTGGTCGAGGCAATTGCCCGCACTAAGGGTCGGCTTGTGCAGATGGTGGTCGAGGCAACCGCCTGCACCAAGGGCCAGCTTATGCCGATGGTGGTCGAGGCAATCGCCTGCACCAGGGGCCATCTTTTACCGAAGGTGGTCGAGGTAACCACCCGCACCAAGGCCCAGCATGTGCCAATGGTGGTCGAGGTAAGAGCCCACACCAAGGGTCAGCTTGTATCGATGGTGCTCGAGGCAACCGCCTGCACCAGGGGCCATCTTCTGTCGATGGTGGTCGAGGCAACCGCCTGCAGCAAGGCCCAGCATGTGTCGATGGTGTTCGAGGTAACCGTTCGCACCAAGGCCTAGCATGTCCCAATGGTGGTCGAGATGACCACCCGTACCAAGGCCCAGCATGTGCCAATGGTGTTTGACGCAATCGCTAGCACCAGAGGCCATCTTGTGCTGATGGTGGTCGAGGTAACTGCCTGTACCAAGGGTCGGCTAGTGCCGATGGTGCTCGAGGTAACCGCCCGCACTAAGGCCCGGCACGTACCGATGGTGTTCGAGGCAACCGCCTGCACCAAGGGCCATCTTCTACCGATGGTGGTCGGCAATCGCCCGCACCAAGACCCAGTATGTGCCGATGATGGTCGAGGTAACCGCCCGCACCAAGGGCCAGCTAGTGCCGATGGTGCTTGAAGTAACCCCCCGCACCAAGGCCCAGCACATGCCGATGGCGTTCGAGGTAACCGCCTGCACCAGGGGCCATCTTCTACCGATGGTGGTCGAGGTAACCACCCACACCAAGGCCCAGCATGTGCCGATGGTGTTCGATGCAACCGCCCGCACCAGGGGACATCTTGTGCCGATGGTGTCGAGGTAACCACCTGTACCAAGGGCCAGCTGGTGTCAATGGTGTTCGAGGCAACCGCCCACACCAAGGCTTGACATGTGCTGATGGTGGTCAAGGTAATCGCCCGTACCACGACCCAGCATGTGCCGATGGTGTTCGATGCAACCGCCCTTACCAGGGGTCATCTTGTGCCGATAGTGGTCGAGGCAATCGCCTGCACCAAGGGCCGACTTGTACCGATGGTGGTTGAGGTAACCACCCACACCAAAGGTCGGCATGTGCCGATGGTGATCGAGGCAACCGCCTGCACCAGGGCCCAGCTTGTGTCGATGGCGGTCGAGGTAAGTGCCCGTACCAAAGGGCAGCCTGTGCTGATGATGGTCGATGCATGTGCCATCACCCTGCACCATCATGTGCCATTGATGGTCGAGGCCTTGGCCGAAGTTCCATTTTGAGCCACGGTGCACTTGTTAGGCTCGGGCGTGTGCTGGTGTAGCATTTTTTTCACTCGGGGCACCATCGTCGGAGAGCCTAACAGGCGGCATTGAGGGTTTCGGCGATTGGGGGCCCGGGGGGTGTGCGCACATGATGTGCGATGGGTGTTGGTACTTGGCCCTTATATTGGCCCCCTTCCCTCATCAAAGCTTGAAACTCACACCCCCTTAAAGAGCATTTGAGATTTTATAGGTTTGCTGCCCAGTAGCCATTAAAGTGTTTGAAATGGGGACACTTTTTCAACGTCACAAAATCTTCTCCACTTTGAGTTTTTAGCTGAATTGTTTTATGCATGCCAATAAAAATACAAGGATCACGTCTACCAAATTTGA
>NW_019167826.1:13771423-13773923 GCF_002303985.1 Durio zibethinus
CAACGAGTGCGCGTCACCGGGGACAAGGCATGTTGGGAGCTCTACCACCGACGGTCACGGTGCTATCATTGCCGGGGACTCGCTTTTGGGCCAATCGTGACCCACGAGATCACGGGAGGCCATCTTTCGCCCACCCCCTTCCCTCAGAGCCCGAGGGGCAGAGGGTCGGAGGGGGGGCGACAGTGCATGACACCCAGGCAGGCGTGACCTCGACCTAATGGCTTGGTGCACAACTTGTGTTCAAAGACTCGATGGTTCATGAGATTCTGTAATTCACACCAAGTATCGCATTCGCTACGTTCTTCATCGATGTGAGAGCTGAGATATCTGTTGCCGAGAGTCATTTCATTTTTTCGTGACAAAAAGAGTCGCAGGGTTGGCCGTGCACGCACTACGGACGGGATGGCGATGGCACGCGCACTCCATTTTTGTTTCAGTTCCTTGGCACGATTCGTCAAGCTGGGCTCGGGCATGTGCTGGTGTCACATTTTTTTCACTCGGGGCACCATCTCCGGAGAGCCTAACGGACGGCATTGGGGTTCCGGCGATTAGGGGGCCGGGGGGTGTGTGCACATGATGTGTGATGGGTGCTGGTACTTGACCCTTATATTGGCCCCCTATCCCTCATCAAACCTCGAGAACTCACACCCCCTTAAAGAGCATTTGAGATTTTATAGGTTTGCTGCCAGTAGCCATTAAAGTGTCTGAAATGGGGACACTTTTTTCAAATGGTCACAAAATCTTCTCCACTTCGAGTTTTTAGCTGAATTTTTTTGTGCATTCTAAAAAAAAATACAAGGATCACCTCTACCAAATTTGGGGACAAAACTCTTTCTAAAAAAATTTTAAAAAATCTCGAACCGTAAAAAGTTTCAAAAATCGTGAAAAATAGAAAACGGGTCATCTTGCCACGAAACTTCACATGAAGGCTTAGGGGACCATTGTATGAATTTACAAGCCATAAAAATGGCATTGGCATGGCAGAAATATGAAGATGTGCTTGAACCTACCTACCATCCATTCGATCCCCGGCTTGTGCATCCTGCCTCTCTGGCCGGCTGAGTGCCTGCACGCTCGTTTTGTGGGTTGACTTAGGCCTACAGAGTTCATCCCCAGTCTAAGCATACGAAGTTCATTCTAGTCTAAGATCAGACCGGATAGAGGGTTACGACAGCAAGATCGACAGTACGTAGGGGGGATCGGATCGATCCTTGGCTTGTGCATTCTGCCTCTCCGGTCGGCTGAGCGCCCGTACGCCCATTTCATGGGTTGGCTTAGGCATAGGGAGTTCATTCCATGTCTAAGCCCCAGCTGGATCGAGGGTTGTGGCAATGGGGCCGGTAGCACATTCAGAGCACTGGGCAAAAATCACATTATGTGAGCATTCGCAGGGACCATCGCAATGCTTCATTTTAATTAAACAGTTAGATTCCCCTTGTCTGTACCAGTTCTAAGTCGACTGTTTGTCACCCAAGGAAGGCCCTCGAGGGAGCCATTCCCAGTCCGTGCCCCGATCGGCATGCGATGACCTATTCTCACCGCTGGAACAGCTCGAACAGTGCACCGGTAGCCAACGGGTTCAGGACTAGGACCCCCCTGCCTAGCCCTCAGAGCCAATCCTTTTCTCGAGGTTACGGATCCATTTTACCAACTTCCCTTACCTACATTGTTCCATCGACCAGAGGCTGTTTACCTTGGAGACCTGATGTGATTATGAGTACGATCGGGCATGGACGGCACTCATTCCTCTAGATTTTCAAGGGCCGTCGGGGGTGTATCGAACACCACGTGACATGTGGTACTCTTTCGATCGCTGGACCCTACCTCCGACTAAGTCGTTTCTAGGGTGGACGGGCCGTTAAATAGAAAAGATAACTCTTTTCGAGGCCCTCACCGACGTCTTCGGACTCCCTAATGTTGCCATCAGTCGTCATGTCCCGGTTCAAGAATTTTAACCCGATTCCCTTTTGAAGCTACACGGGACGCATTGTCAGACGGGCTTCCCCCATCTCTTAGCATCGACTAACCTATGTGCAAGTGCCGTTCACATGGAACCTTTCCCCTCTTCGACCTTCAATGTTCTCATTTAAATATTTGCTACTAACACCAAGATCTGCACCGACGGTCGTTTCGCTCGGGCTCATGCCTCAGGTTTTACGGTGACCGCCGTGCCCTCCTACTCATTGGGGCCTGGCCCTCGCCTCGATGACTGGGTATAGGTCATGTGCTTAAGGGCCATCTATTTTTGGGTCTAGTTGATTCGGCAGGTGAGTTGTTACACACTCCTTAACGAATTTTGACTTCCATGACCACCGTCCTACTGTCTTAATCGACCAACACCCTTTGCGGGTTCTGGGTTAGCGCGTAGTTGGGCACCATAACCTGGCTTCTAGTTCATCCCACATCACTAGTTTTGCATACCAAAAATGGCCCACTTGGAGCTCTCGATTTCGTGGCACGGCTCAATGAAGTAGTCGCACCGTCCTACCTATTTAAAGTT
>NW_019167826.1:13786423-13796423 GCF_002303985.1 Durio zibethinus
TGGTCGAGGCAACCGCCCACACCAGATCGAGGCATGTGCCCATACCAAGGCCCGACATGTGCCGATGGTGGTCGAGTAAGAGCCCGCACCAAAGGCCGGCTTATGTCGGTGGTGCCCGAGGTAACCGCCCACACCGAGGGCCATCTTTTACCGATGGTGGTCCAGGCAACCGCCCCCAACAAGGCCCAGCACGTGCTGATGGTGTTCGAGGCAATCGCCCGCACTAGGGGCCATCTTTTGTCGATGGTGGTCGAGGCAAGAGCCCACACCAAAGGCCGGCTTGTGCCGATGGTGCTCAAGGTAAATGCCCATACGAAGGCCTACCACGTGCCAATGGTGTTCGAGGTAACTGCCCGCACCGAAGCCCAGTATGTGCCGATGGTGGTCGACGCAATCGCTCGCACCAAGGCCTAGCATGTGCCGATGGTGTTCGACGTAACCGTCTGCACCAGGGGCCATCTTGGGTCGATGGTAGTCCACGCAACCGCCCGCACCAAGGATCGGCTTGTGTGGATGGTGGTTCAGGTAACCACCCGCACCAGGGGCCATTTTCTACCGATGGTGGTCAAGGCAACCGCCCGTACCAAAGACTAGCACGTGCCGATGGTGGTCGAGGCAACCGCCCGCACCAAGGCCCAGCATGGGCCGATGGTGTTTGACGCAACTGCCCGCACCAGGGGCCATCTTGTGCCAATGGTGGTTGAGGTAACCACCCGCACCAAGGGTCGTCTTGTGCCGATGATGGTCAAGGCAACCGCCCTCACCAAGGGTCAACTTGTGCAGATGGTGGTCGAGGCAACTGCCTGCACCAGGGGCCATTTTCTGCAGATGGTGGTTGAGACAAGAGCCCGCACCAAGAGCCGGCTTATGTCGATGGTGGTTGAGGCAACTGCCCGCACCAGAGGCCATCTTCTGCCAATGGTGGTCGAGGTAACTGCCTACACCAGGGGCCATCTTCTGTCGATGGTGGTCGAGGCAACCGCCCGCACCAAGGCCCAGCATGTGCCGATGGTGGTTGAGGTAAGAGCCCGCACTAAGGGTTAGCTTGTACCGATGGTGCTCGAGGCAACCGCCCCCACCAGGGGCCATCTTCTACCGATGGTGGTCGAGGTAACCGCCTACACCAAGGCCCAGCATGTACCGATGGTGGTCGAGGCAACAGCCTACAGCAAGGGCCAGCATGTACCGATGGTGTTCGACGTAACCGCCCGCACCAGTGGCCATCTTGTGCTGATGGTGGTCGAGGTAACCGCCCGTACCAAGGGTCGGCTAGTGCCGATGGTGCTCGAGGCAACCACTCGTACCAAGGCCCAGCACGTGCCGATGGTGTTCGAGGCAACCTCCTGCACTAGGGGTCATCTTCTACCGATGGTGGTCGACGCAACCGCCCGCACCAAGGCCCCGCATGTGCCGATGGTGTTCGACGTAGCCGCCCGCACTAGGGGCCATCTTGTGTCGATGGTGGTTGAGGTAACCCCCCGCACCAAGGGCCGACTGGTGCCGATGGTGTTCGAGGCAATCGCCCACACCAAGGCTCGGCATGTGTCGATAATGGTCGAGGCAACCGCCTATACCAGGGGCCATCTTGTGCCGATGGTGGTCGAGGCAATCGTCCGTACCAAGGGTCGACTTGTGTCGATGGTGGTCGAGGCAACCGCCCGCACCAAGGTCGGCATGTGTCGATGGTGATCGAGGCAACCACCCCCACCAGGGCCCAGCTTACTCTTTGAGACAAGCATATGACTACTGGCAGGATCAACCAGGTAGCATAAATTCGGGACATTGGCACTGCGTGTGCCTCGATGCACCGACCGAGCGGTGTATAGAGCCCGACACGGAGCGCAAGCATCGTGCGTGTCAAGCACATGAAATGCATAGCATCAGACAAACGGGGGCTGAGAGCCCGCGCCCGCTAAATGTTTCACATTCGAGAGCACGATCGAACGTCGGTGCACCAATGCAACCATGGAGGATTGAGTGGCACGCTTGGGACACCGACCACGATTGACATCCAACCCGTGGCCCCTCGGGACACGAGACGGATGAGGGATGGTGAGACATCCGGTTTCCATCGATTCAGGTATGTAACACAGGATCCTGATCATGCCCCCTGGGTACGATGATCGCATGGGGGGAGATTGAAGAGGATGATGGACCGACAGTTCGATGCATCGAGCATGGAGCCTACCAACACGCACAACCATAGCACCACTCATACGCCCATTGCGTACAAGTGGCAGCATCCACGCACGTCGATCCACAACCTGTCTGATCGATTACTCGATGAGCAAGCGAAGGAAATGACGTGCGAGGCCATGCCACAACCGCTTGGCACGAGAAAAACATGAGCAAGGGCCACGAGACTGCCCCTGCCATCCGATAGGCAACAACAAAGTGACACCACCAATGCTTGGCCCAGCTGGGATCGCACGTGTGAGCTCCGCTGACACCACCCCAGGGGGACGTTGCCTGATTCAGGGACTTGTTCCTGGGGTCTCGGGCAGCGTCGACTATGTGCACAGCCTCATTGAGGCCTAGAAGTTTTTATGGTCGATGAGAAGGGACCGCGAGATCGTCAAATACCGAGAGGCCTGGCTGGGCTAAGCCCGCAACCGTGAGTTCTGCTCGCACCACCCCAGGGAGCCATTGCTTGATTCAGGGACTTGATCTGGGGTCTAGGGCAGCATCCACCGCATGCACGGGCTCTAGCTCAGCTTCTTTTTTTTGCATGCATGCCAACCGATCGAGGCCATGGGCGCCTACTGGTCACCAGAGCAACCAGTCACCGGACAAAACGGCCAGAAGGCATGCACACCCTGTATTTCACTCGAGGAACGTTGCCCTGGGTGTACACAATAGGAGGCCCATCACGCACACCTACTCCCCCCGTGGGGGGGAGAGGGGGTGCCGGACCACCACCCCCTAAAGAGCATTAGAGATTTTACAGATATGCTACCAGTAGACGTTAAAGTGTCTGAAACAGGGACATTTTTTCCAAACAAGCATATCTCGCACCGACGGTGAGTAGATGCCGATGGTGGTTGGGGCATGTGCCCGTACCAAGGGCTAGCGAGTGCCGATGGTGGTCGATGCGATTGCCCGCACCAAGGGCCAGCATGTGCCGATGGTGGTCGAGGCAACCGCCCGTACCAGATCGAGGCATGTGCCTACACCAAGGCCCGACATATGCCGATGGTGTTCGAGGTAACCGCCCACACCAGGGGCCATCTTCTACCGATGGTGGTCGAGGTAAGAACCCGCACCAAGGGCCAGCTTATGCTGATGGTGCTGGAGGCAACCGCCCGCACCAAGGCCTGGCACGTGCCGATGGTGTTTGAGGACAACCGCTCGCACTAGGGACCAGCATGTACCGATGGTGTTCGAGGTAACCACCCACACCAGGGGCCATATTCTACCGATGGTGGTCGAGGCAAGAGCTCGCACCAAGGGCCAGCTTATGTCGATGGTGCTCGAGGCAACCACCCGTACAAAGGCCTAGCATGTGCCGATGGTGTTCGAGGCAATCGGTCGCACCGAGGCCCAGCATGTGCTGATGGTGGTCGAGACAATTGCCCGTACCAAGGCCCAGCATGTGCCGATGGTGTTCGACGTAACCGCCCGCACCAGGGGCCATCTTGTTTTGATGGTGGTCGAGGCAACCACCCGTACCAAGTGTCAGCTTGTGCCGATGGTGGTCGAGGCAACCGCCCGCACCATGGCCCAGTATGTGCCGATGGTGTTCGATGCAACCACCCCCACCAGGGGCCATCTTGTGCCGATGGTGGTCGAGGCAATCACCCGTACCAGGGGTCGACTTGTGCCGATGGTGGTCGAGGCAACTGCTCGCACCAAGGGCCGACATGTGCTGATGGTGATCGAGGCAATCGCCCGTACCACGGCCCAGCTTGTGCCGATGGCGGTCAAGGCAAGTGCCCGTACCAAAGGGCAGCCTGTGTCGATGATGGTCGATACATGTGCCATCACCATGCGCCATCATGTGCCATTGATGGTCGAGGCCTTGGCCGAAGTTCAATTTTGAGCCACAGTGCACATGCTGGGCTCAGGCATGTACTGGTTTCACATTTTTTTCACCTGAGGCACCATCGTCGGAGCATCGTCAGAGAGCCTAACTGGCAGCATTGGTGGTTTCGACGATTGGGGGGCCGGGGGGTGTGCGCACATGATGTGCGATGGGTGCTGGTACTTGGCCTTTATATTGCCCCCCTATCCCTCATCAAACTTCGAGAACTCACACCCCCTTAAAGAGCATTTGAGATTTTATAGGTTTGCTGCCAGTAGCCATTAAAGTGTCTGAAATGGGGACACTTTTTTCAAACGGTCACAAAATCTTCTCCACTTCGAGTTTTTAGCTGAATTGTTTTGTGCATGCCAACAAAAATACAAGGATCACTTCTACCAAATTTGGGGACAAAACTCTTTCTAAAAAAATTTTAAAAAATCCTGAACCACAAAAAGTTTCAAAAATTATGAAAAATAGAAAACGGGTTGTCTTGCCACGAAACTTCACGTGAAGGCTTAGGGGACCATTGTATGAATTTACAAGCCATAAAAATGGCATTGGCATGGCAGAAATATGAAGATGTGCTTGAACCCACCTACCACCCGTTGGATCCACGGCTTGCGCATCCTGCCTCTCTGGCCGGCTGAGCGTCCGCACGTTCGTTTCACGGGTTGACTTAGGCATACAGAGTTCATCCCCAGTCTAAGCATATGGAGTTCATTCCCAGTCTAAGATCGGACTGGACCGAGGGTTACAGTAGTAGGATCAGTAGCACGTAGGGGGGGATCGGGCCGATCCCCGGCTTGCGCATTCTGCCTCTCCGACCGGTTGAGCGCCCGCATGCCTGTTTCATGGGTTGGCTTAGGCATAGGGAGTTCATTCCATGTCTAAGCCCCAGCCGAACCGAGGGTTGTGGTAGTGGGACCGACAGCACGCAGAAGGGGACCAAACCGATCCCCAACTTGCGTATTATGCCTCTTCGATCGGCTCAACACCTGTACGCTCATTTTGTGGGTTGACTTAGGCATACGGAGTTCATTCCCAGTCTAAGATCGGATCGGACTGAGGGTTGCGATAACAGGATCGACAGCACGCAGGGGGGACCGGGTTGATCCCTGGCTTGTACATTCTGCCTCTCCGACCTGTTGAGCGCCCGCACACCCATTTCGTGGGTTGGCTTAGGCATAGGGAGTTCATTCCATGTCTAAGCCCCAGCCAGATCGAGGGTTGTGGCAGCAGGACCGGTGCACATAGAGGGGGACTGGGCCGATCCTCGGCTTGCGCATTATGCCTTTTCGGCCGACTCAGCGCCCGCACACTCGTTTTGTGGGTTGACTTAGGCATACGGAGTTCATTCCTAGTCTAAGATCAAAGCGGACCGAGGGTTGTGGTCGCAAGATCGACAGCACGCAGGGGGGGACCGAGCTGATCCCCGGCTTACGCATTCTGTCTCTCCAGTCGACTGAGTGCCCGCACGCTCGTTTCATGGGTTGGCTTAGGCATACGGAGTTCATTCCATGTCTAAGCATACGGAGTTCATTCCCATTCTAAGATCGGACCGGACCGAGGGTTGCGACAACAGGACTAGCAGTAGAATCGACAGCACGCACGCGGGATCGGGTCGATCCCTGGCTTGCGTATTCTGCCTCTCCGGTCGGTTGAGTGACTGCACGCTCGTTTCGTGGGTTGGCTTAGGCATATGGAGTTCATTCCATGTCTAAGCCCCAGCCGGACTGAGGGTTGTGGCAGTAGGATCGGCAGCGGGATCGGTAGCACCTAGAGAAGGATAGGGCTGATCCCCGGCTTGCGCATTATGCCTCTCTGGCCGACCTGTCCGGCCAGCTCAACACCCGTATGCCCATTTCAGGGGTTGACTTAGGCATACGGAGTTGATTCCAAGTCTAAGCATAGAGAGTTCATTCCCAGTCTAAGCATACGTTGGCACCACGTGGGCCTCGACGCACCGACCGAGCGGTGGAGAGAGCCCGTCGTGGAGCGTAAGCATCGTGCGTGTCGAGGACGTGAAATGCGTAGCATCGGACGAACGGGGGCCGAGAGCCCGCACTCGCTAAACATTTCACATCCGAGAGCATGATCGAATGTTGATGCACCAATGTGGCCATGGAGGATTGGGTGGCGTGCTTAGGACATCGGCCACGATTGACGTTCGACCCGTGGCCCCTCGGGACACAAGACGGATGAGGGATGGTGAGACATCTAGTTTCCATCGATTTAGGTATGCAACACAGGATCCCGATCACACCTACTGGGTACGATGATCGCATGGGGGGAGATTGAAGAGGATGATGGGTCGATAGTTCGATGCATCGAGCTTGGAGCCTGTCAACATGCACAACCATAGCACCACTCATATGCCCATTGTGTACAAGTGGCAGCATCCACGCGCGCCGGTCCATAACCCACCCAATCAATTACTCGACGAGTGAGCAGAGGTAACGACGTGCGAGGCCATGCCACAACCACTTGGCAAGAGAAAAACACGAGCAAGGGCCACGAGACTGCCCCTGCCATCCAACAGGCAACAACAAAGCGACACCACCAATGCTTGGCCCGATTGGACCCGTACACGTGAGCTCTGTTGACACCACCCCAAGGGGACGTTACCCAATTCAGAGACTTGTTCCTGGGGTCTCAGGCAGTGTCGGTTGCGTGCACAGCCTCGTTGAGGCCTAGGCATTTTTGTGGTCGATAAGAAGGGATCACGAGATCATCAAATACTAAGAGACCTGGCTGGGCCAAGCTCGCAACTGCGACTTCTACTCGCACCACCCCAGGGAGCCGTTACCCGATTCAGGGACTTGGTCTGGGGTCTAGGGTAGCATCCGTCGCGTGCATGGGCTCGAGCTCAGCTCTTTTTTTTCACATGCATGCCAACCGGTCGAGGCCATAGGTGCCTGTCAGTCACCGGAGCAACCAGTCCTCAAACAAAATGGTCGGAAGGCATGCACACCCTGTATTTCGCTCAAGGGACATTGCCCTGGGTGTACGCAATGGGAGGCCCATCACACACACCTACTCCCCCCGTGGGGGAGGGAGAGGGGGTGCCGGACCACCACCCCATAAAGAGTATTAGAGATTTTATAGATATGCTACCAGTAGACATTAAAGTGTCTTAAACGAGGACACTTTTTCCAAACAGGCATATCTCGCATCGAGGGTGAGCAGGTGCCGATGGTGGTTGGGGCATGTGCCTGCACCAAGGGCCAGCGCGTACCGATGGTGGTCGATGCGAGTGCTCGCACCAAGGGCCAGCGTGTGCCGATGGTGGTCAAGGCAATCACCCGTACCAGATCAAGGCATGTGCCCACACCAAGGTCGGCATGTGAAAATGGTGTTTGAGGTAACCGCCCACACCAAGGCCATCTTCTACCGATGGTGGTCGAGGCAAGAGCCCGCACCAAGGGCCGACTTGTACCGATGGTGCTCGAGGCAACCGCTCCCACCAAGGGCCATCTTCTGTCGATGGTGGTCGAGGCAATCGCCCGTACAAAGGCGCAGCACGTGTCGATGGTGTTCGAGGCAACCGCCCGCACCAGGGGCCATCATCTGCCGATGGTGGTCGAGGCAAGAGCCCACACCATAGGCTGGCTTGTGCCTATGGTGCTCGAGGTAACCACCCGTACGAAGGCCTAGCACGTGCTGATGGTGTTCGAGGCAACCGCTCGCACCGACGCCCAGCATGTACCGATGGTGTTCGACGCAACCGTTCGCACCAGAGGCCATCTTGTGTCGATGGTGGTCGAGGCAACCACCCGCACCAGGGGCCATTTTCTACCGATGGTGGTCGAGGCAACCGCCCGCACCAAGGGTTAGCTTGTGTAGATGCTGGTCGAGGTAACCGCTCGCACCAGGGGCCATTTTTTGTCAATGGTGGTCGAGACAAGAGCCCGCACCAAGGGTTGGATTGTGTCGATGGTGGTCGAGGCAACCGCCCACACCAGGGCCCATCTTCTGTCGATGGTGGTCGAGGCAACCGCCCACACCAAGGCCCAGCATGTGCCGATGGTGGTCGAGGCAAGAGCTCGAACCAAGGGTCAGCTTGTACCGATGGTGCTTGAGACAACCGCCCGCACCAGAGGCCATCTTATGTTGATGGTGGTCGAGGCAACCGCCCGCACCAAGGCCCAGCATGTGCCGATGGTGTTTGAGGCAATCGTTCTCACCAAGGCCTAGCATGTGCCGATGGTGTTCGACACAACTGCCCCTACCAGAGGCCATCTTCTACCGATGGTGGTCGAGGCAACCGCCCGCACCAAGGCCCAGCATGTGCCGATGGTGTTCGGCACAATCGCCCATATCAGGGGCCATCTTGTGCCAATGGTGGTCGAGGCAACCACCCGCACGGAGGGTCGGCTAGTGCCGATGGTGCTCGAGGCAACAGCCAGCACCAAGGCCTGGCACTTGTCGATGGTGTTCGAGGTAACCGTCTGCACCAAGGGTCATCTTCTACCGATGGTGGTCGAGGCAACCGCCCGCACTAAGGGTCGGCTGGTGCTGATGGTGTTTGAGGCAACCGCGCACACCAAGGCTCGGCATGTGCCGATGGTGGTCGAGGCAACCGCCTGCACCATGGCCCAGTATGTGCCGATGGTGTTCGATGCAACTGCCCACACCAGGGGCCATCTTATGTCGATGGTGGTTGAGGCAATCGCCTACACCAAAGGTCGGCTTGTGCCGATGGTGGTCGAGGCAATTGCCCGCACTAGGGCCCAGTTTATGCCGATGGCAGTCGAGGCAAGTGCCCATACCAAAGGGCAACCTGTGCTGATGATGGTCGATGCATGTGCCATCACCATGCACCATCATGTGCCATTGATGGTCGAGGCCTTGGCTGAAGTTCAATTTTGAGCCACGGTGCACATGCTGGGCTCGGGCATCGTCGGAGCATCGTCGGAGAGCCTAACCGACGACATTGGGGGTTTCGACGATTGGGGGGTCGGGGGGTGTGCGCACATGATGTGCAATGGGTGCTGGTACTTGGCCCTTATATTGGCCCCCTATCACTCTTCAAACCTTGAGAACTCACACCCCCTTAAAAAGCATTTGAGATTTTATAGGTTTGCTGGCAGTAGCCATTAAAATGTCTAAAATGGGGACACTTTTTTCTAATAGTCACAAAATCTTCTCCACTTCAAGGTTTTAGCTGAATTTTTTTTTGCATGCCAACAAAAATACAAGGATCACTTCTACCAAATTTGGGGACAAAATTTTTTCTAAAAAAATTGAAAAAAATCCTGAACCGTAAAAAGTTTTGAAAATCGTGAAAAATAGAAAACGGGTCGTCTTGCCATGAAACTTCACATGAAGGCTTAGGGGACCGTTGTATGAATTTACAAGCCATAAAAATGGCATTGGCATGGCAGAAATACGAAGATGTGCTTGAACCCACCTACCACTCGTTCGATCCACGGCTTGCGCATCATGCCTCTCTGGCTGGCTGGGCGCCCGCACGCTTGTTTCGTGGGTTGACTTAGGCATACGGAGTTCATCCCCAATCAAAGCATACGGAGTTCATTCCCAGTCTAAGATCAGACCGGATCGAGGGTTGCGAGAGCAGGATCGACAGCATGCAGGGGGTGATCGGGCCGATCCCTGGCTGGCGCATTCTGCCTCTCCGGTCGACTGAGCGCCCGTACGCCCGTTTCATGGGTTGGCTTAGGCATAGGGAGTTCATTCCATGTCTAAGTCTCAGTCGGACCGAGTGGCAGCGGGACCAGCAGTACAGCAGAAGGGGACCGAGCCGATCTCTGGCTTGCGCATTATGCCTCTTTGGTCGGCTCAGCGCTTGCACGCTCGTTTCGTGGGTTGACTTAGGCATACGGAGTTCATTCCCAGGTCTAAGATCGGACTGAATCGAGGGTTATGGTAGCAGGATCGACAGCACGTAAGGGGGGACCGGGCCGACCCCTGACTTGCGCATTCTACCTCTCCGATAGGCTGAGCGCTCGCACGCTCGTT
>NW_019167826.1:13810914-13813414 GCF_002303985.1 Durio zibethinus
TGAAACGGGGACACTTTTTCCAAACAGGCATATCCCGCACCGAGGGTGAGCAAGTGCCGATGGTGGTTGGGGCATGTGCTCGTACCAAGGGCCAGCGCGTACCGATGGTGGTTGATGCGACTGCCCACACCAAAGGCCAGCGTGTGCCGATGGTGGTCAAGGCAACTGCCCGCACTAGATTGAGGTATGTGCCCACACCAAGGCTCGGCATGTGCCGATGGTGTTCGAGGCAACCGCCCACACCAGGGGCCATCTTTTACCGATGATGGTCGAGCCAAGAGCCCGCACTAAGGGCTGACTTATGCCCATGGTGCTCGAGGTAACCGCCCGCACTCAGGGCCATCTTCTGCCGATGGTGTTCGAGGCAACCGCTCGCACCAAGGCCTAGCATATGCCGATGGTGTTCGAGGTAACCGCTCGCACCAGGGGCCAGTATGTACCGATGGTGTTCAAGGTAATCGCCTGCACTAGGGGCCATCTTGTGCCGATGGTGGTCGAGGCAAGAGCCCACACTAAGGGTCGGCTTGTGCCGATGGTGCTTGAGGCAACCGCTCGTACGAAGGCCTAGCATGTACCGATGGTGTTTGAGGCAACTGCTCGCACCGAGGCCCAGCATGTGCCGATGGTGGTCGAGGCAACCGCCCACACCAAGGCCCAGCATGTGCCGATGGTGTTCGATGCAACCGCTCACACCAGGGGCCATCTTGTGCGGATGGTGGTCGAGGCAACCGCCCGCTCCAAGGGTCAACTTGTGCCGATGGTGGTCGAGGCAACCGCCCGCACGAAGGCCCGGCATGTGCCGATGGTGTTTGACGCAATCGCCCGCACTAGGGGCCATCTTGTGCTGATGGTGGTCGAGGTAACCGCCTACACCAAGGGTCATCTTTTGCCGATAGTGGTTGGGAAAACTGCCCGCACCAAGGGTCGGCTTGTGCAGTTGGTGGTCAAGGCAACCGCCTGCACCAGGGGCTATTTTCTACCGATTGTGGTTGAGGCAAGAGCCTGCACCAAGGGCTGGCTTACACCGATGGTGGTCGAGGTAACTGCCCGTAGCAGGGGCCATCTTCTATCGATGGTGGTCGACCAAGGCCTAGCATGTGTCGATGGTGGTCGAGGCAAGAGCACGCACCAAGGGTCAGCTTGTACCGATGGTGCTCAAGGTAACCTCTCGTACCAGGGGCCATCTTCTACCGATGGTGATCGAGGCAACCGCCCTCACCATGGCCCAGCATGTGTCGATGGTGTTCGAGGCAACCGCCCACACCAAGGCCCAGCATGTACCGATGGTAGTCGAGGCAACTGCCCGCACCAAGGCCCAGCATGTGCCGATGGTGTTCGATGCAACCGCCTACACCAAGGGTCAGCTAGTGCCGATGGTGCTAGAGGCAACCACCCACACCAAGGCCCGATAAGTGCCGATGGTGTTTGAGGCAACTGCCTACACCAGGGGCCATCTTTTGCCAATGGCGGTTGAGGCACCCGCCCGCACCAGGGGCCATCTTGTGCCGATGGTGGTCGAGGCAACCACCCATACCAAGGGCCGGCTAGTGTCAATGGTGTTCGAAGCAACTGCCCACACCAAGGCTTGACATATGCCGATGGTGGTCAAGGCAACTGCCCGCACCACAGCCCAGCATGTGTCGATGGTGTTCGATGCAACCGCCCACACTAGGGGCCATCTTGTGCCGAAGGTGGTCGAGGTAATCGCCCGTACCAAGGGCCAGCTTGTGCCAATGGTGGTAGAGGCAACCACCTGCACCAAGGTTTCGACATGTGCCGATGGTGATCGAGGCATCCGCCCACACCAGGGCCCAGCTTGTGCCGATAGGGGTCGAGGCAAGTACCCGTACCAAAGGGCAGCCTGTGCCGATGATGGTCGAGGCCTTGGCCAAAGTTCAATTTTGAGCCACGGTGCTCATGCTGGGCTCGGGCTTGTGCTGGTGCTATATTTTTTTCACCCGGGGCACCATCGTCGGAGCATCGTCGAAGAGCCTAACCGACGGCATTGGGGGTTTTGACGATTGGGGGGGGCCAGGGGGTGTGCGCACATAATGTGCGATGGGTGCTGGTACTTGGCCCTTATATTGGCCCCCTATCCCTCATCAAACCTCGAGAACTCACACCCCCTTAAAGAACGTTTGAGATTTTATAGGTTTGCTGCCAGTAGCCATTAAAGTGTCTGAAATGGGGACACTTTTTTCAAACGGTCATAAAATCTTCTCCACTTCGAGTTTTTAGCTGAATTTTTTTATGCATGCCAACAAAAACACAAGGATTACCTCTAATAAATTTGGGGACAAAACTCTTTCTAAAAAAATTTTAAAAAATCTCGAACTTCCAAAAGTTTCAAAAATCATGAAAAATAGAAAACGGGTCGTCTTGCCATGAAACTTCACATGAAGCTTAGGGGACCATTGTATGAATTTACAAGCCATAAAAATGGCATTGGAATGGCAAAAATATGAAGATGTGCTTGAACCCACCTACCACCCGTTCGATC
>NW_019167826.1:13818414-13823414 GCF_002303985.1 Durio zibethinus
ATTGTACTCATTCCAATTACCAGACTCATAAAGCCCGGTATTGTTATTTATTGTCACTACCTCCCCGTGTCAGGATTGGGTAATTTGTGCGCCTGCTGCCTTCCTTGGATGTGGTAGCCGTTTCTCAGGCTCCCTCTCCGAAATCGAACCCTAATTCTCTGTCACCCGTCACCAGTAGGCCACTATCCTACCATCGAAAGTTGATAGGGTAGAAATTTGAATGATGCATCACCAGCACAAAGGCCGTGTGATCCGTCAAGTTATCATGAATCATTAGAGCAATGGGTATAACCCGCGTTGACCTTTTATCTAATAAATGCATCCCTTCCAGAAGTCGGGGTTTGTTGCATGTATTAGCTCTAGAATTACTACGGTTATTCGAGTAGTAGATACCATCAAACAAACTATAACTGATTTAATGAGCCATTCGCAGTTTCACAGTCTGAATTAGTTTATACTTACACATGCATGGCTTAATCTTTGAGACAAGCATATGACTACTGGCAGGATCAACTTGGTAGCATTCATTCAGGACGTTGGCACCGTGTGGGCCTCGACGCGGAGCGCAAGCATCATGCGTGTCGAGCACATGAAATGCGTAGCATCGAATGAACGGGGGCCGAGAGCCCGTGCCCGCTAAACATTCTGCATCTGAGAGCACGATTGAATGCCGGTGCACCAATGCGACCACGAAGGATTGGGTGGTGTGCTCGGGACACCGACCACGATTGACGGTCGACCCATGGCCCCTCAGGACACGAAATGGATGAGGGATGGCGAGACATCCAGTTTCCATCGATTCAGGTATGCAACACAGGATCTCGATCATGCCCCCTGGGTACGACGACCGCATGGGGGAGATTGAAGAGGATGACGGGTCTACAATTCGATGCATCGAGCATGGAGCCTGCCAACACGCACAACCATAGCACCACTCATATGCCCATTGCGTACAAGTGGCAGAATCTACGCTCGTCGATCCATAACCCACCCGATCGATTACTCGATGAGCGAGCGGAGGAAACGATGTGCGAGGCCACACCACAACCGCTTGGCATGAGGAAAACACAAGCAAGGGCCACGAACTGCCCCTGCCATCCGACAGGCAACAATAAAGCGACACCACCAATGCTTGGCCCGATCGGGACCGCACGTGCGAGCTCCTCTGACACCACCCCAGGGGGACATTACCCGATTCAGGGACTTGTTCCTGGGGTCTCGGGTAGCATCAGCTACGTGCACGACCTTGTCGAGGCCTAGGCATTTTTGTGGTCAACGCGAAAAGACCGTGAGATCGTCAAATTCTGAGAGACCTGGCTGGACCAAGCCCGCAACCACGACTTTTACTTGCACCACCCCAGAGAGCTGTTGCCCAATTCAGGGACTTGGTCTGGGGTCTAGGCCAGCATCCGTCATGTGCATGGGCTCGAGCTCAGCTTCCCTTTTTCGCATGCACGCCAACCGGTTGAGGCCATGGACGCCTATCAATCACTGGAGCAACCAGTCACCGGATAAAACGGTCAAAAGGAATGCACGATTTGTATTTTGCTCAAGGGATGTTGCCCTAGGTGTACACATTAGGAGGCCCATCACGCACACCTACTCCCCCCGTGGGGGGGAGAGGGGGTGCCAAACCACCACCCCCTAAAGAGCATTAGAGATTTTATAGATATGCTACCAGTAGACGTTAAAGTGTCTGAAACGGGGACACTTTTTCCAAACAGGCATATCTCGCACCGAGGGTGAGTAGGTGCCGATGGTGGTTAGGGCATATGCCCACACCAAAGGCTAGCGTGTGTCGATGGTGGTCGATACGACTGCTCGCACCAAGGGCCAGTGTGAGCTGATGGTGGTCGAGGCAACCGCCCGTACCAGATCGAGGCATGTGCCCCCACTAAGGCCTGGCATGTGCCGATGGTGTTTGAGGCAACCGCCCACACCAGGGGCCACCTTCTACGAATAGTGGTCGAGGCAAGAGGCCACACTAAGGGCCGGCTTGTGTCGATGGTGCTCGAGGTAACCGCCTGCACTAAGGGCCATCTTCTGTCGATGGTGGTCGAGGCAACCGCTCGCACCAAGGTCCAGCACGTGTCGATGGTGTTCGAGGCAACCGCCCGCACCAGGGGCCATCTTCTGTCGATGGTGGTTGAGGCAAGAGCCTACACAAAGGGCCGGCTTGTGTCGATGGTGCTCGAGGCAACCACCCGTACGAAGGCCTAGCACGTGCCGATGGTGTTCGAGGTAACCTCCCTCACCGAGGCCCAGCATGTGTCGATGGTGGTCGAGGCAACCGCTCGCACCAAGGGCCATCTTCTAGTAGATGGTGGTCGAGGCAACCGCCCCCACCAAGGCCTAGCACGTGCCGATGGTGTTTGAGGCAACCGCCTGCACCAAGGCCCGGTATGTGCCAATGGTGGTCGACACAACCGCCCGTACCAGGGGCCATCTTGTGCCGATGGTGGTCGAGGCAACTGCCCGCACCAAGGGTCATCTTGTGCCGATAGTGGTCGAGGTAACCGCCCATACCAAGGGTCGACTTATGCAGATGGTGGCCGAGGTAACCGCCCGCACTAGGCGCCATTTTTTGTCGATGGTGGTCGAGGCAATCGTCTGTACCAAGGGCCATCTTTTACCGATGGTGGTCAAGGCAAGAGCCCACACCAAGGGTCGACTTGTACTGATGGTGGTCGAGGCAACTGCCTGTACCAGGGGCCATCTTCTATCGATGGTGGTCGAGGCAAGAGCTCGCACCAAGGGTCGGCTTGTATCGATGGTGCTCGAGGCAATCGCCCGTACCAGAGGCCATTTTCTGCTGATGGTGGTCGAGGCAACCGCCCGCACCAAAGCCCAGCATGTGCCAATGGTGGTCGAGGCAACCGCCTGCACCAAGGCCCAGCATGTGCCGGTGGTGTTCGACCCAACCGCCCGCACTAGGGGCCATCTTGTGCCGATGGTGGTCGAGGCAACTTGCCCGCACCAAGGGTTGGCTAGTGCCGCTGGTGCTCGAGGCAACCGCCCGCACCAAGGCCCGGCACGTGCCGATGGTGTTTGAGGCAACCCCTGTGTCACACCCTAGGCATGCGTACCAGGCATATCGGGCGCACCAGCAGGTGAGCTAGAGGTTGAGGCCCACAGACCAGGCGTGCTGGTGGGTATCTATGTACAAGGCCTAGCAAACGAGGTCAGAACGCCCGCCCACCTTGCAGGCCAGCCCATGAGACCAAGGCCTGGCATACAAGCTACCCGCACCACATCCAGAAGGTTCCAAGGTGCTGGACACACAAGGGAAGCTTTTGGAAGCAAGTAGGATTAGCAGGAGCATCCTGGCAGATTTGGTTGACCTGAAAATTAGAGTTAGCATCCTGATTGGTTGTAATCTGGTATAATCCTTGATTTTAGCCTTTATTCTAGGATATTGCCCATTAAGTGTGGCTGGAGCCTCAACTATAAATAGAGGGCTGCTCCACCCTCATTTGTACACCATCAAACACTTCTGTTTCAGTGAATACAAGAGCATTTCCAGAATTCTGGCTTCTTATCCTGTTTCTCTTTAACTTGCGTAATCAGCCCTTCTCGTTGTTCTAGTGCCTGCACACTTGTGTTTTAGGCTGACTTAGGCATAAAAGAAGAGATTCCAAGCCTAAGGTCGCACGGTTTCTGAGTCTAAGGTCAAAGCCCCTGATAGTTGGTATCATAGCAAGTTCGATTCTATGTGTTTGTGTTGTGCAGGTTAGATCGTGATTGAAGAAATGGCATCCTAAAGCGACGTTCCTAGCCAACAACTAGAGGCCCAGGAGCATGGGCATGGAAGAAGCAAGAAAGCCAGTTCTAGAGATATCTGGTCTACCATTGACGGTAGGCTGGCCAAAGTGGAGGTGACTGTGGGTGACATGGGGGAAAAGCTTGAGAAAGTAGAGACTCACATTGCATCGCTAGACTCTATAGGGGAGGAGATCCAAAGTGAGCTGGAAGCTGCTCTTAACAAAGGCATGGACGTGATCACCCAGAAGAATAAGGCCTTGGAGGCTGAAGTGCTGACCTTGCGTGATGGCATGGAGGCCATGTGCCAGCGGATGGAAGAGCTTACTAGTGAGTTCATTGCTTGCAAGACTGCCATCGGAATGGCATGTTTGTTGGAGTGTCCAAATCCAGATTGGATGTCCCCAAGCCTAAAGAGTTCAAGGGGACTAGGGAGGCCAAGGAAGTAAACAACTACCTTTAGGGTATTGAGCAGTATTTCCAGGCCATGGGCATGCAAGACGAGGCGATAAAGGTAAGCACCGCTGCTATGTATCTCACTGATGTAGCCTTATTATGGTGGAGGCACAGGTGTGATGATGTCAGGCGTGGGAGTGCCAAGATTGGAACCTGGGTAGAGTTCAAAAAGGAGTTCAAAGAACCTGGGTAGAGTATGCTAATGATGAGGCACGGGCAAAGTTGCGCAGGCTGAGCCAGCAAGGGGACATAAAGGAGTATGTCCAAAAATTCTCTGAACTAATGCTACAGATCTCATATCTAGGTGAGAAAGACACCTTATTTGCTTTCATGGATGGGCTGAAGCCGTGGGTGAAGCATAAGCTACAAAGGAGGGGAGTTCATGACTTGGCTAAAGCCATGACTACTGTCGAAGCCTTGATAGAGTTCAAGCCTCTGAACAAGTTCGAGTCTACCAAGCCCAAGGGTAAGGGCAGGGATGATAGGGATCGAAAGAAGCAGTCTAAGGGGAAGGACCATGATCGGAAGTCCAAGGATGGGGACCGAGACCGTTCAACCAAGGATGGCGAGAGGAAGCCACCAGCATGCAAGTGGAAAGCAAAGGGGACTGAGAGCCACTAGCATGCTACCTATGTGGAGGGAGCCACATAGCGCGTAATTGCCCGTAGAAGGGCAAGCTAGCTACTGTAGACAAGGAGTCTGACGAAGAGCCAGAGTCAAGGGCAACAAAGCTTGGGTCTTTGGTGCTTAATGCTATCCAGAGTAAGGGGAGCCATAAGCCAAAG
>NW_019167826.1:13830914-13843414 GCF_002303985.1 Durio zibethinus
ACCAGACGCCATCTTCTACCGATGGTGGTCGAGGTAAGAGCCCGTACCAAGGGCCAGCTTGTACCGATGGTGCTCGAGGCAACCACCCGTACCAAGGGCCATCTTCTGCCGATGGTGGTCGAGGCAACCGCCGGCACAAAAGCCCAACATGTGTCGATGGTGTTCGAGGAAACTGCTCGCACCAAGGGCCAGCATGTGCCAACGGTGTTCGAGGCAACCCCCCACACCAGGGGCCATCTTCTACCGATGGTGGTCAAGGCAAAAGCCCACACCAAGGGTCGACTTGTGTCGATGGTGCTCGAGGCAACCGTCTGCACGAAGGCCTAGCACGTGTCGATGGTGTTCGAGGCTACCGCACACACCGAGGCCGAGCATGTGTCGATGGTGGTCGAGGCAATCGCCCGGACCAAGGTTCGGCTTGTGCCGATGGTGGTGGAGGCAACCATCCGCACCAGGGGCCATTTTCTACCGATGGTGGTCGAGGCAAGAGCCCACACCAAAGGTTGGCTTGTGTCGATGCTGCTCGAGGTAATCGCCCGCACCAAGGCCCGGCACGTGTCGATGGTGTTCGAGGCAACTGCCCGCATCAAGGCCCAGCATGTACCAATGGTGTTCAATGCAACCGCCTGCACCAGGGGCCATCTTGTGCCGATGGTGGTCGAGGCAACCATCTGCACTAAGGGTTGGCTTGTACAGATGGTGGTCGAGGTAACCTCCCGTACCAGGGGCCATTTTCTATCGATGGTAGTCGAGGTAAGAGCCCGCACCAAGGGCCAGCTTGTGCCAATGGTGCTCGAGGCAACCGCCCGCACCCGGGGCCATCTTCTGCCAATGGTGGTCAAGGCAACCGCCCCTACCAAGGCCCAGCATATGCCGATGGTGTTCGAGGCAACCGCCCGCACCAAGGCCCAGCATGTGCCGATGGTGGTCGAGGCAACTGCCCACACCAAGGCCCAGCATGTACCGATGGTGTTCGATGCAACCGTCCACACCAGGTGCCATCTTGTGTCGAAGGTGGTCGAGGCAACTGACCACACCAAGGGCCGACTAGTGCCGATGGTGCTCGAGGCAATCGCCCACACCAAGGCTTGACACGTGTCGATGGTGTTCGAGGCAACCGCCTACACCAGGGGCCATCTTCTGTCAATGGTGGTCGAGGCAACCGCATGAGCCAATGGTGTTCGATGCAACCACCCGCACCAGGGGCCATCTTGTGTCGATGGTGGTCGAGGCAACCACCCGCACCAAGGGCCTACTAGTGCGGATGGTGTTCGTGGCAATCACCCGTACCAAGGCTCAGCATGTGCCGATGGTGGTCGAGGCAACTGTTCGCACCATGGCCCAGCATGTGCCAATGGTGTTCGATGCAATCGCTCGCACCAGGGGCAATCTTGTGCCAATGGTGGTCGAGGCAATTGCCTGCACCAATGGCCGGATTGTGTCGATGGTGGTCGAGGCAACCGTCCACACCAAGGGCCGACATATGCCGATGGTGATTGAGGCAACCGTCGGTACCAGGGCCTAGCATGTGTCGATGGTGATCGAGGCAAGTGCCCGTACCAAAGGGCAGCCTGTGCCGATGATGGTCGATGCATGTGCCATCACCATGCACCATCATGTGCCATTAACGTCCGATCTATGGCCCGTCGGGGCACGAGACAGATGAAGGATGATGAGACATCCGATTTCCATCGATTCAGGTATGCAACACAGGATCCCGATCGTGCCCTTTGGGTATGACGACCGCATGAAGGGAGATTGAAGAGGATGACGGGTCGACAGTTCGGTGCATCGAGCATGGAGCCTGCCAACACACAACCATAACACCACTCATATGCCCATTACGTACAAGTGGCAGTATCCACGCACGTCGGTCCACAACCCACCCGATCGATTACTCGACAAGCGAGTGGAGGAAACGATGTGCGACGCCACGCCACAACTGCTTGGCATGAGAAAAACATGAGCAAGGGCCACGAGACTGCCCCTGCCATCTGACAGGCAACAACAAAGTGACACCACCAATGCTTGGCTCGGTCGGAACCGCACGCGTGAGCTCTGCTGACACCACCCCAGGGGGACGTTAACTGATTCAGGGACGTTGCCCGATTCGTCGAGGCCTAGGCATTTTTTTGGTCGACAAGAAGGGATCACGAGACCATCAAATACTGAGAGACCTAGCTGGGCCAAGCTCGCAACTGTGGCTTCTACTCGCACCACCCCAGGGAGCCGTTGCCCGACTCAGGAACTTGGTCTGAGGTCTAGGGCAGTATTCACCACGTGCACGAGCTAGTGCTTAGCTCCCTTTTTTCACATGCACCCCAATCGATAGAGGCCATGGGTGCCTGCCGGTCAATGGAGCAACCAGTCGCCAGACAAAATGGTCGGAAGGCATGCACACCCTGTATTTTGCTTGAGGGACGTTACCCTGGGTGTATGCAATGGGAGGCCCATCACGCACACCTACTCCCCCCGTGGGGGGAGGGAGAAGGGGTGTCAGACCACCACCCCTTAAAGAGCATCAGAGATTTTACAGGTATGCTACCAGTAGACGTTAAAGTGTCTGAAACGGGGACACTTTTTCCAAATAGGCATATCCCGCACCGAGGGTGAGTAGCTGCCGATGGTGGTTAGGGCATGTGCCCGCACTAAGGGCCAGCGCATGCCGATGGTGGTCGATGCAACTGCCCGTACCAAGGGCCAGCGTGTACCGATGGTGGTCGAGGAAACCGCCCGTACCAAATCGAGGGCATGTGCCAACACCAAGGCCCGGCATGTGCCGATGGTGTTCGAGGCAACTGTTTGCACCAAGGGCCATCTTTTACCAATGGTGGTTGAGGCAAGAGCCCGCACCAAGGGTCGGCTTGTGTCGATGGTGCTAGAGGTAACTGCCCGCACCAAGGGCCATCTTCTGCTGATGGTGGTCGAGGCAACCGCCCGCACCAAGGCCCAGCACATGCCGATGGTGTTCGAGGCAATCGACCCACCAAGGGCCATCTTCTGCTGATGGTGGTCGAGGCAATAGCCCGCACCAAGGGCCGGCTTATGTCGATGGTGCTCGAGGCAACCACCCACACGAAGGCCTAGCACGTGCCGATAGTGGTTGAGGCAATCGCCCACACCAAGGCCCAGCATGTGCCGATTGTGTTTGATGCAACTGCCTGCACCAGGGGCCATCTTGTGCCGATAGTGGTCGAGGTAACCACCCGCACAAAGGGTTAGCTTCTACCGATGGTGCTCGAGGCAACTGCCCGCACCAGGGGCCATTTTCTATCGATGGTGGTTGAGGTAAGAGCTCGCACCAAGGGCTGACTTGTGTCGAAGGTGGTCGAGGCAACCGCCCGTACCAAGGCCTAGCACGTGCCGATGGTGTTCGAGGCAACCACCCGCACCAAGCCTGACATGTGCCGATGGTGGTCGAGGTAACCGCCCACACCAAGGCCCGACATGTGTCGATGGTGGTCGAGGCAACCGCCCGCACCAAAGGTTATCTTGTGCCGATGGTGGTTAAGGCAACTGCCCGCACCAAGGGTCATCTTGCGCAGATGGTGGTCGAGGTAACTGCTCGTACCAGGGGCCATTTTCTGTCAATGGTGGTCGAGGTAAGAGCCTGCACCAAGGGCCGACTTGTGCCGATGGTGCTTGAGGCAGCTGCCTGCACCAGGGGCCATCTTCTGTCGATGGTGGTCGAGGCAACCACCCGTACTAAGGCCTAGCATGTGTCGATGGTGGTCGAGGCAAGAGCCCGCACCAAGGGCCGACTTCTACTGATGCTGTTTGAGGTAACCACCCGTACCAGGGGCCATCTTCTATTGAAGGTGGTCGAGGCAACCGCCCGCACCAAGGCCCAGCATGTGGCGATGGTGTTCGATGCAACAGCCCACACTAGGGGCTATCTTGTGTTGATGGTGGTCGAGGTAACCACCCGCACCAAGGGCCAGCTAATGCCGATGGTGCTCGAGGTAACCGCCCGGACCAAGGCTCGGCACGTGCCGATGGTGTTCGAGGCAACCGCCTGCTCCAGGGGCCATCTTTTATCGATGGTGGTCGACGCAATCGCCCACACCAAGGGTCATCTTGTGTCGATGGTGGTCAAGGCAATCGCCCGCACCAAGGGTCATCTTGTGCAGATGGTGGTCGAGGCAACCGTCCGCACCAAGGGCCATATTCTATTGATGGTGGTCGAGGTAAGAGCCCGCACCAAGGGCCGACTTGTGTCGATGGTGCTCGAGGCAACTGCCTGCACCAGGGGCCATCTTCTATCGATGGTGGTCGAGGTAAGAGCCCGCACCAAGGGCTAACTTCTGCTGATGGTGCTCGAGGCAACCGCCCGCACCAGGTGCATCTTCTGTCGATAGTGGTCGAGGTAACCACCCGTACCAAGGCCCAGCATGTGTCGATGGTGTTCGAGGTAACCGCCCGTACCAAGGCCCAGCATGTGGCGATGGTGTTCGATGCAACCGCCCGCACCAGGGGCCATCTTATGCTAATGGTGGTCGAGGCAACCGCCTGCACCAAGGGCCAGCTAGTGCTGATGGTGGTCGAGGCAACCACCCGCACCAAGGCCCGATAGGTGCTGATGGTGTTCGAGGTAACCGCTTGCACCAGAGGCCATCTTCTACCTATGATGGTCGAGGTAACCGCCCGCACCAAGGCCCAACATGTACCAATGGTGGTCAAGGTAAGAGCTCGCACCAAGGGCCGACTTATGCTGATGGTGCTCGAGGCAATCGCCTGGACTAAGGGCCATCTTCTATCGATGATGGTTGAGGCAACCCCAGCACCAAGGCCCAGCATGTGCCGATGGTGTTCGGGGTAACCGCCTGTACCAAGGCCTAGCATATGGCGATGGTGTTCGACGTAACTGCCTGCACCAAGGGCCATCTTGTGCCGATGGTGGTCGAGGCAACCGCCCTTACCAAGGGTCAGCTAGTGCTAATGGTGCTCGAGGCAACCGCCCGCACCAAGGCCCAAAAAGTGCCGATGGTGTTCGAGGCAACCGCCTACACCAGAGGCCATCTTCTGCCGATGGTGGTCAAGGCGACCGTCCGCACCAAAGCCTGGCATGTGTCGATGGTGTTTGATGCAACTGCCCACACCAGGGGCCATCTTGTGTCGATGGTAGTCGAGGCAACCACCCGCACCAAGGGCCGACTAGTGCCGATGGTGGTCGAGGCAACCGCCCGTACTCGGGGCCATCTTGTGCCTATATGGTCGAGGCAATCGCCCGTACGAAGGGCTGGCTTGTGCCGATGGTGGTCGAGGCAACCGCCTGCACTAAGGGTCAGCATGTGCCGATGGTGGTCGAGGCAACTGCCTGCACTAAGGGTCAGCATGTGCCGATGGTGATCGAAGCAACCACCCGTACCATGGCCCAGCTTGTGTCGATGGCGGTCGAGGCAAGTGCTCGTACCAAAGGGCAGCCTGTGCCGATAATGGTCGATGCATGTGCCATCACCATGTGCCATCATGTGCCATTAATGGTCGAGGCCATGGCCGAAGTTCGATTTTGAGCCACGGTATGCATGCTGGGCTCGGGCATGTGCTGGTGCCACATTTTTTTTGCTCGGGGTACCATCACCGGAGCATCATCGGAGCATCGGAGGAGAGCCCAACCGACGACATTGGGGGTTCTGACAATTGGGGGGGTCGGGAGGTGTGCGCACATGATGTGCAATGGGTGCTGGTACTTGGCCCTTATATTGGCCCCCTATCCCTCGTCAAACCTCAAGAACTCACACCCCCTTAAAGAGCATTTGAGATTTTATAGGTTTGCTGCCAGTAGCCATTAAAGTGTCTGAAATAGGGACACTTTTTTCAAACGATCACAAAATCTTCTCCACTTCGAATTTTTAGCTAAATTTTTTTGTGCATGCCAACAAAAATACAAAAATACACTCTTTCTAAAAAAATTTTAAAAAATCCCAAACTGTAAAAGTTTCAAAAATCGTGAAAAATAGAAAACGAGTCGTCTTACCACGAAACTTCACATGAAGGCTTAGGGGACCATTCTATGAATTTACAAGCCATAAAAATGGCATTGGCACGGTAGAAATATGAAGATGTGCCTAAACCCACCTACCACCCGTTCGATCCATGACTTGCGCATCCTGCCTCTCGGCCGACTGAGCGCCCGTACGCTCGTTTCGTGGGTTGACTTAGGCATACGGAGTTCATCCCCAGTCTAAGCATACGGAGTTCATTCCCAGTCTAAGATCAGACCGGACCGAGGGTTGCAACAACAAGATCAGCAGCATGTAAGGGGGGACCGCACCAATCCTCGGCTTACGCATTCTACCTCTCCGGTTGGCTGAGCGCCCGTACACCCATTTCGTGGGTTAGCTTAGGCATACAGAGTTCATTCCATGTCTAAGCCACAGCCAGACCGAGGGTTGTGGCAGCAAGACCGATAGTACGTAGAGGGGGATCGGACCGATCCTCGACTTGTGCCTTATGCCTCTTCAGTCGGCTCAGCACCCGCACACTCGTTTCATGGGTTGAATTAGGCATACGGATTTCATTCCCAGTCTAAGATCAGACCAGATTGAGGGTTGTGACAATAGGATCGGTAGCACGCAGGGGGGATGGGTTGATCCTCGGCTTACGTATTCTGCCTCTCCGACCGGCTGAGCGCCCGCACGCTCATTTTATGGGTTGGCTTAGGCATAAGGAGTTCATTCCATGTTTAAGCATACGAAGTTCATTCCCAATCTAAGATCAGATCGGATCGAGGGTTACGATAGCAAGACCAGCAGCAGGATCGACAGCACGCAAGGGGGACCGGGTCGATCCCCGGCTTGCACATTCTACCTCTTCGGCCGACTGAATGTCCGCACACTCGTTTTGTGGGTTGGCTTAGGCATACGGAGTTCATTCCATGTCTAAGCCCCAACCGGATTGAGGGTTGTGGCAGCAAGATCGACAGTGCGATCGACAGCACGTAAAGAGGGATCGGGCTGATCCTCGGCTTACACATTATGCCTTTCTAGTCGGCTCAGCGCCCGCACGCTCATTTCATGGGTTGACTTAGGCATACGAAGTTCATTCCCAGTCTAAGATCAGACTGGCAGCGGGATCGACAGTAGCACGCAGAGGGGGACCGGGCCGATCCTCGGCTTACGCATCCTGGCTTTTCGACCGGCTGAGCTCCCGCACGTTCGTTTCGTGGGTTGACATAGGCATGCGGAGTTCATTCTCGGTCAAGCCCCAACCAGACCGAGGGACCCACAGCGAGATGGGCAGCACGTAGAGGGGGATCGAGTCGATCCTCGACTTACTCATTCTGGCTCTCCGGCTGGTTGAACGCCCGCATGCTCGTTTCATGGGTTGACTTAGGCATACGTAGTGTATTCCCGATCTCGACCAACCAAAGGCCAGAGGCTATCGACAACATTTGGGGCAACAACCGAGGGGGACCAGTAGCGGGATCCTTGGTCGGCTCGTGCATCCCGCCCTCAAGGGTCAGTTTAGTGCCCGCACGCTCGTTTTAGGGGTCGATCGAGGTGAGCGAAGTTCGTTCTTGATAAGGATCGGAAGATGGGGGGCCCCGGGTCATGCCCAACCCCGAAGAGGGGCGGCATGAAAAGAAGGAAGGTCGGCGGGGGGAGGGATGAATCGAAGTGACAAAGGGCTGAATCTCAGTGGATCATGGCAGTAAGGCCACTCTGCCACTTACAATGCCCCGTCACATATTTAAGTCATCTGCAAAGGATTTTACCCACCGCTCAGTGGGAATTGAGCTCCAAGGAGGCCCGAACGGCTTGTCCGCCGTGGGGGCTGTACCTACGACATGTGCCCTTGGGGGCCATGGGCCCTTACTATGGGTTGACAATCGGGCGACAGGCGCGCGCGTCATTTCTAGCCTAGATTTTGACCTAGAGGCATTCTGTCATAATCCAGTGCACGGTAGCCTGTGCCAATGATGGTCGATGCATGTGCCATCACCATGTACCATCATGTGCCATTGATGGTTGAGGCCTTGGCCGAAGTTTGATTTTGAGCCACGGTGCACATGCTGGGCTCGGGCATGTGCTGGTGCAACATTTTTTTCACCCGGAGCACCATCGTCGGAGCATCACCAGAGAGCCTAACCAGTGGCATTGGGGATTCTGGTTATTGGGGGGGGCGGGGGGTGTGCGCACATGATGTGCGATGGGTGCAATGGGTGCTGGTACTTGGCACATGGGTACGGTGGACCATCCACGTCGTTGCAATCCGAACACTTCATCGGACCATTCAATTGGTAGGAGCGACGGACGGTGTGTACAAAGGGCAGGGACGTAGTCAACGAGTTGATGACTCGCACTTACTAGGAATTCTTCGTTGAAGACCAACAATTGCAATGATCTATCCCCATCACGATGAAATTTCAAATATTACCCAGGCCTGTCGGCCAAGGCTGTAGACTCGTTGAATACATCGGTGTAGCGCGCGTGTGGCCCAGAACATCTAAGGGCATCACAGACCTGTTATTGCCTCAAACTTCCTTGGCCTAAGCGGCCATAGTCCCTCTAAGAAGCTAGCCGCAAAGGATCACCTCCACGTAGCTAGTTAGCAGGCTGAGGTCTCGTTCGTTAACGGAATTAACCAGACAAATCGCTCCACCAACTAAGAACGGCCGTGCACCACCACCCATAGAATCAAGAAAGAGCTCTCAGTCTGTCAATCCCTACTATGTCTGGACCTGGTAAGTTTCCCCGTGTTGAGTCAAATTAAGCCGCAGGCTCCACTCCTGGTGGTGCCCTTCCGTCAATTCTTTAAGTTTCAGCCTTACGACCATACTCCCCCCGAAACCCAAAGACTTTGATTTCTCATAAGGTGCCGGTGGAGTCCTAAAAGTAACATCCGTCGATCCATGGTCGGCATCGTTTATGGTTGACACTAGGACGGTATCTGATCATCTTCGAGCCCTCAACTTTCATTCTTGATTAATGAAAACATCCTTGGCAAATGCTTTCGTAGTTGTTCATCTTTCATAAATCCAAGAATTTCACCTCTGACTATGAAATACGAATGCCCCCGACTGCCCTATTAATCATTACTCCGATCCCGAAGGCCAACACAATAGGACCGAAATCCTATGATGTTATCCCATGCTAATGTATACAAAAGTAGGCCTGTTTTGAGCACTTTAATTTCTTCAAAGTAATAGTACCGGAGGAATGACTCGGGCAATTAAGTCCAAGAGCACATCACCGATAATAGGGACAAGTAGACCGGTGCTCACCATGAGGCGAACCGGACGACCCAACCCTAGTTCCAACTACGAGCTTTTTAACTGTAACAACTTAAATATACGCTATTGGAGCTGGAATTGCCGTGACTGCTAGCACTAGAGTTGCCCTCCAATGGATCCTCGTTAAGGGATTTAGATTGTACTCATTCCAATTACAAGAGTCATAGAGCCCGGTATTGTTATTTATTGTCACTACCTCCCTGTGTTAGGATTGGGTAATTTGCGCGCCTGCTACCTTCATTCAATGTGGTAGCCGTTTCTCAGGCTCCCTTTCTGGAATCGAACCCTAATTCTCCATCACCCATCACCACCATAGTAGGCCACTATCCTACCATCGAAAGTTGATAGGGGCAGAAATTTGAATGATGCATCGTCGGCACAAAGGCCGTGCGATCCGTCGAGTTATCATGAACATCAAAGCAACAGGCATAGCCCGCGTCAACCTTTTATCTAATAAATGCATCCCTTCCAGAAGTTGGGGTTTGTTGCACGTATTAGCTCTAGAATTACTACGATTATCCGAGTAGTAGATACATCAAACAAACTATTAACTGATTTAATGAGCCATTCATAGTTTCACAGTCTAAATTAGTTCATACTTACACATGCATGGCTTAATCTTTGAGACAAGTATATGAACTACTGGTAGGATCAACCAGTAGCATTCATTGCGGGACGTTGGCACCACGTGGCCTCGACACACAGACCGAGCAGCGGAGAGAGCCCGACACGGAGCGCAAGCATCGTGCATGTCGAGCATGTGAAATACGTAGCATCGAATGAACGGGGGCCGAGAGCCCGCGCCCGCTAAACGTTCTGCATCCGAGAGCATGATCGAATGCCAGTGCACCAATGTGGCCATGGAAAATTGGGTGGCACGCTTGGGACACTAGCCATGAGACGGATGAGGGGTGGTGAGACATCCGATTTCCATCGATTCATGTATGCAACACAGGATCCCGATCGTGCCCCCTGGGTACGATGATCGCGTGGGGGAGATTGAAGAGGATGATGGGTCGATAGTTGGATGCATCGAGCACAGAGCCTGCCAACATGCACAACCATAGCACCACTCATATGCCCATTGCGTACAAGTGGCAGCATCCACGTGTGTCGGTCCACAACCCACCCGATCGATTACTCGACGAGCGAGCGGAGGAAACGACGTGCGAGGCCACGCCACAACTGCTTGGCATGAGAAAAACACGAGCAAGGGCCATGAGACTGCCCCTGCCATCCAACAGGCAACAACAAAGTGACACCACCAATGCTTGGCCCAACCGGGATAGCACGCACGAGCTCTGCTGACACCACCCCAAGGGGACGTTGCCCAATTCAGAGACTTGTTCCTGGGTTTTCGGGCAGCGTCGGCTGCGTGCACAACCTCGTCGAGGCCTACGTATTTTTATGGTCGACGAGAAGGGATCACGAGACCGTCAAATATCGAGAGACCTAGCCGGGCCAAGCCTGCAACCGCGGCTTCTACTCGCACCACCCCAAGGAGCCATTGCCTGATTCAAGGACTTGCTCTAGTGTCTAGGGCAATATCCGCCGCGTGCACAGGCTCAAAGATCAGCTCCCTTTTGTCACATGCATGCCAACCGGTCGAGGCCATGGGCGCCTACCGGTCATCGGAGCAACCAATCACCAGACAAAATGGTCGAAAGGCATGCACGCCCTGTATTTTGTTGAAGGGATATTGCCATGGGTGTACGCAATGGGAGGCCCATCATGCACACCTACTCCCCCCGTGAGGGAGGGAGAGGGGGTGGCCGGACCACCACCCCCTAAAGAGCATTAAAGATTTTACAGATATGCTATCAGTAGACGTTAAAGTGTCTGAAATGGGGACACTTTTTCCAAACAAGCATATCTCACACGAGGGTGAGCAGGTGCCCGATGGTGGTTGGGGCATGTGCCCGCCACCAAGGGCCAGCGCGTGCCGATGGTGTCGATTGACTGCCCGCCACTAAGGGGCCAGCGTGTGTCGATGGTGCGTCGAGGCAATCGCTCGCACTAGATCGAGGCATGTGCCCACACCAAGGCCCGGCATGTGCCGATAGTGTTTGAGGCAACCGCCCGCACCAGGGGCCATCTTCTACCGATGGTGCTCAAGGTAATCGCCCGGCACCAAGGGCCATCTTCTGTCGATGGTGGTCGAGGCAACCGCCCGTAGCAAGGCCCAGCACGTGCCGATGGTGTTTGAAGCAACCGCCGCACCAGGGGCCAGCATGTGTCGATGGTGTTCGAGGTAACCACCTGCACCAGGGGCCATCTTCTGCCGAAGGTGGTCGAGGCAAGAGCCCACACCAAAGACCTACCTGTGTCGATGGTGCTCGAGGCAATCACCCACATGAAGGCCTAGCACGTGCCGATGGTGTTCGAGGCAACTGCCCACACCGAGGCCCAATATGTGCCGATTATGGTCGAGGCAATCGCTCGCACCAAGGCCCAGTATGTGCCGATGGTGTTCGACGCAACCGCCTGCACCAGGGGCTATCTTATGTCGATGGTGGTCGAGGCAACCGCCCGCACCAAGGGCCAGCTTGTGCTGATGGTGCTCGAGGCAACCGCCCGCACTGGGGGCCATTTTCTATCGATGGTGGTCGAGGCAAGAGCTCGTACCAAGGGTCGGCTTGTGCAGTAGTGCTCGAGGCAACTGCCCGCACCGAGGCCCGGCATGTGTCAATGTTGGTCGAGGTAACTGCCCGTACCAAGGCTCAAAATGTGCCGATGGTGTTCGATGTAATCGCCCGTACCAGGGGCCATCTTATGCCGATGGTGGTCGAGGCAACCGCCCGCACCAAGGGTCATCTTGTGCCGATGGTGGTCGAAGCAACCTCCCGCACCAAGGGTCAGCTTGTGCAGATAGTGGTCGAGGTAACCGCCTGCACTAGGGGCCATTTTCTACAGATGGTGGTGGAGTTAACCGCTCGTACCAAGGGCCGGCTTATGCGATGGTGGTCGAGGTAACCGCCCACACCAAGGCCCAGCATGTGCCGATGGTGATCGAGGTAAGAGCCCGTACTAAGGGCGAGCTTGTACCGATGGTGCTCGAGGAAACCACCCGCACCAGGGGCCATCTTCTGCCGATGGTGGTCGAGGCAACCGTCCGCACCAAGGCCCAGCATTTGCCAATTGTGTTCGAGGCAACCGCCCACACCAAGGCCCAGCATGTGCCAATGGTGGTCGAGGTAACCGCTTGCACCAAGGCCCAGCATGCTGCCGATTGGCGTTCACCGCCAATCGCTCGTATCAGGGGCCA
>NW_019167826.1:13848369-13931493 GCF_002303985.1 Durio zibethinus
GTGGCTCTACTAGCCACCTTTGGGGCAATTCTTCTAAGGGCTACTAAATTGCTCGCCCGCTCAATGCATCAGCCACTTGATTGGTCTTTCCAGCAGTGTGCTCAAAACAAAAGTTAAACTTTGCTAAAAATTCCTGCCACCTAGCTTGTTTTGCCGTAAGCCTTGGTTGGGTGAGAAAATGGCTAACAGCCGCATTGTCTGTCTTCACAACAAAGTGTGAACCCAACAAGTAATGTCGCCAAGCCCTCAAGCAGTGAACCACCACCAGGAGTTCTTTTTCTTGGGCCGTATATTTCCTTTCAGCTTCACTTAGCTTCCTACTTTCAAACGCTCCGATTGATGTTGTTGCAAAAGCACTTCTCCAATAGCAAAATCAGATGCATCCGTCTGAACTTTGAAAGGCTTTTCAATATCAGAGAGAGCTAAGATGGGATCCTTCATAATAGCATCTTTCAATCCCTTGAAAGCCTCTTGGCACTCACTCGTCCAACACCATTTATGCTCCTTCTTTAATATCTTCGTGAGGGCCGTGGTCTTGCGAGAGTACCCTTCCACAAACCTTCTATAATAGTTGGCTAGTCCCAAAAATGAGCGGAGCTCACTAATGTTCTTCGGTGTTGTCCACTCCTTAATGGCCCTAACCTTTTCCATGCCCATTCGAATGTGGCCACATTCGATAATGTGACCGAGAAAATGGATTTGGGTCTGAGCAAATGCACACTTCTCCTTTTTTATATATAACTGGTGGTCCTGTAATCTTTGAAGTACCTGGCATAGGTGTTCTTGATGTTCTTCCAAGGTGGAGCTATATACCACTATATCGTCTAAATAAATGACTATAAATTTGTCTAGGTAGTCATGGAATACCTGATTCATCATGTACAAAATGTTGGCAGGAGCATTGGTTAGTGCCAAAGGGCATAATACAAGAAATTCAAATGCACCATACCGTGTACACAAGTGGTTTTTGGCTCATCTCTTTCAACAATTCTGACCTGATGGTAGCCAGATCTCAGGGTCTAATTTGGAGAAGTACTTGGCCCAGCTCAATTGATCAAAACAAGTCTGCTATAAAGGGGGGATGAGATATTTGTTTCTTACGGTGACTTTGTTCAGGGCCTATAGTCAACACATAATCACAAACTTCCATCAATGCTCTTCTGAAATAGCACTGGCACTTCCGAAAGGAGCCTTTTGATGGTCTGATGAACCCGACTTGTAACAGCTCATCTAACTATTTTTTTAGTTCGCGCAACTCTGGCGGGGCCATGCAGTAAGGAGCTCTAGCAGGGGTTTTGCTCATGAGATGAGCTCAATTTCAATGGTCCAGCTCTTGTCGAGGGGGGTAGAACCTTAGGCAACATCTCTGGCATCACCTCTTCGGAATTCTTCACAACACTTTTCCCACACCATCAGGTTGGTTCTACTTCGACCCTCTCTTGTAGATCGGGCACAACCAACCAAAGGAGGGTTCCCCTCCTCTTTAACCCCCTTTCTTGAACTGCAAAAGCTGAAATCATTTTTTTCCCACTCTTTGGTAAGATGTTGGTTGGCACCACACATGGTTTTCCCCGTAAGAACAACAAACAGCTAGCAACGGGGATAGGGATGACCTGAGCCAACATCATGAGTCTAATCTGAGAACAACATCAAATTCATCATGGGGAAACTGTAAAGTCTAACTTCCTTCCCATGGCCCTAATCGGGTTGTCATACTCTTGGAGCTTCCACTGATCGTAAAGGCTGGTGAGGTTGAATCACTTCATTCATCCACAGTCTTTACTAATCTGAAGACCACACCTTTTTGCTTTTTCTGGTGTGATGAAAGTGTCGGTTGCACCCGTATCTACCATAGCCTTAGTGGCTTTCTCATTGATCGTCAAGTTCACATACATCAAGCCTCTACTCTGCTCTTTCTTTATAGTGTTCAATTGGGTGCGAAGGGCATTAAGGAACCTTATTGAACCCATCCTGGCTGCCTCCTCTTCAGCTTCTTCAACGCTCTCTGGCACTTTTACGGACTCTTGAGACAAGGTCCTTAAGGCATTAAGGGCTCCCCTATGCGAGCATTCAGCCACCCGATGCGGCTCCTTGCAAAGAAAGCAATCTAGCGGTTGCCTAGGCTTGAAAATCCCTACGTTGCTTGTCTTGGGTTAGGTACTATCTCGACCAAAGGACCTCCTATTTGATCCTTCACTGAAGGGCCAGTCCAACCTGGTTATCTTTCCCCCACTCCTAAAGTTGAAGCTACTGGCAGCTGATGGAGGATTTTTTCATTTTGAAGAGCCATCATTGTAATCGTGGAGATGTTCAGCTGCAGCCATGGCCGTGGCCACATCGTGCACTTTTCTGCCTTTGTAGTTCTGTCCTCTTCCAAGGCTTGAAGCCTTCAAGAAAATAGAACATCTGTCCTTTTTGGACATGTCTCAAATATCCAACATCAGGGTAGAAAAACTCCTTACAAACTCTCGCACCATTCCTGTTTGCACTAAATTCTTGAAGTCTCCTTCGAAGCCATATACTCCACATTCTCAGGAAAAATTGGTTTTTCAATTCTCGCTTCAGATCCATCCAAGTTAATCGGGCACTCATCATCGACAACTTGGAGCGCCACCACAGCTTGGCATCCCCTGTGAGGTACATCAATGTCATTGCTACCCGTTGTCTTCCCTCTGAATCCGTGTGTACAGCTCAGAAGTACTGCTCTATGTCAACATCGAGGCAACAATCAGGACATTCAATCGGGGTGAGTTTTATTATAGTCGAGAATCATACATCGGGACCTCCCACCATCATCAGGGTCAGGGGGTAGCCCTTGGTGGGTGGCCAGGCTCACATAGCAACCGGTGAGACAGCCAACACTATGCTCCGGCTTACCCCCTAAAGAGCCTTAGAAATTTTAGAGCTATGCTACCAGTAACCAGTACAATGTTTGAAATGGGGACACTTTTCCTAGCACAAGGGATCTACCCGACCATGGCCCTATACATGGGTGGCTTATGGCAAGCTAAGTCCCTGTCATGGACCTATACAAGGTTGGCTCATGACACCCGACTTGCGTATTATACCTCTCCGGCCGACTCAGTGCCTGCACGCTCATTTGGTGGGTTGACTTAGGCATACGGAGTTCATTCCTAGTCAAAGATCAGTCCGATCTGAAGCTTGTAGCAGCAGGATCGATAGCACGCAAGGGGGACCCAGGTCGATCCTCAGCTTGCACATTTTGCCTCTCTGGCCGGCTGAGTGCCCACATGTTCATTTCGTGGGTTGGCTTAGGCATACGAAGTTCATTCCCAGTCTAAGATCAAACCAGACTGAGGGTTACGGTAGCAGAACCAGCAGCAGGATCGACAGCACGCAGGGTGGATCGAGCCGATCCCCGGCTTGCGCATTCTGCCTCTTTGACCGGCTAAGCGCCCGTACGCCTGTTTCATGGGTTGGCTTAGGCATACAGAGTTCATTCCATGTCTAAGCCCCATCCGGACCGAGGGTTGTGGTAGCAGGACCAACAGAGGTATCGACAGCACGCAGAGGGGGACCGGGCTGATCCCCGACTTACGCATTATGCCTCTTCGGCCAGCCTCTCCGGCCTGCTGAGTGTCCGCACGCTTGTTTCGTGGGTTGACTTAGGCATACGGAGTTCATCCCCAGTCTAAAGCATACAGAGTTCATTCACAGTCTAAGATTGAATCGGATCGAGGGTTGCGGCAGCAGGATCGACAGCACGCAGTAGGGACCGAGCCGATCCCCAGCTTGCGCATTGTGCCTCTCCGACTGGTTGAATGCCCGCACACCCGTTTCGTGGGTTGGCTTAGGCATAGGGAGTTCATTCCATGTCTAAGCCCTAGTCAGACTGAGGGTTGTGGCAACGGGACCGGCAGCACGCAGAGGGGGATCGGGCTGATCCTCAGCTTGCACATTATGCCTCTTCGGTCGGCTCAACGCCCGCACGCTCGTTTCGTGGGTTGACTTATGCATACGGAGTTCATTCCCAGTCTAAGATCAGATCGGACTGAAGGTTGTGGCAGCAGGGTCGACAGCACGTAGGGGGAGACCGGGCCGATCCCCAACTTGAGTATTCTGCCTCTCTGGCCGGCTGAGCACCCGCGCGCTCGTTTCGTTGGTTGGCTTAGGCATACGAAGTTCATTCCATGTCTAAGCATACAGAGTCATTCCTAGTCTAAGATTTTGAGCCACGGTGCACATGCTGGGCTCGGGCATGTGCTGGTGCCACATTTTTTTCGCCCGGGGGACCATCGTTGGAGCATCACCGGAGAGCCTAACTGGCGGCATTGAGGGTTCCGATGATTGGGGGGCCGGCAGGGTGTGCGCACATGATGTGCGATGGGTGCTGGTACTTGGCCCTTATATTGGCTCCCTATCCCTCATCAAACCTTGAGAACTCACACCCCCTTAAAGAGCGTTTGAGATTTTATAAGTTTGCTGCCAGTAGCCATTAAAGTGTTTGAAATGGGGACACTTTTTTCAAACGGTCACAAAATCCTCCATCGAGAAGCTGAATTGATTTGTGCACGCCAACAAAAATACCTGGATACCTTCATAGATTGGGGAAGAACTTTAGCTAAATAAAATTTAAAAATGCTCGAACCGTAAAGTTTCAAGATGTGAAAATAGAAAAGCCGGGTCGTCTGCCCGAACTTCCTGCGGCTTGTGACCCTGCTTGTCATGTTTAAAAGCCATAAATTGGCATTGGCATGGCAGAAATTGAAGATGTGATGAACCCCATCCTACACGCCATCGATGGCTTGCGCATGAGCACTCTCTGGTCGGCTGAGGCCAGCATGCGCAGTCGTAGGTTGACCTTAGGCATACGTGCTTCATCCCTGTCTAAGCAACGAGTTCATTCTAGTCTAGATCAGGACAAGAACTGAGGTTGCGGCAGCAGGATCGACAGCACGGAAGGGGGACTGGGCCGATCCCCGGCTTACGCATTTTGCCTCTCCGGCCGACCGAGTGCTCGCACGCCCGTTTCATGGGTTGGCTTAGGCATAGGGAGCTCATTCCATGTCTAAGCCCCAGTCAGACCGAGGGTTGTGGCAGCGAGACCAGCAGCACGCAGAGGGGGATTGGGCCGATCCTCGGCTTACGCATTATGCCTCTCTGGCCAGCTCAGTGCCCCCACGCTCATTTTGTGGGTTGACTTAGGCATACGAAGTTCGTTTCCAATCTAAGATCAGATCGGATCGAGGGTTACAGTAACAGGATCGACAGCACGCAGGGGTGGATCAGGCCTATCCCCGGCTTACGTATTCTGCCTCTCCGGTCGACTGAGCGCTCGCATGCTCATTTTGTGGGTTGGCTTAGGCATATGGAGTTCATTCCATGTCTAAGCCCTAGTTGAACCGAGGGTTGTGGCAGCAGGACCGGCAGTGGGATCGATAGCACGCAGAGGGGGATCGGGCTGATCCCCAGCTTGTGCATTATGTCTCTCCGACCGGCTGAGCGCCCGCATGCTCGTTTCATGGGTTAACTTAGGCATATAGAGGTCATCCCCAGTCTAAGATCAGACTGGATTGAGGGTTGCGACAGCTGGATCGACAGCATGCAGGGGGGACCGGACCGATCCTTGGCTTGCGCATTCTGCCTCTCCGATCGACTAAGCGCCCGTATGCCCATTTTGTGGGTTGGCTTAGGCATAGGGAGTTCATTCCATGTCTAAGCCTCAGCGGAACTAAGTGTTGTGGCAGTGGGATCGACAGCACGTAGATGGGGATCGAACTGATCCTCGACTTACGCATTATTCCTCTCCAGCCGGCTCAGTGCCCGCATGTCCATTTCGTGGGTTAGCTTAGGCATACAGAGTTCATTCCATGTCTAAGTATATGGAGTTCATTCCTAGTCTAAGATCGGACCAAACCGAGGGTTGCGGCAACAGGACCAGCAACAAGATCGACAGCACGCAGGGGGGACCGGGCCGATCCCCGGCTTGCACATTCTACCTCTCTGATGGACTGAGCTCTTACACGCTCGTTTCGTGGGTTGGCTCAGGCATACGGAGTTCATTCAATGTCTAAGCCGCAGTCGGACTGAGGGTTATGGCAGCAGGACTAACAGTGGGATCGACAACACACAGAGGGGGACTGAACTAATCCCCAGGTCGGGCATTACGCCTCTCCGACTGGCTCAGCGCCCGAACACTCATTTCGTGGGTTGACTTAGGCATACGAACTTCATTCCTAGTCTGAGATCGAACCAGACCGAAGGTTACGACAGCAGGATCGACAGCACGTAGGGGGCGATCGAGCCGACCTACGGCTTGCACATTCTGCCTCTCCAGCCGGTTGAGCGCTCACACGCTCATTTCGTGTGTTGGCTTAGGCATATGGAGTTCATTCCATGTCTAAGCATACGGAGTTCATTCCCAGTCAAAGATCGAACCGAACTGAGGGTTACCGTAGCAGGACCAGCAGCAGGATCGATAGCACACAGGGGGGGACTGAGTCGATCCCCGGCTTGCACATTCTACCTCTCTGGCCGGCCTCTTCGACCGACTGAGCGCCCGCACGCTTGTTTTGTGGGTTGACTTAGACATACAGAGTTCATCCCCAGTCTAAGCATATGGAGTTTATTCCCAGTCTAAGATCGAATCGGATCGAGGGTTGTGGCAACAGGATCGACAGCATGTAGGGGGGATCGGGGTGATCCCCGGCTTGCGTATTCTGCCTCTCCGGTCGGTTGAGCGCTCGTACGCTCGTTTCATGCGTTGGCTTAGGCATACGGAGTTAATTCCATGTTTAAGCCCCAGTCAAACCGAGGGTTGTGGCAGCAGGACCGACAGCGGGATCGGCAGCACGCAGAGAGGGATCGGGCCTCTCTCCGATCGGCCTCTCTGACCTGCTGAGCGCCCACGCGCTCGTTTCATGGGTTGACTTAGGCATACGAAGGTCATCCCCAGTCTAAGCATACGAAGTTCATTCCCAATCTAAGATTGGACCGAATCGAGGGTTGCGGCAGTAGGATCGACAGCATGCAGAGGGGACCGGACCGATCCCTGGCTTGAGCATTCTACCTCTCTGGCCGGATGAAAGCCCGTATGCCCGTTTTGTGGGTTGGCTTAGGCATAGGGAGTTCATTCCATGTCTAAGCCCCAGCGGAACTAAGGGTTGTGGCAGCAGGACTGGCAGCACGCAGAGGGGGACCAGGTTGATCCCTGACTTGCGTATTATGCCTCTCCGATCAGCTCAGCACCCCGAGCACTCATTTCATGGTTTGACTTAGGCATACAGAGTTCATTCCCAGCCTAAGATCGAATTGAACCAAGGGTTGCGGTAGCAAGATCGACAGCACATAGAGGGGGATCGGGCCGATTGCCAGCTTGTACATTTTGCCTCTTCATCCGGCTGAGCACCCGTACACTCGTTTCATGGGTTCACTTACACATACGGAGTTCATTCCATGTCTAAGCATATGGAGTTCATTCCCAGACTAAGATCAGATTGGACTGAGGTTGGCGGCAGCAGGACCAGCAGCAGGATCGACAGCACGCAGGGGGGACCGAGTCGATCCCCAGCTTGTGCATTTTGCCTCTCCAGCCGACTGAGTGCCGTACGCTTGTTTCATGGGTTGACTTAGGCATACGGAGTTCATACCTAGTCTAAGCATATGGAGTTCATTCCCAGTCTAAGATCAAACTGAACTGAGGGTTGTGACAGTAAGATCGATAGCACGCAGAGGGGATCGGGTCGATTCCCAGCTTGCGCATTCTGCCTCTCCGGCTGGCCCGCACGCCCGTTTCGTTGGTTAGCTTACGCATAGGGAGTTCATTCCATATCTAAGCCCCAGCCGGACTGAGGGTTGTGGCATTGGGACCAACAGCACGCAGAGGGTGACCGGGCCGATCCTCGGCTTGCGCATTCTACCTCTGCAGTCGGCTGAGCGCCTGCACGTTCGTTTCGTGGGTTGGCTTAGGCATACGGAGTTCATTCCATCTCTAAGCATATAGAGTTCATTCCCAGTCTAAGAGTTTGAGCCACGGTGCACATGCTGGGCTCGGGTATGTGCTGGTACTGCATTTTTTTCGCCCGGGGCACCATCATCGGAGCATCGCAGGAAAGCCTAACCAGCGGTATTAGGGGTTCCGACGATTGGGGGGGCCGGGAGGGTGTGCGCACATGATGTGCATTGGTTGCTGGTAGTTGGCCCTTATATTGTCACCATATCCCCAATCAAACCTCGAGAACTCACACCCCCTGAAAGAGCATTTGAGATTTTATAGGTTTGCTGCCAGTAGCCATTAAAGTGTCTGAAATGGGGACACTTTCTTCAAACGGTCACAAAATCTTCTCCACTTCGAGTTTTTAGCTGAATTTTTTTCTGCATGCCAAAAAAAATACAAGGATCACCTCTACCAAATTTGGGGAGAAAACGCTTTCTAAAAAAATTTTAAAAAATCTCGAACCATAAAAAGTTTCAAAAATCATGAAAAATAGAAAATGGGTCGTCTTGCCACGAAACATCACATGAAGGCTTAGGGGACCATTGTATGAATTTACAAGCCATAAAAATGGCATTGGCATGGCAGAAATGTGAAGATGTGCTTGAACCCACCTACCACCCATTCGATCCCCGGCTTACGCATCATGCCTCTCTCGTCGACTGAGCGTCCGCATGCTCGTTTCGTGGGTTGACTTAGGCATACGGAGTTCATCCCCAGTCTAAGCATACAGAGTTCATTCCTAGTCTAAGATCAGACCAGACCGAGGGTTACAGCAGCAGGATCGACAACACGCAGGGGTGAATCGGGCCTATCCCTGGCTTGTGCATTCTGCCTCTCCGATCGACTTAGCGCCCGCACGCTCATTTCGTGGGTTGGCTTAGGCATATGGAGTTCATTCCATGTCTAAGCCCCAGTCGAGTCGAGGGTTGTGGCAGTAGGACCGGTAGCGGGATCGACAGCACGCAGAGGGGGATCGGGCTGATCCCCAGCTTGTGCATTATGTCTCTTCGGCCGGCCTCTCTGATCGACTGAGTGCCCCCACGCTCGTTTCATGGGTTGACTTAGGCATATAGAGGTCATCCCCAGTCTAAGCATATGAAGTTCATTCCCAGTCTAAGATCAGATCGGATTAAGGTTGCGGCAGCAGGATCGACAGCATGCAGGGGGGATCGGACCGATCCCTAGCTTACGCATTCTGCCTCTCCGATCGGTTGAGTGCCCGTATGCCCGTTTCGTGGGTTGGCTTAGGCATAGGGAGTTCATTCCATGTCTAAGCCCTAGCAAAACTAAGGGTTGTGGCAGCAGGATCGACAGCACGCAGAGGGGGATCGGGCCGATCCTCGGCTTGTGCATTATGCCTCTCCGGCCGGTTCAGTGCCCATATGCCCGTTTCGTGGGTTGGCTTAGGCATACGGAGTTCATTCCATGTCTAAGTAGATAGAGTTCATTCGTAGTCTAAGATCGGACCAAACCGAAGGTTACGGTAGCAGGACCAGCAACAGGATTGACAGCACGTAAGAAGGACCAGGCTGATCCCCGGCTTGCACATTCGACCTCTCCGGCCAAATGAGCGGTTACACGCTCATTTTGTGGGTTGGCTCAGGCATATGGAGTTCATTCAATGTCTAAGCCCCAGTCGGATAGAGGGTTATGGCAGTAGCACCGACAGTGGGATCGACAACACGTAGAAGAGGGCTGAACTAATCCTCAGCTTAGGCATTATGCCTCTTCGGCCAGCTCAGCGCCCGAACACTCATTTCGTGGGTTGACTTAGGCATACGAAATTCATTCCCATTCTGAGATCGGATCAGACCGAGGGTTAGGGTAGCAAGATCGACAGCACGTTGGGGGTGATCGGGTCGGTCTCCGACTTGCACATTCTGCCTCTCCAGTCGGCTGAGTGCTCACACGCTAATTACGTACGTTAGCTTAGGCATACGGAGTTCATTCCATGTCTAAGCATATGGAGTTCATTCCCAGTCAAAGATTGGACCAGACCGAGGGTTACGGCAGCATGACCAGCAGTAGGATCGACAGCACGCAAGGAGGGACCAAGTCGATCCTCGGCTTGTGCATTCTACCTCTCCGGTCGACCTCTTCGACTGGCTGAGCACCCGCACGCTTGTTTTGTGGGTTGACTTAGGCATACGGAGTTCATCCCCAGTCTAACCATACGGAGTTCATTCCCAGTCTAAGATCGAATTGGATTGAGGGTTGCGACAGCAGGATCAACAGCATGTAGGGGGGATTGGGCCAATCCTCAGCTTGTACATTCTGCCTCTCCGGTCGGCTGAGTGCTCGCACGCTCATTTCATGCGTTGGCTTAGGCATACGGAGTTCATTCCATGTGTAAGCCCTAGTTGAACCGAGGGTTGTGGCAGCAGGACCGGCAGCGGGATCGACAGCACGTAGAGAGGGATCGGGTTGATCCTCGGCTTGTGCATTACGTCTCTCCGACCGGCTGAGCACCCCCACGCTCATTTCATGGGTTGACTTAGGCATACAGAGGTATCCCCAGTCTAAGCATACGAAGTTCATTCCTAGTCTAAGATTGGACCGAATCGAGGGTTGCGGCTGCAGGATCGATAGCATACAGGGGGGACCGAACCGATCCTTGGCTTGCGCATTCTGCCTCTCTGGCCAGCTGAAAGCCCGTACGCCCGTTTCATGGATTGGCTTAGGCATAGGGAGTTCATTCCATGTCTAAGCCCCAGTGGAACTAAGGGTTGTGGCAGTAGGACCGACAGCACATAGAGGGGGACCTGGCTGATCCCCGACTTGCGCACTATGCCTCTTCGGTCAGCTCAGCACCCGAGCGCTCGTTTCGTGGTTTGACTTAGGCATACAGAGTTTATTCCCAGCCTAAGATCGGAACGGACTGAGGGTTGCGGTAGCAAGATCGACAGCACGCAGAGGGAACCGGGCCGATCCCCAGCTTGTGCATTCTGCCTCTTCATCCAGCTGAGCATCCGTACACTCGTTTCGTGGGTTCACTTACACATACGAAGTTCATTCCATGTCTAAGCATACGGAGTTCATTCCCAAAATAAGATCAAACCGGACTAAGGTTGGTGGCAGCAGGACCAGCAGTAGGATCGATAGTACGCAGAAAGGACCGGGCTGATCCCCAGCTTGCGCATTTTGCCTCTCCAGCTGACTGAGCACCCGCACACTTGTTTCGTGGGTTGACTTAGGCATATGGAGTTCATACCTAGTCTAAGCATATGGAGTTCATTGCTAGTCTAAGATCGAGCCAGACCGAGGGTTGTGATAGTAGGATCGACAGCACGTAGAGGGGATCGGGTCGATCCCCAGCTTACGCATTCTGCCTCTCCGACCGGCTGAGCGCCCGCACGCCCGTTTCGTGGGTTAGCTTACGCATAGGGAGTTCATTCCATGTCTAAGCCCCAGCTGGACTGAGGGTTGTGGCAACGGGACCGACAGCATGCAGAGGGGGATCGGGCCGATCCCCAGCTTGCGCATTCTGCCTCTCCCACCGGTTGAGCGCCCGCATGCTCGTTTCGTGGGTTGGCTTAGGCATTACGGAGTTCATTCCATCTCTAAGCATACGGAGTTCATTCCCAGTCTAAGAGTTTGAGCCACGGTGCACATGCTGGGCTCAAGCATGTGCTGGTGTCACATTTTTTTCACCCAGGGCACCATCGTTGGAGCATCGCTGGAGAGCCTAACCGACGGTATTAGGGGTTCTGACGATTGGGGGGCTGGGAGGGTGTGCGCACATGATGTGCGATGGGTGCTGGTACTTGGCCCTTATATTGGCCCCCTATCCCTCATCAAACCTCGAGAACTCACACCCCCTGAAAGAGCATTTAAGATTTTATAGGTTTGCTGCCAGTAGCCATTAAAGTGTCTGAAATGGGGACACTTTCTTCAAACGGTCACAAAATCTTCTCCACTTCGAGTTTTTAGCTGAATTTTTTTATGGGGACAAAATGCTTTCTAAAAATTTTTTAAAAAATCTCGAACCACAAAAGTTTCAAAAATCGTGAAAAATAGAAAACGGGTCGTCTTGCCACGAAACTTCACATGAAGGCTTAGGGGACCATTGTATGAATTTACAAGCCATAAAAATGGCATTGGCACGGTAGAAATGTGAAGATGTGCTTGAACCCACCTACCACTCGTTCGATCCCCGGCTTACGCATCCTGCCTCTCTCGTCGGCTGAGCGTCCGCACGCTCATTTCGTGGGTTGACTTAGGCATACGAAGTTCATCCCCAGTCTAAGCATACGGAGTTCATCCCTAGTCTAAGCATACGGAGTTCATTCCTAGTCTAAGATCAGACCAGACCGAGGGTTACGACAGTAGGATCGGCAGCACGCAGGGGGGACCAGGCCAATCCCCGGCTTGTGCATTCTGCCTCTCCGATCGGCTGAGCGCCCGCACGCCTGTTTCGTGGGTTGGCTTAGGCATAGGGAGTTCAGTCCATGTCTAAGCCCCAGTCGGACCGAGGGTTGTGGCAGTGCGACCGATAGCATGCGGAGGGGGACCGAACCGATCCCCGGCTTGTGCTTTCTGCCTCTCCGATCGGCTCAGCACCCACACGATCATTTCGTGGGTTGACTTAGGCATACGGAGTTCATTACCAGTCTAAGATCAGATCGGATCGAGGGTTGTGGTAGCAGGATCGATAGCACGTAGGGGGATCGGGCCGATCCTCGGCTTGTGCATTCTGCCTCTTTGACCGGCTGAGCGTCCAGACACACGCTCGTTTTATGGGTTGGCTTAGGCATACGAAGTTCATTCCATATCGAAGCATACAGATTTCATTTCCAATCTAAGATGGAACCGGACCGAAGGTTGCGACAGTAGGATCGGTAGCACGTATGGGAGGACCGAGCCGATCCCTGGCTTGCACATTCCACCTCTCCGACCGGTTAAGCGCTAGTACGCTCGTTTCGTGGGTTGGCTTAGGCATACGGAGTTCATTCCATGTCTAAGCCCCAGTCGGACCGAGGGTTGTGGTAGCAGGACCGGCAGCGGGATCGATAGCATGTAGAGGGGGACCAGGCTGATCCCTGGCTTACGTATTATGCCTCTCCGACTGGCTAAGCACCCGTACGCTCCTTTCGTGGGTTGACTTAGGCATACAGAGTTCATTCCCAGCCTAAGGTCAGATCGGATCGAGGGTTACGGTAGCAAGATCGACAGCACGCAGGGGGGACCAGGTCGATCCCCAGCTTGTGCATTCTACCTCTTCAACCGGCTGAGCACCCGCACACTTGTTTCATGGGTTCGCTTACACATATGGAGTTCATTCCTTGTCTAAGCATATGAAGTTCATTCCCAAACTAAGATCAGATCGGACCGAGGCTGGCGGCAGTAAGACCAGTAGCAGGATCGGTAGCACACAGGGGGGACCGGGCTAATCCTCGGCTTACGCATTCTGTCTCTCCGATCGACTGAGCTCCCGCACGCTCATTTCGTCGGTTGGCTTAGGCATAGGCAGTTCATTCCATGTCTAAGCCCCAGCTGGACTAAGGGTTGTGGCAGCGGGACCGGCAGCACGCAAAAGGGGATTGGTCTGATCCCCGGCTTGTGCATTATGCCTTTTCGATCGACTCAACGCCCGTACGCTCATTTCGTGGGTTGGCTTATGCATACGAAGTTTATTCCCAGTCTAAGATCGGACCGGACCGAGGGTTACGACAGCAGGATCGGTAGCACGCAGGGGGGACCAGGCTGATCCCTGGCTTACGCATTCTGCCTCTTCAACCAGCTGAGGCCCGCACGCTCGTTTTATGGATTGGCTTAGGCATACGGAGTTCATTCCATTACTAAGCATATGGAGATCATTCTCAGTCTAAGATCAGACCTAACCAAGGGTTGCGGTAGCAGGACCAGCAACAAGATCTACAGCACGCAGGGGGGATCGAGTCGATCCCCGGCTTGTGCATTTTGCCTCTCCAATCAGCTGAGTGCCCGCACGCTCGTTTCGTGGGTTGACTTAGGCATACGGAGTTCATTCCCAAGTCTAAGCATATGGAGCTCATTCTCAGTCTAAGATCGGATCGGACCGAGGGTTACGGCAGTAGGATCGATAGCACGCAGGGGGGACCGGGTCGATCTCCGGTTTGCACATTTTGCCTCTTCGGCAGGCTGAGCGCCCGCACGCTCGTTTCGTGGGTTGGCTTAGGCATAGGGAGTTCATTCCATGTTTAAGTCCTTGTCAAACCGAGGGTTATGGCAGCGAGACCGGCAGCACGCAGAGGGGGACCGAGCTGATCCTCAGTTTGCGCATTACACCTCTCCGATAGGCTCAGCACCCGCACACTCGTTTCGTGGGTTGACTTAGGCATACGGAGTTCATTCCTAGTCTAAGATCAAATCGGACCAAGGGTTACGGCAGCAGGATCGACAGCACGCAGGGGGGACCGAGTCGGTCCCTGGCTTACGCATTTTGCCTCTCTGACCAGTTGAGCACCCACACACTCATTTCGTGGGTAGGCTTAGGCATACGGAGTTCATTCCATGTCTAAGCATACGGAGTTCATTCCCATTCTAAGACCGAATCGGACCAAGGGTTGCGACAGCAGGACCAGCAGCAAGATTGATAGCACGTAAGGAGGGATCGGGCTGATCCACGGCTTGCGCATTTTGCCTCTTCGGCCAACTGAGCACACGCGCACTCGTTCCGTGGGTTAACTTAGGCATACAGAGTTCATTCCATGTCTAAGCCCCAGCCAGACTGAGTGTTGTGGCAGCAGGACCGGTAGTGGAATCGACAGCATGCAGAGGGGGATCGGGTCGATCCCCAGCTTGTGCATTATGCCTCTCCGATCGGCCTCTCCGACCGGTTGAGCTCCTGCACGCTTGTTTCGTGGGTTGACTTAGGCAGACGGAGTTCATCGCCAGTCTAAGCATACAGAGTTCATTCCCAATCTAAGATCGGATCGGATCGAGCGTTACGGTAGCGAGACTGACAGCATGCAGAAGGGGATCAGATCGATCCCTGGCTTGTGCATTATGTGTCTCCGGTCGACTCAATGCCCGAACGCTCGTTTCGTGGGTTGACTTAGGCATGCGGAGTTCATTCCCAATCTAAGATCGGACTGAACCGAGGGTTGCAGTAGCAAGATCGACAGCACACAGGGGGGATCAGGTCGGTCCCCGGCCTACGCATTCTGCCTATCGGCCGACTGAGCACCCGTACTCTTGTTTCGTGGGTTGGCTTAGGCATACGGAGTTCATTCCATGTCTAAGCATACGGAGTTCATTCCTAGTCTAAGATCAGACCGGATCGAGGGTTGTGGCAGTAGGACCAGTGGTAGGATCAACAGCACGCAGAGGGGACCAGGTCGATCCCAAGCTTGCACATTTTACCTTTCCGGCCAGCCTCTTGCCCGAACACTCGTTTTGTGGGTTGCCTTAGGCATAAGGAGTTCATTCCATGTCTAAGCCCCAGTCGGCCAAGGGTTATGGTAGCAGGACAGGTAGCGGGATCATCAGCACGCAGAGAGGGATCGAGCTGATCCCCGGCTTGCGCATTATGCCTCTTCAGTTGGCCTCTTTGGCCGATTGAGCGTCCGCACGCTTGTTTCATGGGTTGACTTAGGCATACAGAGTTTATCCCCAGTCTAAGCATACAGAGTTCATTTCCAACCTAAGATCAGACCAGACCGAGGGTTATGACCGTAAGGTCAGCAGCACATAGGGGGACCGGGCGGATCCTCGGCTTGCGTATTCTGCCTCTCCCATCGGCTGAATGCCCGCACGTCCGTTTCATGGGTTGGCTTACTCATAGGGAGTTCATTCCATGTCTAAGCCCCAGTCAGACCGAGGGTTGTGGCAGCAAGACCGGTAGCACGCAGAGCAGGACCGAGTCGATCCCCAGCTTGCTCATTATGCCTCTTCGACCGACTCAATGCCCGAACACTCGTTTCGTGGGTTGACTAAGGCATATGGAGTTCATTCCCAATCTAAGATCACACCGGACCGAGGGTTACGACAGCAGGATTGACAGCACGCAGTAAGGGACCAAGTCGGTCCCCGGCTTACGCATTTTGCCTCTTCGGTCCGTTGAGCGCCCGCACGCTTATTTCGTGGGTTGGCTGAGGCATACGGAGTTCATTCCATGTCTAAGCATATGGAGTTCATTCCCAGTCTAAGATCAAATCAGGATCGAGGGTTGCGGCAGCAGGACCAGCAGCAGATCGGCATCACATAGGGGGGATCGAGTCGATCCCCAGCTTGCGCATTCTGCGTCTCTGACCGGTTGAGTGCCCGTACGCTCGTTTTGTCGGTTGGCTTAGGCATACAGAGTTCATTCCATGTCTAAGCCCCAGCCAGACCGAGGGTTGTGGCAGTAGGATCAGCAGCACACAGAGGGGGATCGGGCTAATCCCCGACTTACGCATTATGCCTCTCCGATCGACCTGTCCAATCGGCTGAGCGCTCGCATACTCGTTTTGTGGGTTGACTTAGGCAAATGGAGTTCATCCCCAGTCTAAGCATACAGAGTTCATTCCTAGTGTAAGATCGAACTAGACCGAGGGTTGCGACCACAACATCGACAGCACGTAGGTGGGACCGGGCCGATCCCCGGCTTGCACATTCTGCCTCTTCAGTCGGCTGAGCGTCCGCACACCTGTTTCATGGGTTGGCTTAGGCATAGGGAGTTCATTCCATGTCTAAGCCCCAGCCGGACCGAGGGTTATGGCAGCGGGACCGGTAACACGCAGAGGGGGATCGAGCCAATCCTCGGCTTACGCATTATGCCTCTTCAATCGGCTCAAAGCCCGCACGCTTGTTTTGTGGGTTGACTTATGCATACGGAGTTCATTCCCAGTCTAAGATTGGATCAGACCGTGGGTTGCGACAGCAGGATCGATAGCATGTAGAGGGGACCAGGTCAATCCCTAACTTGCGCATTCTACCTTTCCGGTCGGTTGAGCACCCGTACGCTCGTTTCATGGGTTAGCTTAGGCATATGGAGTTCATTCCATGTCAAAGCATACGGAGTTCATTCCCAGTCTAAGATTTTGAGCCACGGCACACATGCTAGGCTCGGGCATGTGCTGGTGTCACATTTTTTTTGCTCGGGGCACCATCGTCGGAGCATCGTCAGAGAGCCTAATCGGTGGCATTGGGGGTTCCGACGATTGGGGGGGCTGGGGGGTGTGCGCACATGGTGTGCGATGGGTGCTGGTATTTATGTCATTGGCTCCGACCTTAGACTCAGAAACCGTGTGGCCTTAGGCTTGGAATCTCCTCCTTTATGCCTAAGTCAGCCTAAAACACAAGCGTACAGGCACTAGAACAATGGGAAGGGCTGATTATGCAAGTTAAAGAGAAACAGGATAAGAAGGCAGAATTTTGGAAATGCTCTTGTATTCACTGAAATGAAAGTGTTTGATGGTGTACAAATAAGGGAGGAGCAGCCCTCTATTTATAGTTGAGGCTCTAGCTTACACTTAATGGTAATATCCCTAGAATAAAGGTTAAAATAATGGGATTATACAGATAACAATCAATCAGGATGCTAACTCCTGATTTTCAGGGTCAACCAAATATGCCAGGATGCTGCTACTGATCCTGCCTACTTTCAGAAGCTTCCCTTGCATGTCCAGCACCTTGGGCCCTTCTGGATGTGGTGCGGGTAGCTTTTATGCCAGGCCTTGATTTCACGGGCTGGCCTGCAAGTTGGACGAGCGTTCTGAACTCGTTTGCTAGGTTTTGCATGCAGATACCCGCCAGCACACCTGGTCTATAGGCCTCAACCTCTGGCTCACCTGCCAGTGCACCTGATGTGCCTGGCGCACCCGCCCAGGTTATGACATTCCCCCTCACCTGATTGTGCAATGCCCTTGTTGCGTCTTCAGCATGGTACTACCTGATCTGGTCTCCGAACTGCCATAAGTCATCTGTTGGTTCCCAGCTTGCCTCACTATCTGGAAATCCCTTCTAGCGTACCAAGTACTCTTGTCTTTGCTGATAGTTCTTCTGTCTCACCTCTCGGTCAGCTATGATGCTGTGGACCTACTTCTCATATGAGGTCCTTACTCCCAATGGTGCATGCTTTGACTCTGCCCGTCCTGGATCTCCTTCATCCTCATAGAACGGCTTGAGCATGCTTACATGGAACACCGGGTGTACCCTCAGCTTGGGTGGCATATCCAGCAGGATCGACAGCACGCAGAGGGGGATCGGGCCGATCCCCGACTTGTGCATTTTGCCTCTCCGGTCGACTAAACGCCCGTACGCTCATTTTGTAGGTTAGCTTAGGCATACGGAGTTCATTCCCAATCTAAGATCAGACCGGATCGAGGGTACCGGTAGCAGGACCAATAGTAGGATCGACAGCACGTAGGGGGGATCAGGCTGATCCTCGGCTTGCGCATTCTACCCCTCCAGTCGACTGAGTGCCTATACGCTCATTTCATGGGTTGACTTAGGCTTACAATGTTCATTCCCAGTTTAAGATTGGACTGGACTGAGGGTTACGACAGCAGGATCGGTATAAAGCAGGGGGGCCAGGCCAGTCCCTGGCTTGCGCATTCTGCCTCTCCGATCGACTGAACGCCCACACGTTCGTTTCATGGGTTGGCTTAGGCATACGGAGTTTATTCCATGCCTAAGCATATGAAGTTCATTCCCAATCTAAGATCGGACCGAATCGAGGGTTGCAGCAATAGGACCAGCAGTAGGATCGGTAGCACACAGGGGGGCCCGGGTTGATCCCCAGCTTACGCATTCTTCCTCTCCGGTTGGCTGAGTGCTCGCACGCTCGTTTCATGGGTTAGATTAGGCATATGGAGTTTATTCCATGTCTAAGCCCCAGCCAGACTGATGGTTGTGGTAGCAGGATTGACAACAAGATCAGCAGCACGTATAGGGGGACCTGATCGATCCTCGGCTTACTCATTACGTATATTCGGTCGACTCAGCGCTCGTACGCTCATTTTGTGGGTTGACTTAGGCATACGAAGTTCATTCCCAGTCTAAGATTGGACCAGACTGAGGCTTGTGGTAGCAGGATCGACAGCACGCAGGGGGGACCGGGCCGATCCCCGACTTACGCATTCTACCTCTCTGGTCGACTGAGCGTCCGTAAGCTCGTTTCATGGGTTGGCTTAGGCATACGGAGTTCACTCCATGTCTAAGCCCCAGCCTGACCAAGGGTTTTGGCAATAGGACCGACAGCGAGATCGACAGCATGCAAAAATGGACCGGGCTGATCCCCGGCTTGCGCATTATGCCTCTCCAGCCGGCCTCTTCGACTGGCTGAGCGCCCACACGCTCATTTCGTGGGTTGACTTAGGCATACGAAGTTCATCCGCAATCTAAGCATATGGAGTTCATTCCCAGTCTAAGATCAGACTAGACCGAGGGTTACAATAGTAGGATCGGCAGCATGCTAGGCTTTGCACGCAGATACCCACCAGCATGCTTAGTCTACGAGCCTCAACCTTTGGCTCACCTGCTGGTGCGCCTGATGTGCCTGGCGCGCCCGCCTAAGGCTTGACACTTGGCCCTTATTTTGGCCCCCTATCCCTCATCAAACCTCGAGAACTCACACCCCCTGAAAGAGCATTTGAGATTTTATAGGTTTGCTACCAGTAACGACTAAAGTGTCTGAAATGGGGACACTTTCTTCAAACAGTCACAAAATCTTCTCCACTTTGAATTTTTAGCTGAATATTTTTATGCATGCCAATAAAATATGAGGATAACCTCTACCAAATTTAAGGACAAAACTCTTTCTAAAATAATTTTAAAAACTCTCGAACCGTAAAAAGTTTCAAAAATTGTGAAAAATAGAAAACGGGTCGTCTTGCCACGAAACTTCACATGAAGGCTTGGGGGACCATTGTTTGAATTTACAAGCCATAAAAATGGCATTGGCATGGCAGAAATATGAAGATGTGCTTGAACCCACCTACCACCCGTTCAAACAGTCATAAAAATGTCTTGAGCGTCCGCACGCTTATTTTATGGGTTGACTTAGGCATACAGAGTTTATCCCCAGTCTAAGCATACGGAGTTCATTTCCAATCTAAGATCAGACCAAACTGAGGGTTGCGACAGCAAGATCAGCAGCACGCAGGGGGGACCGAGCCGATCCCCAGCTTGTGCATTCTGCCTCTCTGGTAGGCTGAGCGCCTGCACGCCCATTTCATGGGTTGGCTTAGGCATAGGAAGTTCATTCCATGTCTAAGCCCCAGCCAGATCGAGGGTTGTGGCAACGGGACCAACAGTACGCCGAGGGGGATCGAGCCGGTCCTCAGCTTGCACATTATGACTCTCAAGCTGGCTCAACGCCCACACGCTCATTTCGTGGGTTGACTTAGGCATACGAAGTTCATTTCTAGTCTAAGATCGGATCAGACCAAGGGTTACGGTAACAGGATCGATAGCCCCTAGGAGGGATCGGGTCGGTCCCCAGCTTACGCATTCTACCTCTCCGATCGGTTGAGTGCCCGCACGCTCGTTTCGTGGGTTGGCTTAGGCATACGGAGTTCATTCCATGTCTAAGCATACGGAGTTCATTCCCAGTCTAAGATCGGACCAGACTGAGGGTTGTGGTAGTAAGACCAGCAGCAAGATCGATAGCACGTAGGGGGGACCAGGTTGATCCTCGGCTTGCGTATTCTACCTCTCCGACCGGTTGAGCACCCGCACGCTCATTTCGATAGCATGTTGGAGGGACCAGGTCGATCCTCGGCTTGCGTATTCTGCCTCTCCGATCGGTTGAGCACCCGCACGTTCATTTCGTGGGTTAGCTTAGGCATACGGAGTTCATTCCATGTTTAAGCCCCAGCCGGACCAAGGGTTGTGGTAGCAAGATCGACAGCGGGATCGACAGCACGTAGAGGGGGATCGGGCTGATCCCCAGCTTGTGCATTATGCCTCCTCGGCCTACCTCTCTGGCCGATTGAGCGCCTGCATGCTCGTTTAATTGGTTGACTTAGGCATACGAAGTTCATCCCCAGTCTAAGCATACGGAGTTCATTCCCAGTCTAAGATTAGATCGAATCGAGGGTTACGGTAGCAGGATCGATAGCACGCAGGGGGGACTGGGCCGATCCCCGACTTGTGCATATGCCTCTCCGGTCGACTCAACGCCCAAACGCTCATTTCGTGGGTTGACTTAGGCATACGAAGTTCATTCCCAGTCTAAGATCAGACTGGACCGAGGGTTGCGACAGCAGGATCGATAGCACGCAGGGGGGACAGGGTCGGTCCCCGACTTATGCATTCTACCTCTCCGACCGGTTGAGCACTTGTATGCTCATTTCATGGGTTGGCTTAGGCATACGGAGTTCATTCCATGTCTAAGTATACGAAGTTCATTCCAGTCTAAGATCAGACCGGACCAAAGGTTAGGACAGTAAGACCAGTAGCAAGATTAGCAGCACGTATGAGGGGACCAGGTCGATCCCCGACTTGCGTATTCTGCCTCTCCGGTTAGCCTCTCCAGTCGACTGAGCGCCTGCACGCTCGTTTCGTGGGTTAACTTAGGCATACATAGTTAATCCTCAGTTTAAGCATACAGAGTTCATTCCCAGTCTAAGATCGAACTGGACCGAAGGTTGCGACAGCAGGATCGACAGCACGTAAGGGGGACCAGGCCGATCTCCGGCTTGCACATTCTGCCTCTTCGGTTTCGTGGGTTGGCTTAGGTATAGGGAGTTCATTCCATGTCTAAGCCCCAGCCAGACCGAGGGTTATGGTAGTGGGATCGGTAGCAAGCAGAGGGGGATCGAGCCAATCCCCAGCTTGTACATTCTACCTCTCTGGTCGGCTGAGCACCCGCACACTCGTTTCATGGGTTGGCTTAGGCATACGGAGTGCATTCCATATCTAAGCATACGGAGTTCATTCCCAGTCTAAGAGTTTGAGCCACGGTGCACATGCTAGGGTCGGGCATGTGCTGGTGCCACATTTTTTTTGCTCGGGGCACCATCGCTGGAGCATCATCAGAGCACGCAAGGGGGATCGAGCTGATCCCCGACTTGCGCATTCTACCTCTCCGGCCGACTGAGCGCCCGCACGTCCATTTCGTGGGTTGGCTTAGGCATGAGGAGTTCATTCCATGTCTAAGCCCCAGCCAGATTGAGGGTTATGGCAGCAGGACCGGCAGCGGGATCAGTAGCACACAGAAGGGGACCGGGCTAATCCTCGGCCTACGCATTATGCCTCTCCGGTCAGCCTCTCCGGCCGACTGAGTGCCTACACACTCATTTCATGGGTTGACTTAGGCATACGGAGTTCATCCCCAGTCTAAGCATACCGAGTTCATTCCCAGTCTAAGATCGAACTGAAACGAGGGTTGCAGCAGTAGGATCGACAGCACGTAAGGGAGACCAGGATGATCCCCGGCTTGTGCATTCTGCCTCTCTGACCGACTGAGCACCCGCACGCCCGTTTCATGGGTTGGCTTAGGCATAGGGAGTTCATTCCATGTCTAAGCCCCAGTCGGATCGAGGGTTATGGCAACGGGACCGACAGCACGTAAAGTGGGACCGGGTCGATCCTCGACTTGCTCATTATGCCTCTCCGGTCGGCTCAGTGCTCGAACGCTCATTTTGTGGGTTAACTTAGGCATACGGAGTTCATTCCCAGTCTAAGATTGGATCGAACTGAGGGTTGCAGTAGTAGGATCAACAGCACGCAGGGGGGGATGGACCGATCCCTGGCTTGCGCATTCTACCTCTCCGGTCGATTAAGCACCCGCACGCTCGTTTCATGGGTTGGCTTAAGCATACGGAGTTCATTCCATGTCTAAGGATACGAAGTTCATTCCTAGTCTAAGATCAGACCGAAACGAGGGTTACGGTAGCAGGACCAGCAACAGGATCGACAGCATGCAAGGGGGACCGAGCCGATCCTCGGCTTATGCATTATGCCTCTCCGGTTGGCTGAGCACCCGCACGCTCGTTTCATGGGTTGACTTAGGCATACAAAGTTCATCCCCGTTCTAAGCATACGAAGTTCATTCACAGTCTAAGATCAGACCAGACCGAAGGTTGCGGTAGCAGGATCGGCAGCACGCAGGGGGATCGAGCTGATCCCCGACTTGCGCATTCTGCCTCTTCGGCTAGCTGAGCGCCCGCATGCTCATTTCATGGGTTAACTTAGGCATACAGATTTCATCCCCAGTCTAAGCAGTCGGAGTTCATTCCCAGTCTAAGATCAAATCGGATGAAGGGTTACAACAGTAGGATCAGCAGCACATAGAGGGGACCGAGCAGATTCCCAGCTTACGCATTCGGCCTCTCTGACCTGTTGAGCACCCATACACCCGTTTCATGGGTTGGCTTAGGCGTAGAGAGTTCATTCCATGTCTAAGACCCAGCTAGACCGATGGTTGTGGCAGCGGGATAGGCAGCACATGGAGGGGGACCAGGCCGATCCCCGGCTTGCGCATTATGCCTCTCCGGTCGGCTCAGTGCCCGAACGCTCGTTTCGTGGGTTGACTTAGGCATACGGAGTTCATTCCTAGTCTAAGATCAAACCAGACTGAGGGTTACGGCAGTAGGATCGACAGCACACAGTGAGGGATCGGGTCGGCCCCCAACTTGCGGATTCTGCCTCTCCGACTGACTAAGGGCTCGAACAGTCGTTTCGTGGGTTGGCTTAGGCATATGGAGTTCATTCCATGTCTAAGCATACGGAGTTCAGTCCCAGTCTAAGATCAGACCAGACCTAGGGTTGTGGTAACAACACCAGCAGCAGGATCGACAGCACGCAGGGGGGACCGGGCCAATCCCTGGCTTGTGCATTCTACCTCTCTGGTCGACCTCTCTGGCTAGCTGAGCGCCCGAACACTCATTTCGTGGGTTAACTTAGGCATACAAAGTTCATCCCCAGTCTAAGCATACGGAGTTCATTCCCAGTCTAAGATCTAACCGGACTGAGGGTTGCAGTAGTAGGATCGACAGCACGTAGGGGGGATCAGGCAGATCTTCGACTTACGCATCTACCTCTCTGGCCATCTGAGCACCTACACGCTCGTTTCGTGGGTTGGCTTAGGCATACGGAGTTCATTCCATGTCTAAGCGTACGGGGTTCACTCCCAGTCTAAGAGTTTGAGACACGGTGCACATGCTGGGCTCGGGCATGTGCTGTGCTGCATTTTTTTCGCCCAGGGCACCATCACCGAGGCATCACCGGAGAGCCTAACCGGTGGCATTGGGGGTTCCGGCGTTTGGAGGGGTCGGGGGTGTGCGCACATGATGTGCGATGGGTGCTGGTACTTGGCCCTTATATTGGCCCCCTATCCCTCATCAAACCTTGAGAACTCACACCCCCTTAAAGAGCATTTGAGATTTTATAGGTTTGCTGCCAGTTGCCATTAAAGTGTCTGAAATGGGGACACTTTTTTCAAACAGTCACAAAATCTTCTCCACTATGAGTTTTAGCTGAATGTTTTTGTGCATGCCAACAAAAATACAAGCATCACCTCTACCAAATTTGGGGACAAAAATCTTTCTAAAAAAATTTTAAAAAATCTCGAACCGTAAAAAGTTTTAAAAATTGTGAAAAATAGAAAACGGGTCATCTTGCCCCAAAACTTCACATGAAGGCGTAGGGGACCATTGTATGAATTTACAAGCCATAAAAATGGCATTGGCATGGCAGAAATATGAAGATGTCCTTGAACCCACCTACCACTCGTTCGATCCCTAGCTTGCACATCCTGCCTCTCTGGACGGCTGAGTGTCCCCATGCTCGTTTCGTGGGTTGACTTAGGCATACAAAGTTCATCCCAGTCTAAGCATACGAAGTTCATTCCTAGTCTAGGATTGGACAGGATCGAGGGTTGGGATTACAGGATCGGTAGCACGCAGTGGGGATCGGGTCAATCTCCGGCTTGCACATTCTGCCTCTATGATCGACTGAGCACCCACACGCCCGTCTTGTGCGTTGACTTAGGCATAGGGAGTTCATTCCATGTCTAAGCCCCAGCCAAACTGAGGGTTGTGGCAGTGGGATCGATAGCACGCAAAAGGGGATCGGGCCGATCCTCGGCTTACGCATTATGCCTCTCTAGCCGGCTCAGCACCCGAACGCTCATTTCGTGGGTTGACTTAGTCATACAGAATTCATTCCCAATCTAAGATCGAACCGGACCGAGGGTTGTGGTAGCAGGATTGACAGCACGCAAGGGGGGATCGGGTCGGTCCCCGACTTATGCATTATACCTCTCTGGCCGGTTGAGCCCCCGCACGCTCGTTTCATGAGTTGGCTTAGGCATACGGAGTTCATTCCATGTCTTAGCATATGGAGTTCATTCCCAGTCTAAGATCGGACTGGACTGAGGGTTGCAGCAACAAGACTAGCAACAGGATCGGCAGCACGTAGGGGGGACAGGGCCGATCCCCGGTTGTGCATTCTACCTCTCTGACCGGCCTCTCTGGCTGGTTGAATGCCCGTACGCTCGTTTCGTGGGTTGACTTAGGCATACGGAGTTCATCCCCAGTTTAAGCATAAGGAGTTCATCCCCAGTCTAAGCATACGAAGTTCATTCCCAGTCTAACATCAGACGAGATCGATGGTTGCGGTAGCAAGATCGATAGCACGCAGGGGGGATCGGGCTATCCCTAGCATGCGCATTCTACCTCTCCGACAGGCTGAGCACCCGCACGCCCATTTCGTGGGTTGGCTTTGGCATAGGGAGTTCATTCCATGTCTAAGCCCCAGTCGAACTGAGGGTTGTGGTAGTGGGACTGGCAGCATGTAGAGAGGGACCGGGTCGATCCCTGACTTGCGCATTCTGCCTCTTCGGTCGACTGAGCGGCCGCACGCTCGTTTCGTGGGTTGGCTTAGGAATATAGAGTTCATTCCTTATCTAAGCATACGGAGTTCATTCCAGTCTAAGATTTTGAGCCACTGTGCACATGCTGCGCTCGAGCATGTACCAGTGCCGCATTTTTTTCACCTGGGGCACCATCGTCAGAACATCGTCGGAGAGCCTAACCTGTGGCATTGGAAGTTTCGACGATTGAGGGGGCTGGGGGGGTGTGCGCACATGATGTTCGATGGCTGCTGGTACTTGGCCCTTATATTGGCCCCCTATCCCTCATCAAACCTCGAGAACTCACACCCCCTTAAAGAGCATTTGAGATTTTATAGGTTTGCTGCCAGTAGCCATTAAAGTGTCTGAAATGGGGACATTTTTTTCAAACGGTCACAAAATCTTCTCCACTTTGAGTTTGTAGGTGAATTTTTTTGTGCATCCCAACAAAAATACAAGGATCACCTCTACCAAATTTGGGGACAAAACTCTTTCTAAAAAAATTTTAAAAATCCCAAACCATAAAAAGTTTTGAAAATCGTGAGAAATAGAAAACGGGTCGTCATGCCACGAAACTTCACATCAAGGCTTAAGGGACCATTGTATGAATTTACAAGCCATAAAAATGGCATTGGCATGGTAGAAATATGAAGATGTACTTGACCCACCTACCACCCGTTCGGTCCCCAACTTGCGCATCCTGCCTCTCGGGTCAGCTGAGCGTTCGCACAAACGTTTCATGGGTTGACTTAGGCATACAGAGTTCATCCCCAGTCTAAGCATATGAAGTTCATTCCCAGTCTAAGATCAGACCGAACCGAGGGTTGCGGCAGCAGGATCGACAGCATGCAGAGGGGACCAAGTCGATCCCCGACTAGTGCATTCTGCCTCTCTGGCCTGCTGAGCCCCCGTATCCCCATTTCGTGGGTTGGCTTAGGCATAGGGAGTTCATTCCATGTCTAAGCCCTAGCTGGACTGAGGGTTGTGGCAGCAGGACCTGTAGCACGTAGAAAGGGACCGGGCCGATCCCCAGCTTGCGCATTATGCCTCTCCGGTCGGCTCAGCGCCTGCGGGCTCGTTTCATGGGTTGACTTAGGCATACGAAGTTCATTCCCAATCTAAGATCAGACCGAACCGAAGGATGCTGTAGCAGGATCGACAGCACGTAGGGGGGACCGAGCCGATCCCTGACTTACGTATTCTGCCTCTCCGATAGGCTGAGCGCCCACATGCTCATTTCGTGGGTTGGCTTATGCATACGGAGTTCATTCCCAATCTAAGATTGGACCGGACCGAGGGTTGCAGCAGCACGCAGGGGGGATCGAGCCGATCCCTGACTTGTGCATTCTGCCTCTCCGACCAGCTGAGCGCCCGCACGCTCATTTCGTGGGTTGGCTTAGGCATGCCGAGTTCATTCCTTGTCTAAGCCCCAGTCGGTTTGAGGGTTGTGGCAGCAAGATCGGTAGCAGGATCAACAGCACGCAGATGGGGACTAGGCTGATCCCCAGCTTGTGCATTATGCCTCTTCGGTCAGCCTCTCCGACAGGCAGAGCGCCCATACGCTCATTTCGTGGGTTGACTTAGGCATACGGAGTTCACCCCCAGTCTAAGCATACGGAGTTCGTTCCCAGTCTAAGATCAGATCAGACCGAGGGTTGCGACAGTAGGATCAATAGCACGTAGAGGGGATCGGCCCGATCCCCGGCTTGTGCATTTTGCCTCTCCGGTCGACTGAGCGCCCGCAAGCCCGTTTCATGGGTTGGCTTAGGCATAGGGAGTTCATTCCATGTCTAAGGCCCAGCTGGATCGAGGGTTGTGGCAGCGGGACCAACAGCAAGCAGAAGGGACCGAGCCGATCCCCAGCTTACGCATTATGCCTCTCTAGCCTGCTCAGCGATCGAACACTCGTTTCGTGGGTTGACTTAGGCATACGGAGTTCATTCCTAGTCTAAGATCAGACTGGATCGAGGGTTACGTAGCAGGATCGACAACAAGCAGGGGGGACCAAGCTGGTCCCCGACTTGCGCATTCTACCTCTCCAACCGGTTGAGCTCCCGTACACTCGTTTCGTGGGTTGGCTTAGGTATACGGAGTTCATTCCATGTCTAAGCATATGGAGTTCATTCCCAGTCTAAGACCAGGCTGGACCTAGGGTTACGGCAGCAAACCAGCAGTAGGATCGACAACATCCAGGAGAGGATCAGGCCGATCCCTGGCTTACGCATTCTATCTCTCCGATCGAGCTCTCTAGCCGGCTAAGCTCTCGCATGCTCATTTCATGGGTTAACTTAGGCATACGGAGTTCATCCCCAGTCTAAGCATACAGAGTTCATTCCCAGTCTAAGATCGAATCGGACTGAGGGTTGCAGCAGCAGGATCGACAGCACGCAAGGGGGACCAGGCTGATCCCTGACTTGTGCATTCTACCTCTCCAGCCAGCTGAGTGCCCACACGTTCATTTCGTGTGTTGGATTAGGCATACAGAGTTCATTCCATGTCTAAGCCCCAGCCAGACCGAGGGTTGTGGCAGCAGGATTGGCAGCACACAGAGAAGGGCTGGACTGATCCCTGGCTTACGCATTATGCCTCTCTGATCGGCCTCTCCGATCCGCTGAGCACCCGCACGCTCATTTCATGGGTTGACTTAGGCATACGGAGCTCATCCCCAGTCTAAACATACAGAGTTCATTCCCAGTCTAAGATTAGATCGGATCGAGGGTTGCGACAGTAGGATCGACAGCACACAGGGGGGACCGGGCTGATCCTCGGCTTGTGCATTCTACCTTTCCAGCCAGCTGAGCACCCGCACGCCCGTTTCGTGGGTTGGCTTAGGCATAGGGAGTTCATTCCATGTCTAAGCCCCAGCTGAACTAAGGGCTATGGCAGTGGGACCAGTAGCACGCAGAGGAGGACCGGGCCGATCCCCGGCTTGCGCATTATGCCTCTTCGGCTGGCTCAGCACCCGCACGCTCGTTTCGTGGGTTGACTTATGCATACGGAGTTCATTCCCAATCTAAGATCAGATCAGATTGAGGGTTATGGCAGCAGGATCGATAGCACGCAGAGGGGACCAGGCTGATCCCTGACTTGCGCATTTTGCCTCTCCAGCCAGCTGAGCACCCGCAGACTTGTTTCGTGGGTTGGCTTAGGCATATGAAGTTCATTCCATGTCTAAGCATACGGAGTTCATTCCAAGTCTAAGATTTTGAGCCACGGTGCACATACTAGGCTCAGGCATGTGCTGGTGCCGTATTTTTTTTGCCCGGGGCACCATCACCGGAGCATCATCGGAGAGCCTAACCGGCGACATTGGGGGTTCCAACGATTGGGGGGCTGGGGGTGTGCGCACATGATGTGTGATGGGTGCTGGTACTTGGCCCTTATATTGGCCCCCTATCCCTCATCAAACCTTGAGAACTCACACCCCCTTAAAGAGCATTTGAGATTTTATAGGTTTGCTGCCAGTAGCAATTAAAGTGTTTGAAATGGGGACACTTCTTTCAAACGGTCACAAAATCTTCTCCACTTCAAGTTTTTAGCTAAATTTTTTTGTGCATGCCAAAAAAAATTCAAGGATCACCTCTATTAAATTTGGGGACAAAACTCTTTCTAAAAAAATTTTAAAAAATCCTCAACCATAAAAAGTTTCAAAAATCGTGAAAAATAGAAAACGGGTCGTCTTGCCACGAAACTTCACATGAAGGCTTAGGGGACCATTGTATGAATTTACAAGCCAAAAAAATGGCATTGGCACAACAAAAATATGAAGATGTGCTTGAACCCACCTACCACCAGTTCAATCCCTGGCTTACGCATCCTGCCTCTCTGGTCGGCTGAGCGTCTGCACGCTCATTTCGTGGGTTGACTTAGGCATACGGAGTTCATCCCCAATCTAAGCATACAAAGTTCATTCCCAGTCTAAGATCGGATCAAACTGAGGGTTGCGATAGCAGGATCGACAGCACCCATGGGGGACCGGACCGATCCTCGACTTACGCATTCTGCCTGTCCGGCCGGCTGAGTGCCCGTACGCCCATTTCTTGGGTTGGCTTAGGCATAGGGAGTTTATTCCATGTCTCAGCCTCAGTCAGACCGAAGGTTGTGGCAGCGGGACTAGCAGCACACAGAGGGGGATCGAGTCGATCCTCGGCTTCCGCATTATGCCTTTCTGATCGGTTCAATGCCTGCACGCTTGTTTCATGGGTTGACTTAGGCATACAGAGTTCATTCCCAGTCTAAGATCAGACTGGATTGAGGGTTACGATAGCAGGATCGATAGCACGCAGGAGGGGACTTGGTCGGTCCCTAGCTTGCGCATTCTGCCTCTCTGGTCAGTTGAGCGCCTGCACGCTCATTTCGTGGGTTGGCTTAGGCATATGGAGTTCATTCCATGTCTAAGCATACAGAGTTCATTCCTAGTCTAAGATCAGACCGGACCGAGGGTTGCAGTAGCAGGACCAGCACAGGATCGACGCATGTAGGGGGCCCGAGCTGATCCGTGACTTGCACATTCTGCCTCTTCGATCGGTTAGGTGCCTGCACGCTCATTTCATGGGTTAGCTTAGGCATACGAAGTTTATTCCATGTCTAAGCCCCAGCCGGACCAAAGGATGTGGCAGTAAGATCGACAGCGGGATCGGTAGCATGCAAAGGGAGACAGAGCTGATCCCTGGCTTGCGCATTATGCCTCTTCAGCCAGCCTCTCCGATCGGCTGAGCGCCTGTATGCTCGTTTCATGGGTTGACTTAGGCATACGGAGTTCATCCCCAGCCTAAGCATACGGAGTTCATTCTCGATCTAAGATCGGACCGGACCGAGGGTTATAGTAGTGGGACTAGTAGCAGGATAAATAGCACGCAGGGGGGATCGAGCCGATCCTCGACTTGCGCATTCTGCCTCTTCGGCCAGCTGAGCACCTGCACGTTCGTTTCGTGGGTTGGCTTAGGCATACGGAGTTCATTCCATGTCTAAGCATACGGAGTTCATTCCCAATCTAAGATTTTGAGCCACGGTGCACATGCTGGGCTCGGGCATGTGCTGGTGTCACTTTCTTTTCGCCCGGGGCACCATCACTGGAGCATCGTTGGAGCATCACCGAAGAGCCTAATCGATGGCATTGGGGGTTCCGGTGATTAGGGGGTGCACACATGATGTGCGATGGGTGCTGGTACTTGTGTCATAGGCTCCGACCTTAGACTCAGAAACCGTGCGGCCTTTAGCTTAGAATCTCTTCCTTTATGCCTAAGTCAGCCTAAAACACAAGCGTACAGGTACTAGAACAACAGGAAGGGCTGATTACGCAAGTTAAAGAGAAATGGGATAAGAAGGTAGAATTCTGGAAATACTTTTGTATTCACTAAAACAGAAGTGTTTGATGGTGTACAAATGAGGGAGGAGCAGCCCTCTATTTATAGTTGAGGCTTCAGCTTACACTTAATGGCAATATCCCTAGAATAAAGGCTAAAATCATGGGATTATACAGATTACAATCAATCAGGATGCTAACTTCTGATTTTCAGGGTCAACCAAATCTACCAGGATGCTGCTGCTGATCCTACCTGCTTCCAGAAGCTTCCCTTGTGTGTCCAACACCTTGGGCCCCTCTGAATGTGGTGCGGGTAGCTTGTATGCCAGGCCTTGGTCTCACAGGCTAGCCTACAAGTTGGGCGGGTGTTCTGAACTCGTTTACTAGGCTTTGCGTGTAGATACCTGCTAGCACGCTTGGTTTGCAGGCCTCAACCTCTAGCTCAACTGCTGGTGCACCTGATGTGCCTGGCATGCCCGCCCAGGGCATGACATTCTCCCTTACCTGATTGCACAACGCCCTCATTGTGTCTTCTGCATGGTACTACCTGATCTGGTCCCTGAACTGCCATAAGTTATTTACTGGTTCCCAGCTCACCTCACTGTCTGAAAGTCCCTTCCAGCGTACCAAGTACTCTTGTCTTGGCTGATAGTTCTTCTATCTCACCTCCTGATCAGCTATGATGCTGTGGACCTCCTTTTCATATGAGGCCCTTGCTCCCAATGGCACACGCTTTGTCTCGCCCGTCCTGGATCTCCCTCATCCTTATGGAATGGCTTGAGCATGCTCACATGGAACACCGGGTGTACCCTCGGCTTGGGTGGGATATCCAGCTTGTAGGCAACCTTGCCTACCCTCTTGACTACTCAAAAAGGTCCCTCATACCTCTGGACTAGGCCTTTGTGCAGCCCCCTATGGCGCACAATGGGATATAGCTTCACCAAAACCAAGTCTCCAACCTGGAACTGCACGTCCCGCCTATTCTGGTCTGCCCACTTCTTCGACCTCTTGGCCGCCTTATGTAGACAAACTCTAGCCAAGTCAGTTTGCTCCTACCATGCCTTGGCAAACTTGTATGCTGCTGGATTTGGCCCTGTATAACCTGTAGCAATCGAACCGGGTGTTAGTGGTTGTTGCCCTGTCACAACCTCAAATGAGCTTTGGTTCGTTGCCTCGCTCCTTTGCAAGTTGTAGGAAAATTGCACAATATCTAGCAGCTTTGGCTAGTCCCTTTGTGTGGCACTCACATAGTGCCTGAGGTAGACCTCCAATAGTCCATTCACTGGTTCTGTCTACCCATCGGTCTGCAGATGCATGCTGGTGGAAAAGTTCAAGTCTGACCCCAACAGCTTGAACAACTCAGTCCAGAACCTGCCCGTGAAATGCCCGTCTCGATCACTAACAATGGTTTTCGACACTCTTCAGTACTTAACCATGTTCTTCAGGAACAATCGAGCTGCCTCTTCGGCTGGGCACTCCTTGGTTGCTGGAATGAAGATTCCATACTTGGAAAACCTGTCCACCACTACCATGATGCTTCCAAACCCTTTTGCTTTGGGTAGACCGACTATAAAGTCTAGAGAAACACTCTCCCATGGTCACTCTGGCACTGGCAATGGCTTCAAGAGACTTGGCACACAAGACAAGTCTTCACATAGGCCTCCACATCGTCCCTCATGTACGGCCAGTAGTACCGATCCTCGATCAATGCCAAGGTACGGCTCACTCCGGGGTGTCCAGCCCACCTTGAATCATGGCATTCTTGCAAAACTTCTTTGCGGAGCTTCTCGTGCTGTGGCACAAATAGTCTACTTCCCCTGGTGTACAACAAGCCATCCTGCAACCAAAACTGCCTAGTCTTACATTGCTGGGCGTACTCTATCAAAGCCTTGGCTGTAGGATCATGCGTAAGTCCCTCTTTGATTTTCGGCACCAGTGACCCCTCTGGTTGGCTAATGGCAGCAAGGTTAGCCTTCCTGCTCAGGGCGTCTGCCACTAGGTTCACCCACCCTGGCTTGTACTCCATCTGGAAATCAAATTTCGTAAGAAAATCTTACCATTTCGCCTGCTTGGGGGACAGCTTCTTCTACGTCTGGAAGTAGCTGGTCGCCACATTGTCCGCCCTAACCACGAACCTCGACCCAACAGGTAATGGTGCCAAGTGCACAAGCAGTACACCACTGTAGTCATCTCCTTCTCTTGGATCATGTACTTACGCTCAGTCTCGTTCAGCTTCCTGCTCTCGAACATTACTAGATGTCCCTCCTACATTAACACGCCCCCTATGGCAAAGTCTGATGCATCCGTATGCACCTTATATAGCTTGGCATGGTCTGGCAAGGCCAAGACTGGCTCCTCATTTACAGCTCGCTTCAACCTGTCAAAGGCTTCCTGGCACCCTGCACTCCACTCTCATGCTTTCCATTTCGTTGAGCAAGTCAGTCAATGGTGTGGCTATTGCTGAGTGACCTTTGATGAAACGCTTGTAGAAGTTGACCAGCCCAAGGAATGATCTCAACTCAGTGACCTTGGCTGGCGGTTGCCACTCTAGGATGGCATGTATCTTGCCTTCATCCAAGCGTATCCTGCCACCTCCCACTATGTGGCCAAGGAATGGGATCTCCTGCTGGGCGAATGAGCACTTCTCCCTCTTGACAAAGACCTTGAACACCTGTCTCAAGTGGTCTACATGCTCTCCCAAAGTTTGGCTGTAGATCACAATGTCATCCAAATAAACCACAACAAACCGATCAAGGAATGACTGAAGTACCTTGTTCATAAGGGTGCAGAATGTTGCTGGGGCGTTCGTGAGTCCAAAAGGCATCACCAAGAACTCATATGAAGCATATCGAGTGACACATGCTGTCTTTGGCTCATCTCTCTCTGTGATCCTGACTTGATAGTAGCCTGACCTCAAATCCAGCATGGTGAACCACCTTGGGCTCCCAAGTTGATCGAATAAGTTCGCAATGAGTGGGATGGGGTACTTATTCTTGATGGTCAGCTTGTTCAAAGCCCGGTAGTCTATGCACAGCCGCAACGACCCATCATGCTTGCGTTGAAATAGAATCGGTGCACCATAGGGTGCCTTCGATGACCTGATGAAGCCAACATCAACTAACTCTTTGAGCTGCTTCCTCAACTCCTCCAACTCTGGTCGAGACATTCAGTAAGAGGCTCTAGCTGGTGGCTTGGCCTCAGACACCAGCTCGATCTTGTGGTCCACCTCCCTCTTAGGTGGTAGCTTGCTAGGTAGCTTTGTGGGCATCACATCACTAAAGGTCTTCAGCACCTTTAGCACCTCTAAGGGTGACTCAGTCTCTTTCTCCTTTGGCTCATCATATTTCAGGGCTGTCAAGAAAGTGTCTTCTTGTCTGCTTACCGCCTTGGCAAATTGGATGGCTGACACCACCCGCGACCTAACTCCAGACCTCTCTTCAATGGCACTAGGCATTGGCACCGTGCATCCAAGATGCAAACACAATCGATAAAAGGCACAAGGAGGGCATTAATCCAAATAAGGAAATCCAACCCAATCACAAACTCATAGTCGTCAAGGGGTATTACCTCAATGGTCTCCTTGCCTTTCCAGTCTCCAAGCTGCAACTCCATTCCCCGCGCTACTCCAATAGTTGGAACTTCCTTGGAGTTCACCATTTTGATGGTACCAATCCTTTTCTGCACCTTTAGTCCAAGCTTTCGGGCTCTATCACCTGAAATAAAAAGATGTGAGGCACCTGTGTCCACTAGTATGCTCACCTTCTGACTCGCAACCATCAGATCCGTAAACATCAAGCCCTTTGGCTTACGACTTCCCTTACTCTGGACAGTATTGAGCACCAACGACCCAAGCTTTGCTGCCTCTGACTCTGGCTCCTCATCAGACTCCTTGTCTATAGCAGCCAACTTGCCCATCTGTGGGTAATTGCACGCTATGTGGCTCTCTCCACATAGGTAGCATGCTAGTGGCTCTCGGTCCCCTTTTGCTTTCCACTTGCCTACTGGTGGCTTCCTCTCGCCATCCTTGGTTGAATGGTCTTAGTCTCCATCCTTGGACTCTCGATCACGGTCTTTCCCCTTGGACTGCTTCTTCCAATCCCTATCATCCCTGCCCTTACCCTTGGGCTTGGTAGACTCGAACTTGTTCAGAGGCTTGAGCTCTATCAAGGCCTCGACAGTAGTCATGGCTTTAGCCAAGTCATGAACTCCTCTCTTTTGTAGCTCATGCTTCACCCACGGCTTCAGCCCATCCATGAAAGCAAATAAGGTGTCCTTCTCACCTAGATCCGAGATCTGTAGCATCAGTTCAGAGAATTTCTAGACATACTCCCTTATGTCCCCTTGCTGGCTCAACCTGCGCAACTTTGCCTGTGCCTCATCATCAGTATACTCCAGGTAAAATTATTCCATGAACTCCTTTTGGAACTCTGTCCAGGTTCCAATCTTGGTGCTCCCACGCTTGACATCATCACACCTGTGCCTCTACCACAATAAGGCTACATTAGTGAGATACATAGTAGCGGTGCTTACCTTTATCGCCTCGTCTTGCATGCCCATGGCCTGGAAGTACTGCTCCATACCCTAAAGGTAGTTATCTACTTCCTTGGCTGCCCTAGTCCCCTTGAACTCCTTAGGCTTGGGGAAATCCAATCTGGACTTGGACACTCCAGCAAACATGCCATTCTCAATGGCAGTCTTGCAAGCAACGAGCTCACTGGTAAGCTCCTCCATTCGCTGGCGAATGGCCTCCATGCCATCGCGCAAGGTTAGCACTTCAGCCTCCAAGGTCTGATTCTTTTGGGTGAACATGTCCAAGCCTTTGTTGAGAGTAGCATGCAGCTCACTTTGGATCTCCTCCCCCATGGAGTCTAGCAATGCAATGTGAGTCTCTACCCCCTCAAGCTTCTCCCACATGTCGCCCATGGTCACCTCCACCTTGGCCAGCCTATTGTCCATGGTAGACTAGATATCTCTAGAACTGGCTTTCCTCCCTCTTCCATACCCATGCTCCTGAGCCTCTGGTTATTGGTTAGCAGCGCCACTTTGGGATGCCATCTCCTCTAACCTACACAACACAAACACGCAGAATCAAACTTGCTCTGATACCAACTGTCATGGGCTCTGACCTTAGACTCAGAAACCGTGTGGCCTTAGGCTTGGAATCTCCTCCTTTATGCCTAAGTCAGCCTAAAACACAAGCGTACGGGCACTAGAACAATAGGAAGGGCTGATTACGCAAGTTAAAGAGAAATAGGATAAGAAGGTAGAATTCTGGAAATGCTCTTGTATTCACTGAAACAGAAGTGTTTGATGGTGTACAAATGAGGGAGGAGCAGCCCTCTATTTATAGTTAAGGCTCCAGCTTACACTTAATGGCAATATCCCTAGAATAAAGGCTAAAATCATGGGATTATACAGATTTCAATCAATCAGGATGCTAACTCTTGATTTTTAGCATCAACCAAATCTGCCAGGATGTTGCTACTAATCCTACCTGCTTCCAGAAGCTTTCCTTGCGTGTCCAGCACCTCGGGCCCTTCTAGATATGGTGCGAGCAGCTTGTATGCCAGGCCTTGGTCTGACGGGCTGGTCTGCAAGTTGGGCGGGTGTTCTGAACTCGTTTGCTAGGCTTTGCGCGCAGATACCCGCCAGCACGCCTGGTCTGCGGGCCTCAACCTCTAGCTCGCCTGCTGGTGCGCCTAATGTGCCTAGCGCGCCCGCCCAGGGTGTGACACTTGGCCCCTATATTGGTCCCCTATCCCTCATCAAACCTCGAGAACTCACACCCTCTTAAAGAGCATTTGAGATTTTATAGGTTTGCTGCCAGTAGCCATTAAAGTGTCTGAAAAGGGAACACTTTTTTCAAATAGTCACAAAATCTTCTTCACTTCGTGTTTTTAGTTGACTTTTTTTGTGCATGCCAAAAGAAATACAAGGATCACCTCTACCAAATTTGGGGACAAAATACTTTCTAAAAAAAGTTTAAAGAAATCCCGAACCGCAAAATGTTTCAAAAATCATGAAAAATAGAAAACGGGTCGTCTTGCCACGAAACTTCACATGAAGGCTTAGGGGACCATTGTATGAATTTACAAGCCATAAAATGGCATTGGCATGGCAGAAATATGAAGATGTGCTTGAACCAACCTACCACCCATTCGATCCCCGACTTGCGCATCCTGCCTCTCTGGTTGGCCTGAGCGCCCGCACGCTCGTTTCGTGGGTTGACTTAGGCATACGAAGTTCATCCCCAGTCTAAGCATACGGAGTTCATTCCCAGTCTAAGATCAGACCGGACCGAGGGTTGCAGCAGCAGGATAGGTAGTAGGCAGGAGGGACCGGGTCGATCCCCGGCTTGCGCATTCTACGTCTTCGGCCGACTGAGTGCCCGCACGCTCATTTCGTGGGTTGGCTTAGGCATACAGAGTTTATTCCATGTCTAAGCCCCAGTCGGATCGAGTGTTCTGGCAGCAGGACCGGTAACGGGATCGACAGTATGCAGAGGGGGACTGGGCTAATCCCTGGCTTGCGCATTATGCCTCTCCAGCCGGCTGAGCGCCCGCATGCTCGTTTCATGGGTTGACGTAGGCATACAAATTTCATCCCCAATCTAAGCATACGGAGTTCATTCCCAGTCTAAGATCGGACCGGACTGAGGGTTACGCCAGCAGGATCGGCAGCACACAGGGGGGATCGGGTCGATCCTCGGCTTGCATATTCTACCTTTCCAGTCTGCTGAGCGCCCTGCATGCCCATTTCGTGGGTTGGCTTAGGCATAGGGAGTTCATTCCATGTCTAAGCCCCAGTCGAACCAAGGGTTGTGGTAGTGGGACCGGTAGCACGCAAAGGGGGATCGAGCCGATCCCCGGCATTCGCATTATGCCTTTCTGACCGGCTCAGCACCCATACGGTCATTTCGTGGGTTGACTTAGACATACGAAGATCATTCCCAGCCTAAGATCAGATCGGACCTAGGGTTGCGACACTAGGATCGACAGCACGCAGGAGGGACTGGGCCAATCCCTGGCTTGAGCATTCTGCCTCTCTGGCTGACTGAGCACCCTCACGCTCGTTTTGTAGGTTGGCTTAGGCATACGAAGTTCATTCCATAACTAAGCATATGAAGTTCATTCTCAGTCGAAGATCAGATCGGACCGAAGGTTGCGACAGCAGGATCGGCAGCATGTAGGGGGATCGAGCCGATCCCCAACTTGCGCATTCTGCCTCTCCGACCGACTGAGCACCGATACGCTTGTTTCGTGGATTGGTTTAGGTATATGGAGTTCATTCCATGTTTAAGCCCCAGCCGGACCGAGGATTATGGCAGCAAGACTGGCAGCGGGATCGGCAACACACAAAGGGGGACCGTGCTGATCCCCGGCTTACGTATTATGCCTCTCCGACCGGCTAAGCACCCGTAAGCTCGTTTCGTGGGTTGACTTAGGCATACGGAGTTCATCCCTAGTCTAAGCATACAGAGTTCATTCCCAGTCTAAGATTGGATTGGACCGAGGGTTACGACAGCAGGATCGGCAGCACGTAGGGGGACCGGGCAGGTCCCCAGCTTATGCATTCTACCTCTTCGGTCGGTTGAGCGCCTGCACGCCCGTTTCGTCGGTTGGCTTAGGCATAGGGAGTTCATTCCATGTCTAAGCCCCAACCGGACCGAAGGATATGGCAGCGGGACCGACAGCACGCAGAGGGGGACCGAGCTGATCTCTGGCTTGTGCATTATGCCTCTTCGATCGGTTCAGTGATCGCACGCTCATTTCATGGGTTGACTTATGCGTACGGAGTTCATCCCTAGTGTAAGCATACGGAGTTCATTCCCAGTCTAAGATCGGACTAGACTGAGGGTTACGTTAGTAGGATCGGCAGCACGCAGGAGGGATAGGGCCGATCCCCGGCTTGTGCATTCTACCCCTCGAACTGGCTAAGCACCATTACACCCGTTTCGTGCATTGGCTTAGGCATAGGGAGTTCATTCCATGTCTAAGCCCCAGTCGGACCGAGGGTTGTGGCAGCGGGATCGACAGTACGCAGAGGGGGACCGGGTCGATCCTCGACTTGTGCATTATACCTCTTCGGCCAGCTCAACGCCCGAACGCTCATTTCATGGGTTAACTTATGCATACGAAGTTCATTGCCAGTCTAAGATCAGATTGGATCGAGGGTTACAGCACGCAGAGGGGATCGAACTGATCCTCGACTTGGGCATTCTGCCTCTCCAGTCGGCTGAGCACCCGTATGCTCGTTTCATGGGTTGGGTTAGGCATATGGAGTTCATTCCATGTCTAAGCCCCGGCCGGACCGAGGGTTGTTGCAGCAGGACCGACAGCGGGATCGACAGCACGCAGAGGGGGATCGGGCTGATCCCTGACTTACGTATTATGCCTCTTCGGCCGGCTGAGCACCCGCACACTCGTTTTGTGGGTTGACTTAGGCATACGAAGTTCAGCCCCAGTCTAAGCATACGAAGTTCATTCCCAGTCTAAGGTCAAACCGGATCGAGGGTTACGGTAACAAGATCAACAGCACGTAGGGGGGACCGGGCCGATCCCCGACTTACGGATTCTGCCTCTCCGGCCGATTGAGCGCCCACACGCCCGTTTCGTGGGTTGGCTTAGGCATAGGGAGTTCATTCCATGTCTAAGCCCCAGCCAGACCGAGGGTTGTGGCAGCGGGACCGGTAGCATGTAGAGGGGACCAGGTCGATCCTCGGCTTACGCATTATGCCTCTTCGGTCGACTCAGCGCCCGCACGCTCGTTTAATGGGTTAACTTATGCATACAAAGTTCATTCCAGTATAAGATCGGACCAATCGGGGGTTGTGACAGAAGGATTGACAGCATGCCAGGGGGACCGGGTTGATCCTCGGCTTGTGCATTCTACCTCTCCGGCCGACTGAGCGCCCGCACGCTCGTTACGTGGGTTAGCTTAGGCATACGGAGTTCATTCCATGTCTAAGCATACAGAGTTCATTCCCAGTCTAAGATTTTGAGCCACGGTGCACATGGTGGGCTCAGGCATGTGCTGGTGCCGTATTTTTTTTGCCCAGGGCACCATCGTCGGAGCATTGTCGGAGCATCGTCGGAGAGCCTAACCGACGGTATTGGGGGTTCCGACGATTGGAGGGGCCGGGGGGTGTGCGCACATGATGTGCGATGGGTGCTGGTACTTGGCCCTTATATTGGCCCCTATCCCTCATCAAACCTTGAGAACTCACACCCCCTTAAAGAGCATTTGCGATTTTATAGGTTTGCTGCCAGTAGCCATTAAAGTGTTTGAAATGGGGACACTTTTTTGAAAACGATCACAAATCTTCTCCACTTTGAGTTTTTAGCTGAATTTTTTTGTGCTTGCCAAGAAAAATACAAGGATCACCTCTACCAAATTTGGGGACAAAACACTTTCTAAAAAAATTTTCAAAAAATCTTGAACCGCAAAAAGTTTCAAAAATCGTGAAAAATAGAAAACGGGTCATCTTGTCACGAAACTTCACATGAAGGCTTAGGGGACCATTGTATGAATTTACAAGCCATAAAAATGGCATTGGCATGGCAGAAATATGAAGATGAGCTTGAACCGACCTACCACCCGTTCGATCCCTGGCTTACGCATCCTACCTCTCTAGTCGGTTGAGCGTCCGCACGCTCGTTTCGCTGGTTGACTTAGGCATACGAAGTTCATCCCCAGTCTAAGCATATAGAGTTCATTCCCAGTCTAAGATCAGAACAGCCCGAGGGTTACGATAGCAGGATCGGTAGTATGCAAGAGGGACCGGTCCGATCCCTGGCTTGCGCATTCTGCCTCTCCGGCCGACTCAGCGCCCGTACGCTCGTTTCATAGGTTGACTTAGGCATACAGAGTTCATTCCCAGTCTAAGATCAGATCAGACCGTGGGTTACAGCAGCAGGATCGACAGCACGCAGGGGGGACCGGGCTGATCCCCGGCTTGCGCATTCTGCCTCTCCGGTCGGCTGAGCGCCCGCACGTTCGTTTCGTAGGTTGACTTAGGCATACGGAGTTCATTCCTAGTCTAAGATCGGACTGGACCGAGGGCTCTGGCAGCAGGATCGACAGCATGAAGAGGGGCACTGGACCGATCCCCAGCTTGCATATTCTGCCTCTCCGATAGGCTGAGCGCCCGCACGCTCGTTTCGTGGGTTGGCTTAGACATACGGAGTTCATTCCATGTCTAAGCCCCAGCCGAACCGAGGGTTGTGGTAGCAGGACCGACAACATGCAAAGGGGGACCGAGCTGATCCTTGACTTACTCATTATGCCTTTCTGGCCGGCCTCTCCGGTTGGCTGAGCGCCCGTACGCTCGTTTCATGTGTTAACTTAGAGATACGGAGTTCATCCATAATCTAAGCGTACGAAGTTCATTCCCAGTCTAAGATCGGATCAAATCGAGGGTTACGATAGTAGGATCGACGGCACACAGGGGGATCGAGCCGACCCTCGACTTGCGCATTCTGCCTCTTTGACCGGTTGAGCGCCCGCACGCCCGTTTGGTGGGTTGGCTTAGGCATAAGGAGTTCATTCCATGTCTAAGCCCTAGCCAGACAGAGGGTTGTGGTAGCAGGACCGACAGCACGCAAAAGGGGATCGGGCCGATCCTCGGCTTACGCATTATGCCTCTTCGGTCGGCTTAGCGCTAGCACGCTCATTTCATGGGTTGACTTATGCATACGGAGTTTATTCCCAGTCTAAGATCAGATCGGACCGAGGGTTGCGACAGTAGGATCGACAGCACACAGGGGGAGACCGGGTCGATCCCCGACTTGCGCATTCTGCCTCTCCGATCGACTGAACGCCCGCCCGCTTGTTTCGTGGGTTGGCTTAGGCATACGGAGTTCATTCAATGTCTAAGCATACGGAGTTCATTCCAGTCTAAAATTTTGAGCCATGGTGCACATGCTGGGCTCGGGCATATGCTGGGGCCACATTTTTTTTGGCCGGGGCACCATCATCGGAGCATCATCGGAGAGCCTAACCAGCGGCATTGGGGGTTCTGACGATTGGGGGGCCGGGGGGTGTGCGCACATGATGTGCGATGGGTGCTGGTACTTGGCCCTTATATTGGCCCTCTATCCCTCATCAAACCTCGAGAACTCACACCCCCTTAAAGAGCATTTGAGATTTTATAGGTTTGCTGCCAGTAGCAATTAAAGTGTCTGAAATGGGGACACTTTTTTCAAACGATCACAAAATCTTCTCCACTTCGAGTTTTTGGCTGAATGTTTTTGTGCATGCCAAAAAAAATACAAGGATCACCTCTACCAAATTTGGGGATAAAATTCTTTCTAAAAAAATTTTAAAAAATCTCGAACCGTAAAAAGTTTCAAAAATTGTGAAAAATAAAAAACGGGTCGTCTTGCTACGAAACTTCACATGAAGGCTTAGGGGATCATTGTATGAATTTACAAGCCATAAAAATGGCATTGGCATGGCAAAAATATGAAGATGTGCCTAAACCCACCTACCACCCGTTCGATATCTGACTTGCGCATCTTGCCTCTCTGGTCGGTTGAGCGTCCGCATGCTCGTTTCGTGGGTTGACTTAGGCATACGGAGTTCATTTCCAACCTAAGCATATGGAGTTCATTCCCAGTCTAAGATCAAATCGGACCGAGGGTTGCGACAGCAGGATCGGCAGCACGCAGGGGGGATCGGACCGATCCCCGGCTTGTGCATTCTGCCTCTCTGGCCGGCTGAGCGCCCGCACGCCTGTTTCATGGGTTGGCTTAGGCATAGGGAGTAAATTCCATGTCTGAGCCCCAGTCGGATCGAGGGTTGTGGCAACGGGACCGACAGCACGTAGAGGGGGACCGGGTAGATCCCCGGCTTGCGCATTATGCCTCTCCGACTGCTCAGCGCCTGCACACTCATTTCATGGGTTGACTTAGGCATATGAAGTTTATTCCCAGTCTAAGATTGGATCGGACTGAGAGTTGCAGCAGCAGGATCGACAGCATAAAGAGGGGGACCGGGTCGATCCCCGGCTTGCGCATTCTACCTGTCCGATCGACTGAGCGCCCGTACGCTTATTTCATGGGTTGGGCTTAGGCATACGAAGTTCATTCCATGTCTAGGCATACAGAGTTCATTCCCAGTCTAAGATCAGATCGGACCGAGGGTTACGGTACCAGGACCAGCAGCAGGATCGATAGCATGCAGGAAGACTGGGCCGATCCTCGGCTTGCGTATTCTGCCTCTCCGATTGGCCTCTCCGGTCGGTTGAGAACCCACACGCTCGTTTCATGGGTTGACTTAGGCATATGGAGTTCATCCCCAGTCTAAGCATACGGAGTTCATTCCCAGTCTAAGATCAGACCAGACTGAAGGTTACGACAGTAGGATTAGCACATGCAGGGGGGATGGGCCGATCCTCAGATTGTGCATTCTGCATCTTCGCGCGTTGAGCACCCGCACGCCCGTTTCGTAGGTTGGGCTTAGGCATAGGGAGTTCATTCCAATTCTAAGCCCTAGCTGGACCGAGGGTTGTGGTAGCAGGACCAGCAGCATGCAGAGGGGGATCGGGTTGATCTCCGGCTTACGTATTCTGCCTCTTTGGTCGGCTGAGTGCCCGCACGCTCGTTTCGTTGCTTGGCTTAGGCATACGGAGTTCATTCCATGTCTAAGCATACGGAGCTTATTCCCAGTCTAAGAGTTTGAGCCACAGTGCACATGTTGGGGTCGGGCATGTGCTATTACCGTATTTTTTTTCGCTCGGGGCACCATCATCGGAGCATCACCAGAGAGCCTAACCAGCGGCATTGGGGGTTCCGACGATTGGGGGGGCCGGGGGGTGTGCGCACATGATGTGCGATGGGTGCTGGTACTTGGCCTTATATTGGCCCCCTATCCCTCACCAAACCTCGAGAACTCTCACCCCCTTAAAGAGCTTTTGAGATTTTATAGGTTTGCTGCCAGTAGCCATTAAAGTGTTTGAAATGGGGACACTTTTTTCAAACGGTCACAAAATCTTCTCCACTTCGAGTTTTAGCTGAATTTTTTTGTGCATGCCAACAAAAATACAAGGATCACCTCTACGAAATTTGGGGACAAACCTCTTTCTAAAAAAATTTTAAAAAATCCGAACCGTAAAAAGTTTCAAAAATCATGAAAAATAGAAAACGTCTTGCCACGAAACTTCACATGAAGGCTTAGGGGACCATTGTATGAATTTACAAGCCATAAAAATGGCATTGGCACGGCAAAAATATGAAGATGTGCTTGAACCCACCTACCACCCGTTCGATCCTCGGCTTGCGCATCCTGCCTCTCTGGTCGGCTGAGCGCCCACACGCTCGTTTCGTGGGTTGACTTAGGCATATGGAGTTCATCCCAGTCTAAGCATATGGAGTTCATTCCCAGTCTAAGATCAGATCGGACTGAGGGTTACGGCAGTAGGACCAAAATAAGATCGACAGTATGCAGGAAGGGACCGGATCGATCCCCAGCTTGTGTATTCTGCCTCTCCGATCGGCTAAGTGCCGCAAGTTCATTTTGTGGTTGGCTTAGTATATGGAGTTCATTCCATGTCTAAGCCCTACCCGGACCGAGGGTTGTGGCAGTAGGATTGACAGCGAGATCGAGAGCACATGGAAGGGAACTGGGTTGATCCCTGGCTTACGCATTATGCCTCTCCGACCCGGCTCTTACTCTTCGACCGACTAATCGCCCGCATGTCATTTCGTGGGTTGACTAGGCATACGGAGTTCATCCCCAGTCTAAGCTTATCGAGTTAATTCTTAGTCTAAGATCGGATACCGGACCGGGGTTGCGGCAGCAGGATCAACAGCACGTAGGGGGATCGGGCCAATCCCCGGCTTGCGCATTCTACCTCTCCGGTCGCTGAGCGCCCGTACGCCCGTTTCGTGTGTTGGCTTAGGCATAGGGAGTTCATTCCATGTCTAAGCCCCAACCGGACCGAGGGTTGTGGCAGGGGGACCGACAGCACGCAGATGGGGATCGGGCCGAACCTCGACTTGCGCATTATGCCTTTTCGGCTGGCTCAGTGCCCACACGCTCATTTCGTGGGTTGAATTAGGCATACGGAGTTCATTCCCAGTCTAAGATCGGATCGGACCGAGGGTTGCGACAGCAGGATCAACAGCACGCAGGGGAGGATCGGGTCGATCTTCGGCTTGCGCATTCTGCCTCTCCGGTCGACTGAGCGCTCGCACGCTTGTTTCATGGGTTTGCTTAGGCATACAGAGTTTATTCCATGTCTAAGCATACGGAGTTCATTCCCAGTCTAAGATCGGATCGGATCGAGGGTTGAGGTGGCAGGACCAACAGCAGGATCGACAACACGCAGGGGGATCGGACCGATCCCCGGCTTGTGTATTCTGCCTCTCCGACCGGTTGAGCGCCCGCACGTTCATTTTGTGGGTTGGCTTAGGCATACGGAGTTCATTCCATGTCTAAGCCCCAGCTGGACCGAAGGTTGTGGCAGCAGGATCGACAGCACGTGGAGGGGAACCGGGCTGATCCTCGGCTTGTGCATTATGCCTCTCCGATCGGCCTCTCCGGTCGGCTGAGCGCCCGCACGCTCGTTTCGTGGGTTGACTTAGGCATATGGAGTTCATCCCCAGTCTAAGCATACGGAGTTCATTCCCAGTCTAAGATCAAACCGGACCGAGGGTTGCGACAGTAGGATCGGCAGCACGTAGGGGGACCGAGCTGATCCCCGGCTTGCGCATTCTGTCTTTCCAGCCGGCTGAGAGCCTCCACGCCCGTTTCATGGGTTGGCTTAGGCATAGGGAGTTCATTCCATGTCTAAGCCCTAGCTGGACCGAGGGTTGTGGTAACTGGACCGGCAGCACCCAAAGAGGGACCCGACCGGTCTCTGGTGTCACGGACTAAGCTTTCTCTCAGCAAGCAATAGACCGTGCGGCACTTGAATGGGCACTCCCAACCAAGTCAGCCTTCAATAGATCGATATCTGAACAAATAATCATAAGCCATGGTTAGTCCCAAGCATTCACAATAAGACACAATATATCAAGATCGATCTCAAGCACACACACAAGAAGGCATATTCGCATCGAGAAAAAGAAAAACACATCGAGGCAACAATTAAGAGATTCAATCGGGGTGAGTTTTATTATAGTTAGGAATCATACATCGGGACCTCCCACCATCACCAGGGCTAGGGGGCAGCCCTTGGTGGGTGGCCTAGGCTTGCATAGCAACCGGTGAGATAGCCCAACACTACGCTGTCGGCTCACCCCCTAAAGAGCCTTAGAGATTTTAGAGCTATGCTACCAGTAACCATTACAATGTTTGAAATAGGGACACTTTTCCTAGCACAAGGGATCTACCCAGCCATGGCCCTATACATGGGTGGCTTATGGCAACCTAAGTCCCGGTCATGGCCCCACCTATTCTACCGACGTCCTCATCGACTTGCTGGCTCAAAATTCTTTGATCTTCTTTTGAAATCTCTAGAGGTCGTGTTCTCTCTCCCAGCTGGTTTCTTCTAGTCCTAATCCTTTCCACTTCACTAAGTACTCCCGAACTAGTCTTCGAGATATCTTGGTTTCCCTGTCAACTAAGATCTCTTCGACTCGACGTTTTGGGGTGGCTTCATGGTGATGGTAGCTCTGGTTGGCTCCCTTTGGCTATCATCTATAGGATCTGTATGGAAAGGTTTCAGGTTGCTCACATGAAATACTGGGTGCACCTTCATCCACTTTGGTGGGTCGATTTTGTAAGAAGCATTCTCCACCTTGGAAAAGACCCTTACTGGACCTTCATATTTGTGCACCAGTCTACGATCTCTCTTTCTCAAGAACCTGGTTTGTTCAGGAACTAGTCGAACAAGAACCAAATCACCAACTTGAAATTGTTGAGCCCTATGACCCTTGTCTGCCCATTTCTTCATCCGCTTTGATGCTTTCTCTAGGTAAGCTTGTGCAATCTCTGTGTTTTGTTTCCACTCCTTGCTGAGATTGAAGGCTCTCAGATTTTTTCCTCCATATTGTTCCAAGGAAGTATGGGGTAGCCTTGGTAATTGTCTGATGACCACCTCAAATGGGCTCTTTTTGGTGGAAGAGCTTTTGTTGGAATTAAAGCAGAGTTGAGCCATGTCCAATAATGAAGGCCAGTCTTTCTGATTGGCTTGAACAAAGTGCCTCAAGTATTCCTCTAATAATTCATTGAACCTTTTCATTTGACCATCGGTTTGAGGGTGATAGCTTGAGGAGATGTTGAGTTGGGACCCCAATATCTTGAAAAGTTCTCTCCAGAAAGACCCCGTGAATCTCAGATCTCGATCGCTAACAATGTTTTGAGGGAGGCCCCAGTATTTGACCACATGTTTGAACAATAGTCAAGCTATGTCTTCCGCTGTGCAATACTTGTGAGCGGGAATGAATGTGGTGTACTTAGGGAATCGGTCAATCACCACCGAAATAGCTCCAAGGTCACCAACCTTGGGTAGGCTCAAAATTAAATCGAGGGAGATGCTTTCCCATGGTTTGGCAGGTACTGGTAGTGGTTCAAGCATGCCTGTAGGTTTCCTTCTTTCAACCTTGTCTTGTTGGCAAATAAGGCAAGTCTTCATATAGTCCATCACATCTTGTCGCATATGAGGCCAATAGTATCCCTGTTTCAATAACGCCAAAGTGCGTTGCTAGCCCGGGTGTCCCGCCCATGGTGTGTCATGACATTCCCTCATCAGCATCTGTCTCAGACCTTCTACTCTTGGCACAAACACTCGAGGCCCCTTGGTCCATAAGATCCCATTTTCTTGCCAGAAGTACTTGGACTTTCCTTCTTCCACTAGCTTCAGGATGGCATAAGCTTGCAGGTCCTTCCCTAAGTGATCTCCAATCAACTTGTGAATGTCTGTAGTGGCTCTGCTAGTCGCCATTGGGGCAATTCTTCTAAGGGCCGCTAAATCTGCTCGCCTGTTCAATGCATCGGCCACTTGATTGGTCTTTCCAGCGGTGTGCTCAAAATAAAAGTTGAACTCCACTAAAAATTCCTGCCACCTAGCTTGTTTTGTCGTAAGCCTTGGTTGGGTGAGAAAATGGCTAACGGTCGCATTGTCTGTCTTCACGACAAAGTGTGAACCCAACAACTAATGTCACCAAGCCCTCAAGCAGTGAACCACCGCCAGGAGTTCTTTTTCTTGGGTCGTATATTTCCTTTCAGCTTCACTTAGCTTCCTACTTTCAAATGCTACCGGTTGATGTTATTGCAAAAGCACTCCTCCAATAGCAAAATCAGATGCATCCGTCTGAACTTCAAAGGCTTTTCAATATAAGGGAGAGCTAAGATGGGATCCTTCATAATAGCATCTTTCAATCCCTCGAAAGGCTCTTGGCACTCACTCATCCAACACCATTTATGCTTCTTCTTCAATAGCTCCGTGAGGGCCGTGGTCTTACGAGAGTACCCTTCCACAAACCTTCTATAATAGTTGGCTAATCCCAAAAATGAGCGGAGCTCACTAATGTTCTTCGGTGTTGTCCACTCCTTGATGGCCCTAACCTTTTTCATGTCCATTCGAATGTGGCCATGTTCGACAATGTGACCGAGAAAATGGATTTGAGTCTGAGCAAATGCACACTTCTCCCTTTTTACGTATAACTGGTGGTCTTGTAATCTTTGAAGTACCTGGCACAGGTGTTCTTGATGTTCTTCCAAGGTGGAGCTATATACCACTATATTGTCTAAATAGATGACTACAAATTTGTCTAGGTAGTCGTGGAATACCTGATTCATTAATGTACAAAATGTGGCAGGAGCATTGGTCAGTCCAAAAGGCGTAGCAAGAAATTCAAATGCACCATATCGTGTCACACAAGTGCTCTTTGGCTCATCTCCCTCAACGATTCTGACCTGATGGTAGCCAGATCTCAGGTCCAATTTGGAAAAGTACTTGGCCCGGCTCAATTGATCAAACAAGTCTGCTATAAGGGGGATGGGATATTTGTTTCTTACAGTGACTTTGTTCAGGGCCCTATAGTCAACACATAATCGTAAACTTCCATCATGCTTCTTCTAAAATAGCACCAGTGCTCTGAAAGTAGCCTTTGATGGTCTGATGAACCTGACTTGTAGCAGCTCATCTAACTATTTTCTTAGTTCGACCAACTCTGGCAGGGCCATACGGTAAGGAGCTCTAGCAGGGGGTTTCACTCCTGAGAGGAGCTCAATTTCTTGGTCCACTGCTTGTCGAGGGGATAGAACCTTAGGCAACATCTCTGGCATCACCTCTTCGAATTCTTCCAACATTTTTCCCACACCATCAGGTATTGGTTCTACTTTCGACCCTTTTTTATAGATCGGCACAGCCACAAATGAGGGTTCCCCTCTCTTTACCCCTTTCTTGAACTGCAAAGCTGAAATCATTTTCTTCCCACTCTTTGGTAAGATGTTGGCTAGCACCACACATGGGCTTTCCCCTAAGAACAACAAGCAGCTAGCGACGGGGACAAGGATGACCTGAGCCAACATCATGAAGTCCAATCCGAGAACAACATCAAAGTCATCCATGGGGGAAACTGTAAAGTCTACCTTTCCTTCCTATGGCCCCAATCGGGTTGTCACACTCTTGGAGCTTCCACTGATCATAAAGGCTGGCGAGTTGACCGCCTTCATTCATCCACAGTCTTTACTAATCTGAAGACCACCCCTTTTTGCTTCTTCTGGTGTGATTAAAGTGTCGGTTGCACCCGTATCCACCATAGCCTTAGTTGCTTTCTCATTGATCGTCAAGTTCACATACATCAAGCCTCTACTCTGCTCTTTCTTTATAGTGTTCAATTGGGTGCGGAGGGCATTAAGGAACCTTATTGAACCCATCCTGGCTGGCTCCTCTTCAGCTTCTTCAACGTTCTCTGGCACTTTTACGGACTCTTGAGACGAGGTCTTTAAGGCATTAAGGGCTCCCTTGTGTGGGCATTCAGCCACCCGATGCGGCCCCTTGCAAAGAAAGCAAGCTAACAGTTGCCTAGGCTTGAAAATCCCTGCGTTGCTTGTCTTGGGTTGGGTGCTATCTCGACCAAAGAATCTCCTATCTGATCCCGCACTGAAGAGTCGGTCCAACCTGGTCATCTTTCCCCCACTCTCAAAGTTGAAGCTACTGCCAGCTGATGGAGGATTTTTTCGTTTTGAAGAGCCATCATTGTAATCATGGAGACGTTCAGCTGCAGCCATGGCTGTGGCCACATCTTGCACTTTCTGCCTTTGTAGTTCTATCTTCGCCCAAGGCTTGAGGCCCTCAAGAAAATAGAACATCTTGTCCTTTTCGAACATGTCCCGAATATCCAACATCAAGGTAGAAAAGCTCTTTACAAACTCTCACACGATTCCTGTTTGCACCAATTCTCGAAGTCTCTTTTGAGCCATATACTCCACATTCTCAGGGAAAAACTGGTTTTTCAGTTCTCACTTTAGATCTATCCAAGTCTTAATCGGGCACTCGTCATCGACAAACTTGGAATGCCACCATAGCTTGGCATCTCCTGCGAGGTACAACGACGCCATTGCTACCTTGTCTTCCTCTGAATCCGTGTGTACAGCTCGAAAGTACTTCTCCATGTCAAACAAGAAATTTTCAAGTTCCTTAGCATCTCTTGTCGCCTCATAGCATCGAGGCTCCGGCACCTTGGGCCTTTTTCCCCTTTCCATCGAGCTCGAACCCGATCTGGTCATAGCCATTTTAGCCCTCTATCCCTCATCAAACCTCGAGAACTCACACCCCCTTAAAGAGCATTTACGATTTTATAGGTTTGCTGCCAGTAGCCATTAAAGTGTCTAAAATGGGGACACTTTTTTCAAACAATCACAAAATCTTCTCCACTTTGAGTTTTTAGCTGAATTTTTTTGTGCTTGCCAAGAAAAATACAAGGATCACCTCTACCAAATTTGGGGATAAAACACTTTCTAAAAAAATTTTCAAAAAATCCCGAACCGTAAAAAGTTTCAAAAATCATGAAAAATAGAAAATGGATCATCTTGTCACGAAACTTCACATGAAGGCTTAGGGGACCATTGTATGAATTTACAAGCCATAAAAATGGCATTGGCATGGCAGAAATATGAAGATGTGCTTGAACCGACCTACCACCCGTTCAATCCCTGGCTTGCACATCCTGCCTCTCTGGTCGGCTGAGCGTCTGCATGCTCATTTCGTTGGTTGACTTAGACATACGAAGTTCATCCCCAGTCTAAGCATACAGAGTTCATTCCCAGTCTAAGATCGATCCAGCCTGAGGGTTGTGGTAGCAGGATCGACAGCACGCAAGAGGGACCAGACCGATCCCTAGCTTGTGCATTCTGCCTCTCCGACCGACTCAGCACCCGTACACTCGTTTCGTAAGTTGACTTAGGCATACGAAGTTCATTCCCAGTTTAAGATCAGATCAGACCGTGGGTTGTAGCAGCAGGATCGATAGCACGCAGGGGGATCGGGCCGATCCCCAACTTACGCATTCTGCCTCTCTGGTCGGCTAAGCACCCGCATGCTCGTTTTGTAGGTTGACTTAGGCATACGGAGTTCATTCCTAGTCTCAGATCAGACTGGACCAAGGGTTCTGGCAGTAAGACCAGCAGCAGGATCGGCAGCACGAAGGGGGGGACTGGATCGATCCCCGGCTTGCATATTCTGCCTCTCCGGTCGGTTGAGCGCCCGCACGCTTGTTTTGTGGGTTGGCTTAGGCATACGAAGTTCATTCCATGTCTAAGCCCCAGTCAGACTGAGGGTTGTGGCAGTAGGACTGGCAGCATGCAGAGGGGGACCTGGCTAATCCCCGGCTTGTGCATTATGCCTCTCCGACTGACCTCTCCAGTTGGTTGAGCGCCCGTACGCTCGTTTCGTGTGTTAACTTAGGGATATGGAGTTCATCCACAATCTAAGCGTATGGAGTTCATTCCTATTCTAAGATCAGATCGAATCGAAGGTTGCGATAGCAGGATCGACGGCACACAGGAGGGACCGGGCCGATCCCTGGCTTGCGCATTCTGCCTCTTTGACCGGCTGAGCGCCCACACGCCCGTTTCATGGGTTGGCTTAGGCATAGGGAGTTCATTCCATGTCTAAGCCCCAGCCAGACCGAGGGTTGTGGTAGCAGGACTGACAACACGCAAAAGGGGACCGGGCTGATCCTTGGCTTGCACATTATGCCTCTTCGACTGGCTCAGCGCCAGCACGCTCATTTCGTGGGTTGACTTAAGCATACAGAGTTTATTCCCAGTCTAAGATCAGATCGGTCTGAGGGTTACGATAGCAGGATCGACAGCACACAGGGAAGGCCCAGGTCGATCCTCGGCTTGCGTATTCTGCCTCTCCGACCGACTGAGCGCCCGCACGCTCATTTCGTGGGTTGGCTTAGGCATACGGAGTTCATTCAATGTCTAAGCATACGGAGTTCATTCTAGTCTAAGATTTTGAGCCACGGTGCACATGCTGGGCTCGGGCATGTGCTGGTGCCGCATTTTTTTTGCCCGGGGCACCATCACTGGAGCATCGTCGAAGAGCCTAACCGGTGGCATTGGGGGTTCCGACGATTGGGGGGGCCGAGGGGTGTGCGCACATGATGTGCGATGGGTGCTGGTACTTGGCCCTTATATTGGCCCCCTATCCCTCATCAAACCTCGAGAACTCACACCCCCCTTAAAGAGCATTTGAGATTTTATAGGTTTGCTGCTAGTAGCCATTAAAGTGTCTGAAATGGGGACACCTTTTTCAAACGATCACAAAATCTTCTCCACTTCGATTTTTTAGCTGAATTTTTTTGTGCATGCCAACAAAAATACAAGGATCAGCTCAACCAAATTTGGGGATAAAAATCTTTCGAAAAAAATTTTAAAAAATCTCAAATCGCAAAAAGTTTCAAAAATTGTGAAAAATAAAAAACGGGTCGTCTTGCTACGAAACTTCACATGAAGGCTTAGAGGATCATTGTATGAATTTGCAAGCCATAAAAATGGCATTGGCATGGCAGAAATATGAAAATGTGCTTGAACCCACCTACCACCCGTTCGATCCCTGACTTGTGCATCCTACCTCTCTGGTCAGCTGAGCGTCCGCATGCTCATTTCATGGGTTGACTTAGGCATACAGAGTTCATTCCCAGTCTAAGATCAAACCAGACTGAGGGTTGCGGCAGTAAGATCGACAGCACGTAGGGGGGACCGAGCTGATCCCCGACTTGTGCATTCTACCTCTCTGGCCGGCTGAGCGCCTGTACACCTGTTTCATGGGTTGGCTTAGGCATAGGGAGTAAATTCCATGTCCAAGCCCCAGCTGGACTGAAGGTTGTGGTAGCGGGACCGACAGCACGTAGAGTGGGACCGAGCTGATCCCCGGCTTGCGCATTATGCCTCTCCGACTGGCTTAGTGCCTGCACGCTCATTTCATGGGTTGACTTAGGCATACGAAGTTTATTCCCAGTCTAAGATCAGACCGGACTGAGGGTTGCGGTAGCATGATCGATAGCACAAAAGGGGGGACCAGGTCGATCCCCAGCTTGCGCATTCTACCTCTCCGACCGACTGAGCGCCCGCACGCTCATTTTGTGGGTTGGCTTAGGCATACGAAGTTCATTCCATGCCTAAGTATACGGAGTTCATTCCCAATCTAAGATCAGACTGGACCAAGGGTTTCAACAATAGTACCAACAGCAGGATCGGCAGTATGCAGAGAGGACCGGGCCGATCCTCAGCTTGCACATTCTGCCTTTTCGATTGGCCTCTTCGATCGGTTGAGCACCCGTACGCTTGTTTCATGGGTTGACTTAGGCATATGGAGTTCATCCCTAGTCTAAGCATACGGAGTTCATTCCCAGTCTAAGATTAGATCGGACCGAGGGTTACGGCAGCAGAATCAGCACACGCAGGGGGGATCGGGCCAATCCTCAGCTTGCGCATTCTGCGTCTTCGGCCGGTTGAACGCCCACACGCCCGTTTCGTGGGTTGGCTTAGGCATAGGGAGTTCATTCCATGTCTAAGCCCTAGCCGAACTGAGGGTTGTGGTAGCGAGACCGGTAGCATGCAGAGGGGGATCGGGTTGATCTCCGACTTACGCATTCTGCCTCTTCGATCAGGTGAGCCTCCGCATGCTCGTTTGGTGGGTTGGCTTAGGCATACAGAGTTCATTCCATCTCTAAGCATAAGGAGTTCATTCCCAGTCTAAGAGTTTGAGCCACGGTGCACATGTTAGGGTTGGGCATGTGCTGTTGCCACATTTTTTTCACCCAGGGCACCATCGTCGGAGCATCACCAGAGAGCCTAACCGACGGCATTAGGGGTTCTGGCGATTGAGGGGGCCGAGGGGTGTGCATACATGATGTGCGATGGGTGCTAGTACTTGGCCCTTATATTGGCCCCCTATCCCTCACCAAACCTCAAGAACTCTCACCCCCTTAAAGAGCTTTTGAGATTTTATAGGTTTGCTGCCAGTAGCCATTAAAGTGTTTGAAATGGGGACACTTTTTTCAAACGATCACAAAATCTTCTCCACTTTGAACGACAGCATGCAGGAGAGGATCAGACCGATCTCCGGCTTGTGTATTCTGTCTCTCCGACTAGCTAAGCACCCGCACGTTCATTTCATGGGTTGGCTTAGGCATACGGAGTTCATTCCATGTCTAAGCCCTAGCCGGACCGAGGGTTGTGGCTGCAGGATCGACAGCGGGATCGACAGCACGTGGAGGGGAACCGGGTTGATCTTCGGCTTGCATATTATGCCTCTCCGATCGGCCTCTCCGATCGACTGAGTGCCCGCACGCTCGTTTCGTGGGTTGACTTAGGCATACTGAGTTCATCCCCAGTCTAAGCATATCGAGTTAATTCCTAGTCTAAGATCGGACCGGACCGAGGGTTGCGATAGCAGGATCAGCAGCACGTAGGGCGGACCGTGCCAATCCCCGGCTTGCACATTCTACCTCTCCGGTCAGCTAAGCGCCCGTACGCCCGTTTCGTGTGTTGGCTTAGGCATAGGGAGTTCATTCGATGTCTAAGCCCCAGTCGGATCGAGGGTTGTGGTAGAGGGATCGGCATCATGCAGATAGGGACCAGGTCGAACCCTGACTTGCGCATTATGCCTTTCCGGCTGGCTCAATGCCCACACGCTCATTTCGTGGGTTGAAGTAGGCATACAGAGTTCATTCCCAGTCTAAGATCGGATCGGACCGAGGGTTGGGACAGTAGGATCGACAGCACGTAGGGGAGGACCGGGTTGATCTCCAGCTTATGCATTCTACCTCTCCGGTCAGTTGAGCACCCGCGTGCTCGTTTCGTGGGTTTGCTTAGGCATACGGAGTTTATTCCATGTCTAAACATACAGAGTTCATTCCCAGTCTAAGATCGGATCGAGGGTTGAGGTGGCAGGACCAGTAGTAGGATCGGCAACACGTAGGGGGGACCGGATCGATCTCCAGCTTGTGTATTCTGCCTTTTCGGCCAGTTGAGTGCCCATACGTTCATTTTATGGGTTGGCTTAGGCATACGGAGTTCATTCCATGTCTAAGCCCCAGTTGGATCAAAGGTTGTGGCAACAGGATCGACAGCTAGATCGACAACACATGTAAGGGAACCAGGCTAATCCTCAACTTGCGCATTATGCCTCTCTGATCGGCCTTTTCGGTCGACTGAATGCCCGCACGCTCGTTTCATGGGTTGACTTAGGCATACGGAGTTCATCTCCAGTCTAAGCATACAGAGTTCATTCCCAGTCTAAGATCAAATCAAACCGAGGGTTGCGACAGTAGGATCGGCAGCACATAAGGGGACCGAGTCGATCTCCGACTTGCGCATTCTGTCTTTCCAATCGACTGAGCGCCCGCACGCCCGTTTCATGGGTTGGCTTAGGCATAGGGAGTTCATTCCATGTCTAAGCCCTAGCTGGACTGAGGGTTATGGTAGTGAGACCGGCATCACGTAGAGAGGGACCCGATCGGTCCTTGGTGTCACGGACTAAGCTTTCTCTTAGCAAGCAATAGACCGTGCGGCACTTGAATGGGCACTCCCAACCAAGTTAGGCTTTAATAGATCGATGTCTGAACAAATAACCGTAAGCCATGGTTAGTCCCAAGCATTCATAATAAGACACAATATATCGAGATCGATCTCAAGCACACACACAAGAAGGGATATTCGCATTGAGAAAAAGAAAAACACATCGAGGCAACAATCAGGAGATTCAATCGGGGTGAGTTTTATTATAGTGAAGAATCATACATCGGGACCTTCCACCATCACCAGGGCTAGGGGCTAGCCCTTGGTGGGTGGCCTAGGCTTGCATAGCAACCGGTGAGATAGCCCAACACTACGCTGTCGGCTCACCCCCTAAAGAGCCTTAGAGATTTTAGAGCTATGCTACCAGTAACCACTACAATGTTTGAAATGGGGACACTTTTCCTAGCACAAGGGATCTACCCAGCCATGGCCCTATACATGGGTGGCTTATGGCAACCTAAGTCTCGGTCATAGTCCTATACAAGGTTGGCTCATGACATCTTTCCCCACCTATTCTATCGACATCCTCGTCGACTTGCTGGCTTGAAATTCTTTGATCTTCCTTTAAATCTCTGGAGGTTGTGTTCTCTCTCCCAGCTGGTTTTTCTAGTGCCTAATCCCTTCCACTTTCACTAAGTATTCTCGAACTACGTCTTTGGAGATATCTTGGTTTGCCTGTCAACTAAGATCTATTCGACCTCGATGCTCGGGGTGGCCTTCAATGGTGATGGCAGCTCTAAGTTGGCTCCTTTGGCTGCATCTATAGGATCTGCCATGAAAAAGTTCAGGCTTGCCTCACATGAAATACTGGGTGCACTTTCATCCCACCTTTGGTGGGTCGATTTGTAAGAAGCAATTTCCCCACCTTGGAAAAGGATACCCTTACTGGACCTTCATAATTTGTGCACCAGTCTACTATCTTCTTTCTCAACGACTGGTTTTGTTCAGGAACTAGTCGATAAAGAACCCCAAAATCACCAACTTGAAATTGTTAAGGCCCTACGACCCCTTGTCCTGCCCATTTCTTCATCCGCTTTGATGCTTTCTCTAGGTAAGCTTATGCAATCTCTGTGTTTTTCCTCCATATTGTTCCAAGAAAGTGTGGGGTAGCCTTGGTAATTGTCTGGTGACCACCTCAAATGGGCTCTTATTGGTGGAAGAGCTTTTGTTGGAATTAAAGCAGAGTTGAGCCATGTCCAATATTGAAGGCTAGTCTTTCTGATTGGCTTGAACAAAATGCCTCAAGTATTCCTCTAATAATTCATTGAACCATTTCGTTTGACCATCGGTTTGAGGGTGATAGTTTGAGGAGATGTTAAGTTGGGACCTTAATATCTTGAAAAGTTCTCTTCAGAAAGACCTCGTTAATCTCAGATCTCGATCGCTAACAATGTTTTGAGGGAGGCCCCAGTATTTGACCACATGTTTGAACAATAGTCAAGCTATGTCTTCCACTGTGCAATACTTGTGAGCGAGAATGAATATGGTGTACTTAGAGAATCGGTCAATCACCACCAAAATAGCTCCAAGGTCACCAACCTTAGGTAGGCTCAAAATTAAATCGAGGGAGATGCTTTCCCACGGTTTAGCGAGTACTGGTAGTGGTTCAAGCATACCTACAGGTTTCCTTCTTTCAACTTTGTCTTGTTAGCAAATAAGGTAAGTCTTCATATAGTCCATCACATTTTGTCGCATGTGAGGCCAATAGTATCCCTGTTTCAATAACGCCAAAGTGCATTGCTAGCCCGGGTGTCCTGCCCATGGTGTGTCATGACATTCCCTCATCAGCATCTGTCTCAGACCTTCTACTCTTGGCACAAACACTCGAGGCCACTTGGTCCATAAGATCCCATTTTCTTGCCAGAAGTACTTGGACTTCCCTTCTTCCACTAGCTTCAGGATGGCATAAACTTGCAGGTCCTTCCCTAAGTGATCTCCAATCAACTTGTGAATGTCTGTAGTGGCTCTTCTAGTCGCCATTGGGGCAATTCTTCTAAGGGCCACTAAATCTGCTCGCCTGCTCAATGCATCGGCCACTCGATTGGTCTTTCCAGCGGTGTGCTCAAAATAAAAGTTGAACTCCACTAAAAATCCCTGCCACTTAGCTTGTTTTGTTGTAAGCCTTGGTTGGGTGAGAAAATGGCTAACGGCCGCATTGTCTGTCTTCATGACAAAGTGTGAACCCAACAAGTAATGTCGCCAAGCCCTCAAGCAGTGAACCACCGCCAGGAGTTCTTTTTCTTGGGTCGTATATTTCCTTTCAGCTTCACTTAGCTTTCTACTTTCAAATGCTACCGGTTGATGTTATTGCAAAAGCACTCCTCCAATAGCAAAATTAGATGCATCCGTCTGAACTTTGAAAGGCTTTTCAATAGCATCTCTCAATCCCTCGAAAGGCTATTGGCACTCACTCGTCCAACACCATTTATGCTTCTTTTTTAATAGCTCCGTGAGGGCCGTGGTCTTGCGAGAGTACCCTTTCGCAAACTTTCTATAATAGTTGGCTAATCCGAAAAATGAGCGAAACTCTCTAACGTTCTTCGGTGTTGTCCACTCCTTGATGGCCCTAACCTTTTCCATGTCCATTCAAATGTGGCCATGTTTGACAATGTGATCGAGAAAATGGATTTGGGTCTGAGCAAATGCACACTTCTCCCTTTTTACGTATAACTGGTGGTCTTGTAATCTTTGAAGTACCTGGCGCAGGTGTTCTTGATGTTCTTCCAAGGTGGAGCTATATACCTCTATATCGTCTAAATAGATGACTACAAATTTGTCTAGATAGTCATGGAATACCTGATTCATCAATGTACAAAATGTGGCAGGAGCATTGGTCAGTCCAAAAGGCATAGCAAGAAATTCAAATGCACCATACCGTGTCACACAAATGGTCTTTGGCTCATCTCTCTCAATGATTCTGACCTGATGGTAGCCAAATCTCAGGTCCAATTTGGAGAAGTACTTGGCCCGGCTCAATTGATCAAACAAGTCTGCTATAAGGGGGATGGGATATTTGTTTCTTACGGTGACTTTGTTTAGGGCTCTATAGTCAACACATAATCGTAAACTTCCATCATGCTTCTTCTGAAATAGCACCGGTGCTCTGAAAAGAGCCTTTGATGGTCTGATGAACCCGACTTGTAGCAGCTCATCTAACTATTTTCTTAGTTCGACCAACTCTGGCGGGGCCATGTGGTAAGGAGCTCTAGCAGGGGGTTTCACTCCTGGGAGGAGCTCAATTTTCTGGTCCACTACTCGTCGAGGGGGTAGAACCTTAGGCAACATCTCTGGCATCACCTCTTCGAATTCTTCCAACATTTTTCCCACACCATCAGGTATTGGTTCTACTTTGACCCTTCTTTGTATATCGGCACAGCTACAAAGGAGGGTTCCCCTCTTTTTACCCCTTTCTTAAACTGCAAAGCTGAAATCATTTTCTTCCCACTCTTTGGTAAGATGTTGGCTGGCACCACACATGGGTTTTCCCCTAAGAACAACAAGCAGCTAGTGGCGGGGATAAGGATGACCTGAGCCAACATCATGAAGTCCAATCTGAGAACAACATCAAAGTCATCTATGGGGGAAACTGTAAGGTCTACCTTTCCTTCCCATGGCTCCAATCGGGTTGTCACACTTTTGGAGCTTCCACTGATCATAAAGACTGGCGAGTTGATCGCCTTCATTCATCCACAGTCTTTACTAATCTGAAGACCACACCTTTTTGCTTCTTCTGGTGTGTTGAAAGTGTCAGTTGCACCCCGTATCCACCATAGCCTTAGTGGCTTTCTCATTGATCGTCAAGTTCACATACATCAAGCCTCTACTCTGCTCTCTTTCTTTATAGTGTTCAATTGGGTGCGGAGGGCATTAAGGAATCTTATTGAACCCATTCTGGCTGGCTCCTCTTCAGCTTCTTCAACTCTCTCTGGCACTTTTGTGGACACTTGAGATGAGGTTTTAAGGCATTAAGGGCTCCCTTGTGCGGGCATTCAGCCACCCAATGCGGCCTCTTACAAAAAAAGCAAGCTAATGGTTGCCTAGGCTTGAAAATCCCTACGTTGCTTGTCTTGGGTTAGGTGCTATCTCGACCAAAGAACCTCTTATCTGATCCCGCATTGAAGGGCCGGTCCAACCTGGTCATCTTTCCCCCACTCCCAAAGTTGAAGGTACTACCAACTGATGGAGGATTTTTCCGTTTTGAAGAGCCATCATTGTAATCATGGAGACGTTCAGTTGTAGCCATGGCTGTGGCCATATCTTGCACTTTTTGCCTTTGTAGTTCTGTCCTCGCCCAAGGCTTGAGGCCCTCAAGAAAATAGAACATCTTGTCCTTTTCGGACATGTCCCGAATATCCAACATCAAGGTAGAAAAGCTCCTTACAAACTCTCGTACCATTCTTATTTGCACCAATTCTCGAAGTCTCTTTCGAGCCATATACTCCACATTCTTAGGGAAAAACTGGTTTTTCAATTCTCACTTTAGATCTATCCAAGCCTTAATCGGGCGCTCGTTTCGTGGGTTGGCTTAGGCATACGGAGTTCATTCCATGTCTAAGCATATGGAGTTCATTCCCAGTCTAAGCTTAGATCGGACTGAGGGTTGTGGCAGCAGGACTAGCACCAGGATCGACAGCACGTAAGGGGGGACCAGGCCGATCCCCGGCTTGCGCATTCTACCTCTCTAGCGGGCTAAGCACCTGCATGCTCGTTTCATGGGTTGGCTTAAGCATACAGAGTTCATTCCATGTCTGAGCCCTAGTCGGACCAAAGGTTGTGGCAGCAGGACCGATAGCGGGATCGACAGCACGCAGAGGGAGATCGGGCTGATCCCCAGCTTACGCATTATGCCTCTTCGACCAGCCTCTTCGACTGGCTGAGCGCCCACACGCTCGTTTCATGGGTTGACTTAGGCATATGGAGTTCATCCCCAATCTAAGCATACGGAGCTCATTCCCAGTCTAAGATCAGACCAGATCGAGGGTTACGACAGCAGGATCGACAGCACGCAGGAGGGATCGGGCCGATCTTCGACTTACGCATTCTGCCTCTCCGGTCGATTGAGCACCCACACGCCCGTTTTGTGGGTTAGCTTAGGCATAGGGAGTTCATTCCGTGTCTAAGCCCAAGTCGGACTGAGGGTTGTGGCAGCGGGACCGACAGCACACAGAGGGGGACTAGGCCAATCCTTGGCTTATGCATTATGCCTCTTCGGTCAGCTCAGCGCCCGCACACTCGTTTCATGGCTTGACTTATGAATACGGAGTTCATTCCCAGTCTAAGATTGGACTCGACCGAGGGTTACGGTAGCAGGATCGTTAGATTGTAGGGGGGACCGGGTTGATCCCTGGTTTACGCATTCTACCACTCCGACTGGCTGAGCGGCCGCACGCTTATTTCGTTGGTTGGCTTAGGCATACGAAGTTCATTCCATGTCTAAGCATACGGAGTTCATTCCCAGTCTAAGATCAGACCGGACCGAGGGTTACGGTAGTAGGACCAATAGCAGGATCGACAACACGTAGGGGGACCAGGTCGATCCCCAGCTTGCGCATTCTGCCTCTCCGACCGGTTGAGCACCCGCACGCTCATGTCGTGGGTTGACTTAGGCATACGGAGTTCATCCCTAGTCTAAGATCAGACCGGACCAAGGGTTGCAACAGCAGGATCGACAGCACGTAGGGGGGGACTGGGTCGATCCCCGGCTTGCGCATTCTGCCTCTCCGATCGGCTTAGCGCTAGCACGCTTGTTTCGTGGGTTGGCTTAGGCATACGGAGTTCATTCCTTGTCTAAGCATACGAAGTTCATTCCCAGTCTAAGATCTGATCGGACCGAGGCTTGCGGTCACAGGACCAGCAAGAGGATTGACAGCACGTAGGGGGAATCGGGTTGATCCTCGGCTTGTACATTCTACCTCGTCGGCTGGCCTCTCCGATCGATTGAACGCCCGCACGCTCGTTTTGTGGGTTGACTTAGGCATACGGAGTTCATCCCCAATCTAAGTATACGAAGTTCATTCCCAGTCTAAGATCGAATCAGACCGAGGGTTGCGGTAGCAGGATCGGTAGCACGCAAGGGGGATCGGGACGATCCTCAGCTTGCGCATTCTGCCTCTCCAGTCGGCTGAGCGCCCGCACGCCCGTTTCGTGGGTTGGCTTAGAGGTACGGAGTTCATTCCATGTCTAAGACCCAGCCGGACCGAGGGTTGTGGCAGCGGGACGGCAAGCACGCAGAGGGGGACCGGGTCGATCCCCGACTTATGCATTCTACCTCTCCGACCGAATGAGCGACCGCACGCTCGTTTCGTGGTTTGGCTTAGGCATACGAAGTTCATTCCATGTCTAAGCATACAGAGTTCATTCCCAGTCTAAGAGTTTGAGCCATGGCGCACATGTTGGGCTCGGGCATGTACTGGTGCTATATTTTTTTGCTCAGGGAACCATCGTCGGAGCATCGCCGGAGAGCCTAACCGACGGCATTAGGGTTTCTGACGATTGGGGGGTTGGGGGGTGTGCGCACATGATGTACGATGGGTGCTGGTAGTTGGCCCTTATATTGGCCCCCTATCCCTCATCATACCTCGAGAACTCACACCCCCTTAAAGAGCATTTGAGACTTTTTAGGTTTGCTGCCAGTAGCCATTAAAGTGTCTAACATGGGGACAATTTTTTCAAATGATCACAAAATCTTCTCCACTTCGAGTTTTTAGTTGAATGTTTTTGTGCATGCCAACAAAAATACAAGGATCACCTCTACCAAATAAAAATGGCATTGGCACGGCAAAAATATGAAGATGTGCTTAAACCCACCTACCACCCGTTCGATCCCCAGCTTGCGCATCCTGCCTCTCTGGTCGGCCGGGCGTCCGCACACTCACTTCATGGGTTGACTTAGGCATACGGAGTTCATTCCCAGTCTAAGATCAGACTGGATCGAGGGTTGCAGTAGTAGGATCGGCAGCACACAGGGGGGACCGAGCCGATCCCCGGCTTGCGCATTCTACCTCTTCGGTCGGCTGAGCACCCGTACGCCCGTTTCGTGGGTTGGCTTAGGCATAGGGAGTTCATTCCATGGCTAAGCCCCAGTCGGACTGAGGGTTGTGGCAGCGGGACCGACAACAAGCAGAAGGGGATTGGGTCGATCCTCAGCTTACGCATTATGGCTTTCCGGCCGGCTCAAAACCTGCACGCTCGTTTCGTGGGTTGACTTAGGCATACGAAGTTCATTCCCAGTCTAAGACCGGACCGAACCGAGGGTTACGGTAGTAGGATCGATAGCATGCAGGGGCGGACCAGGTCGGTCCTCGGCTTGTGCATTCTGCCTCTCTGGCCGGCTCAGCGCCCGTTCATTTCGTTGGTTGGCTTAGGCATACGGAGTTCATTCCATGTCTAAGCATATGGAGTTCATTCCCAGTCTAAGATCAGACCGGACCGAGGGTTGCGGTTGCAGGACCAGCAGCAGGATCGGCAGCACGTGGGGGGGATCGGGCCAATCCTTTGCTTGCACATTCTGCCTCTCCGGCCTACGAAGTGCCCACACGCTCGTTCCATGGGTTGGCTTAGGCATACAGAGTTCATTCCATGTCTAAGCCCTAGCCTGACAAAGGGTTGTGGCAGCAGGACCGACAGCGAGATCGGTCACACGCAGAGGGGGATCGGGTTGATCCCTAGCTTACGCATTATGCCTCTTCGACCGGCCTCTCCAACAGGCTGAGCGCCCGCACGCTCGTTTCATGGGTTGGCTTAGGCATATGAAGTTCATCCCCAGTCTAAGCATACGGAGTTCATTCCCAATCTAAGATCGGATCGGTCCAAGGGTTGCGGCAGCAGGATTGGCAGCACGCAGGGGGGATCAGGTCGATCCTCGACTTGCGCATTTTGCCTCTCCGATTGGTTGAGTGCCCACACACCCGTTTCGTGGGTTTGCTTAGGCGTAGGGACTTCATTCCATGTCTAAGCCCCAGCCGGATTGAAGGTTGTGGCAGCGGGATCGACAGCACACAGAGGGGGACCGAGCCGATCCCTGGCTTGGGCATTACGCCTCTCCGGTCGGCTCAGCGCCCGAACGCTCGTTTCGTGGGTTGACTTAGGCATACGGAGTTCATTCTCAGTCTAAGATTGGATCGGACTGAGGGTTGCAGCAGCCAGATCGACAGCACACAGGGGGGATCGGGCCGAACCCCGGCTTGCGCATTCTCCCTCTCTGACCGACTGAGCGCCCCTACGCTCGTTTCATGGGTTGGCTTAGGCATACGGAGTTCATTCCATGTCTAAGCATATGGAGTTCATTCCCAATCTAAGATCAAATCGGACCAAGGGTTGCGACAGCAAGACCAACAATAGGACCGACAGCATGCAGAGGGGACCGGGTCGGTCCCCGGCTTGCGAATTCTACCTCTCCAATCGGCTGAGTGCCCGCACGCTCGTTTCGTGGCTTGGCTTAGGCATACGGAGTTCATTCCATGTCTAAGCATACGGAGTTCATTCCCAGTCTAAGATTTTGAGCCACGGTGAACGTGCTGGTGCCGCATTTTTTTCACCCGGGGCACCATCGCCGGAGAGCCTAACCAATGGCATTGGGGGTTCCGGCGATTGGGGGGCCCGGAGGGGTGTGCGCACATGATGTGCGATGGGTGCTGGTACTTGGCCCTTATATTGGCCCCCTATCCCTCATCAAACCTCAAGAACTCACACCCCCTTAAAGAGCATTTGAGATTTTATAGGTTTGCTGTTAGTAGCCATTAAAGTGTCTGAAATGGGGACACTTTTTTCAAACGATCACAAAATATTCTCCACTTCGAGTTTTTTGCTGAATTTTTTTATGGATGCCAAAAAAATACAAGGATCCCGTCTACCAAATTTGGGGACAAAACTCATTCTAAAAAAATTTTAAAAAATCCCGAACCGCAAAAAGTTTCAAAAATCGTGAAAAATAGAAAATGGGTCGTCTTGCCATGAAACTTCACATGAAGGCTTAGGGGACCATTGTATGAATTTACAAGCATAAAAATGGCATTGGCATGGCAAAAATATGAAGATATGCTTGAACCCACCAACCACCCGTTCGATCCCTGGCTTGCGCATCCTACCTCTCTGGTCGGCTGAGTGCCCGCACCCTTATTTCGTGGGTTGACTTAGGGATACGGAGTTCATCCCCAGTCTAAGCATATGAGTTCATTCCCAGTCTAAGATCAGATCGGACCGAGGGTTGCAGCAGCAGGATTGGCAGCACGTAGGGGAGATCGGGCCGATCCCTGGCTTGCGCATTCTGCCTCTCCGGCCGACTGAGCGCCCGCACGCCCATTTCAGGGTTGGCTTAGGCATAGGGAGTTCATTCCATGTCTAATTCCTAGTCAGACCGAGGGTTGTGGCAGCGGGATCGACAGCACAGAGAGAGGGACCGAGTCGATCCCTAACTTGCGCATTATGCCTCTTTGGCTGGCTCAGCGCCCGCACGCTCATTTCGTGGGTTGACTTAGGCATACGGTGTTCATTCCCAGTCTAAAATCCACTGGACTGAGGGTTACGGCAACAAGATCGACAGCATGCAGAGGGGATCGGGCCAATCCCCGACTTGTGTATTCTGCCTCTCCGGTCGGTTGAGCGCCCGTACGTTCGTTTCGTGGGTTGGCTTAGGCATACGGAGTTCATTCCATGTCTAAGCATACGGAGTTCATTCCTAGTCTAAGATCGGACCGGACCGAGGGTTGTGGCAGCAGGACCAGCAGCAGGATCAACTGCACGTAGGGGGGATCGGGTCGATCCCCAGCTTACGCATTCTAGCTCTTTGGTCGGCTGAGTGCCCGCATGTTCATTTCATGGGTTGGCTTAGGCATACAGAGCTCATTCCATGTCTATGGTCCAGTCGGACCGAGGGTTGTGGCAGTAGGACCGACAGCGGGATCAGTAGCACGTAGAGGGGGATCGAGCTGATCCCTGGCTTGCGCATTATGCCTCTCCGGTCAGCCTCTCCGGTCGGTTGAGCGCCCGCACGTTTGTTTCAAGGGTTGACATAGGCATACAGAGTTCATGTCCAGTATAAGCATACGGAGTTCATTCCCAGTCTAAGATCGGATCGGACCGAGGGTTGCGGTAGCAGGATCGGTAGCATGCAGGAGGGACTGGGCCGATCCCCGGCTTACGCATTCTACCTCTCCGGCTGGCTGAGCGCCCGCGCGTCCGTTTCGTTGGTTGGCTTAGGCATAGGGAGTTCATTCCATGTCTAAGCCCCAGTCGAACCGAGGGTTGTGGCAGCAAGACCAGTAGCATGCAGAAGGGGATCGGGTCGATCCCCGGCTTACGCATTATGCCTCTTCGGCCAGCTCAGTGCCTGCATTCTCGTTTCATGGGTTGACTTATGCATACGGAGTTCATTCCCAGTCTAAGATCAGACCAGACCGAGGGTTGCGGTAGCAGGATCGATAGCACGTAGGGGGGGATCAGGTCGATCCCCAACTTGTGCATTCTACCTCTTCGGTCGGCTGAGCGCCCGCACGCTCGTTTCGCGGGTTAGCTTAGGCATACGGAGTTCATTCCATGTCTAAGCATACGGAGTTCATTCCCAATCTAAGATCAGACCGGATCGAGGGTTGTGGCAGCAGGACTAGTAGCAGGATCGACAACACACAGGGGGGACCGGGCTGATCCACGTCTTGTGCATTTTGCCTCTCCGGCCAACTGAGCGCCCGCACGCTCGTTTTGTGGGTTGGGTTAGGCATACGGAGTTCATTCCATGTCTAAGCCCCAATCGGACCGAGGGTTGTGGCAGTAGAATCGGCAGCGGGATCGACTGCACGTAGAGGGGGACCTGGCTAATCCCCGACTTGAGTATTATGCCTCTTCGGCCGGCTGAGCACCTGCACGCTCCTTTCATGGGTTGACTTAGGGATACGGAGTTCATTCCATGTCTAAGCAAACGGAGTTCGTTCCTAGCCTAAGATTTTGAGCCACGATGCACATGCTGGGCTTGGGCATGTACTAGTGCCACCTTTTTTTCTCTCGGGGCACCATCGTCGGAGCATTGCTAGAGGGCCTAACCAGTCGCATTGGGGGTTCCAACGATTGGGGGGCCAGTGGGGTGTGCGCACATGATGTGCAATGGGTGTTGGTACTTGTGTCACGGGCTCCGACCTTAGACTCAGAAACCGTGAGGCCTTAGGCTTGGAATCTCCTCCTTTATGCCTAAGTCAGCCTAAAACACAAACGTACGTGCACTAGAACAACGGGAAGGGCTGATTACGCAAGTTAAAGAGAAATAGGATAAGAAGGTAGAATTCTGGAAATGCTCTTGTATTCACTGAAACGGAAGTGTTTGATGGTGTACAATTGAGGGAGGAGCAGCCCTCTATTTATAGTTGAGGCTCCAGCTTACACTTAATGGCAATATCCCTAGAATAAAGGCTAAAATCATGGGATTATACAAATTACAATCAATCAGGATGCTAACTCCTGATTTTCAGGGTCAACCAAATATGCCAGGATGCTGCTGCTGATCCTGCCTGCTTCCAGAAGCTTCCCTTTTGTGTCTAGCACCTTGGGCCCTTCTGGATATGGTGCGGGCAGCTTGTATGTCGGGCCTTGGTCTCACGGGCTGACCTGCAAGTTGGGCGGGCGTTCTGAACTCGTTTGCTAGGCTTTGCGTGTAGATACTCGCCAGCATGCCTGGTCTGCGGGCCTCAACCTCTGGCTCACTTGCTGGTGCGCCTGATGTGCCTAGCGTGCCCGCCCAGGGCGTGACATTCTCCCTCACCTGATTGCACAATGCCCTCATTGTATCTTCTACATGGTACTGCCTAATCTGGTCCTTGAACTATCATAAGTCATCTGCTGGTTCCCAGCTCACCTCCCTGTCTGGAAGTCCCTTCCAGCATAGCAAGTACTCTTGTCTTGGCTGATAGTTCTTCCGTCTCACCTCCCAGTCAGCTATGATGCTGTGGACCTCCTTCTCATATGAGGCCCTTGCTGCCAATGGTGCACTCTTTGACTCTGCCCATCCTGGATCTCCCTCATCCTCATGGAACGGCTTGAGCATGCTCACATGGAACACCGGGTGTACCCTTGGCTTGGGTGGCAAATCCAGCTTGTAGGCAACCCTGCCTACCCTCTTGACTACTCGAAAAGGTCCCTCATACCTCCAGACTAGGCCTTTGTGCAGCCCCTTATGGCACACAATGGGATGCAGCTTCACCAATACCAAGTCTCCAACCTAGAACTGCACGTCTCGCCTATTCTGGTCTGCCCACTTCTTCGACCTCTTGGCTGCCTTGTGTAGACAAACTCTTGCCAAGTCAGTTTGCTCCTGCTATGCCTTGGCAAACTTGTATGCTGCTGGATTCAACCCTGTATAACCTACAGCAATCGAACCGGGTGTTAGTGGTTGTTGCCCTGTCACAACCTCAAATGGGCTCTGGTTCGTTGCCTTGCTCCTTTGCAAGTTGTAGGAAAACTGCGCAATATCTAGCAGCTTGGGCCAGTCCCTTTGTGTGGCACTTACATAGTGCCTGAGGTAGACCTCCAATAGGTCATTCACTTGTTTTGTCTGCCCATCGGTCTGCGAATGCATGCTGGTGGAAAAGTTCAAGTCTGACCCCAACAGCTTGAACAACTTAGTCCAGAACCTGCCCGTGAAACGCCCGTCCCGATCACTAACAATGGTCCTCGGCACTCCCTAGTACTTAACCATGTTCTTCAGGAACAATCGAGCTGCCTCCTCGGTTGGGCACTTCTTGGTTGCTGGAATGAAGATTCCATACTTGGAAAACCTATCCACCACTACCATGATGCTTCCAAACCCTTTTGCTTTGGGCAGACCAACTATAAAGTCCAGAGAAACACTTTCCTATGGTCGTTCTGGCACTGGCAATGGCTCCAAGAGACCATCTGGTTTCTTGAGCTCCACCTTATGCTGTTGGCACATAAGACAAGTCTTTACATAGGCCTTCACATCATCCCTCATGTGCGGCCAGTAGTACCGATCCTCGATCAACGCCAAGGTATAGCTCATGCCGAGGTGTCCAGCCCACCTTGAATCATGGCATTCTTGCAAAACTTCCTTGCGGAGCTTCCCGTGCTGTGGCATAAACAGTCTACTTCCCCTGGTGTACAGCAAGCCATCCTGCAACCAAAATCACCTAGTCTTACCTTGCTGGGCATACTCCATCAAAACCTTGGCTGTAGGATCATGCACAAGTCCCTCCTTGATGTGCGGCACCAGTGACCCCTCTAGTTGGCTAATGGCAGCAAGGTTAGCCTTCCTGCTCAGGGCGTCTGCCACTAGGTTCACCCACCCCGGCTTGTACTCCATCTAGAAATCAAATTCTATAAGAAAATCTTACCATCTCGCCTGCTTGGGGGACAGCTTCTTCTGCGTCTGGAAGTAGCTGGTCGACACATTGTCCGTCTTAACCACAAACCTTGACCCCAACAGGTAATGGCACCAAGTGCGCAAGCAGTGCACCACTGCAGTCATCTCCTTCTCTTGGACCGTCTACTTGCGCTCAGTCTCATTCAGCTTCCTACTCTCGAACGCGACTGGACGTCCCTCCTGCATCAACACACCCCCTATGGCAAAGTCTGATGCATCCGTATGCACCTCATACGGCTTGGCATGGTCTGGCAAGGCCAAGAATGGCTCCTTGGTCACAGCCTGCTTCAACCTGTCAAAGGCTTCCTGGCACCCTGTGCTCCACTCCCATGCTTTCCCTTTCTTGAGCAAGTCAGTCAATGGCGTGGCTATTGCTGAGTGACCTTTGATGAAGCGCTTGTAGTAGTTGACCAGCCCAAGGAACGATCTCAATTCAGTGACCTTGGCTGGCGGTTGCCACTCCAGGATGGCGTGTATCTTGCCTTCATCCATGCATATCCTGTCACCTCCCACTATGTGGCCAAGGAACGGGATCTCCTGCTGGGCGAATGAGGACTTCTCCCTCTTGACAAACAGCTTGTGCACCTGTAACACCTCGAACACCTGTCTCAAGTGGTCTACATGCTCTCCCAAAGTCTGGCTGTAGATCACAATGTCATCCAAATAAACCACAACAAACCGATCAAGGAATGACCGAAGTACCTTGTTCATAAGGGTGCAGAATGTTGCTGGGGCATTCAGGAGTCTGAAAGGCATCACCAAGAACTCATACGAACCATACCGAGTGACACATGCTGTTTTTGGCTCATCTCCCTCTGCGATCTTGACTTGATAGTAGACTGACCTCAAATCCAGCTTGGTGAACCACCTTGCACTCCCAAGTTGATCGAACAAGTCCGCAATGAGTGGGATGGGGTACTTGTTCTTGATGGTCAGCTTGTTCAAAGCCCGATACTCTATGCATAGCCGTAACAACCCATCATGCTTACGCTGAAATAGAATCGGTGCACCATAGGGTGCCTTCGATGGCCTGATGAAGCCAGCATCAACTAACTCTTTGAGCTGCTTCCTCAACTCTTCAAACTCTGGTGGAGACATTCGGTAAGGGGCTCTAGCTGGTGGCTTGGCCTCGGACACCCGGTAAGGCATCCTTCTCACCTAGATCCGATATCTATAGCATCAGTTCAGAGAATTTTTGGACATACTCCCTTATGTCCCCTTGCTGGCTCAGCCTGTGTAACTTTGCCCGTGCCTCATCATCGGCATACTTCGGGTAAAATTGTTCTCTGAACTCCTTTTGGAACTCTGCCAAGGTTCCAATCTTGGTGCTCCCATGCCTGACATCATCATACCTGCGCCTTTACCATAATAAGGCTACATCAGTGAGATACATAGCAGCAGTGCTTACCTTTATCACCTCGTCTTGCATGCCCATGGCCTGGAAGTACTGCTCCATACCCCGAAGGTAGTTATCTACTTCCTTGGCCGCCCTAGTCCCCTTGAACTCCTTAGGCTTGGGGACATCCAATCTGGACTTGGACACTCCAGCAAACATGCCATTCCCAATGGCAGTCTTGCAAGCAACGAGCTCACTGGTAAGCTCCTCCATCCGCTGGCGCATGGCCTCCATGCCATCGCGCAAGGTCAGCACTTCAGCCTCCAAGGTCCGATTCTTTTGGGTGAACACGTCCAAGCCTTTGTTGAGAGCAGCTTGTAGCTCACTTTGGATCTCCTCCCTCATGGAGTCTAGCGATGCAATGTGAGTCTCTACCCCCTCAAGCTTCTCCCCCACGTCGCCTATGGTCACCTCCACCTTGGCTAGCCTACCGTCCATGGTAGACCAGATATCTCTAGAACTGGCTTTCCTCCCTCTTCCATGCCCATGCTTCTGGGCCTCTGGTTGTTGGTTAGCAGCGTCACTTTGGGATGCCATCTCCTCTATCCTGCACAACACAAACACGTAGAATCAAACTTGCTCTGATACCAACTGTCACGAGTTCTGACCTTAGACTTAGAAACCGTGTGGCCTTAGGCTTGGAATCTCCTCCTTTATGCCTAAGTGAGCCTAAAACACAAGCGTACGGGCACTAGAACAACAGGAAAGGCTGATTATGCAAGTTAAAGAGAAACAGGATAAGAAGGCAGAATTCTAGAAATGCCCTTGTATTCACTGAAACAGAAGTGTTTAATGGTGTACAAATGAGGGAGGAACAGCCCTCTATTTATAGTTGAGGCTCCAACTTACACTTAATGGCAATATCCCTAGAATAAAGGCTAAAATCATGGGATTATACAGATAACAATCAATCAGGATGCTAACTCCTGATTTTCAGGGTCAACCAAATCTGCCAGGATGCTGCTACTAATCCTGCTTGCTTCCAAAAGCTTCGCTTGCATGTCCAGCACCTTGGGCCCTTCCAGATGTGGTGTAGGCAGCTTGTATGCCAGGCCTTGGTCTCATGGGCTGACCTGCAAGTTGGGCGGGCGTTCTGAACTCGTTTGCTACGCTTTGCGAGCAGATACCCACCAGCACGCATGGTCTGCGGACCTCAACCTTTGGCTCGCCTACTGGTGCACCAGATGTGCCTGGCGCGCCCGCCCAGGGTGTGACACTTGGCCCTTATATTGGCCCCCTATCCCTCATCAAACCTTGAGAACTCACACCCCCTTAAAGAGCATTTGAGATTTTATAGGTTTGTTGCCAGTAGCAATTAAAGTGTCTGAAATGGGGACACTTTTTTCAAACGGTCACAAAATCTTCTCCACTTCGAGTTTTTAGCTGAATTTTTTTGTGCATGCCAACAAAAATACAAGGATCACCTCTACCAAATTTGGGAACAAAACTCTTTCTAAAAAGAGTTTAAAAAATCCTGAACCACAAAAAGTTTTAAAAATCGTGAAAAATAGAAAACGGGTCGTCTTCCCACGAAACTTCACATGAAGGCTTAGAGGAAAATTGTATGAATTTACAAGCCATAAAAATGGCATTGGCATCGCAGAAATATGAAGATGTGCTTGAGCCCACCTACCACCCGTTCGATCCCCGGCTTACGCATCCTGCCTATTTGGTCGGCTAAGTGCCCGCACCTCGTTTCGTGGGTTGACTTAGGCATACAGAGTTCATCCCCAGTCTAAGCATACGGAGTTCATTCCCAGTCTAAGATCGAATCGGGTCGAGGGTTACGGCAGCAGTATCGGCAGCCGCAGGGGGACAAGGCCAATCTTTGGCTTGCGCATTCTGCCTCTTCGACCGGCCGAGCGCCCGTACGCTCGTTTCATGGGTTGGCTTAGGCATAGGGAGTTCATTCCATGTCTAAGCCCCAACTGGACTGAGGGTTGTGGCAGTGGGATCGACGGCATGCAGAGGGGGACCGGGCTGATCCTTGACTTGCGCATTATGCCTCTCCGATCGGCTCAGCACCCGTACACTCATTTTGTGGGTTGGCTTAGGCATACGGAGTTCATTCCCAGTCTAAGATCGGACCAGACCGAGGGTTGAGACAGTAGGATCGATAGCACGCAGGGGGGATCGAGCCGATCCCCGGCTTGCACATTCTGCCTCTCCGGTCGGCTGAGCGCTTGCACGCACGTTTCGTGGGTTGGCTTAGGCATACGTAGTTCATTCCATGTCTAAGCATACGAAGTTCATTCCCAGTCTAAGATTGGACCGGACTGAGGGTTGTGAAAGCAGGACCAGCAGCAGGATCGGCAGCACGTAGGGGGGATCGGGCCGATCCCCGGCTTGTGCATTCTGCCTCTCCAGCCGACTGAGCACCCGCACGCTTGTTTCGTGGGTTGGCTTAGGCATATGAAGTTCATTCCATATCTAAGCGCCAGCCGGATCGAGGGTTATGGCAGCAGGACCGGCAGCAGGACCGGCAGCGAGATCGGCAGCACACAGAGGGGGACCGGGCTAATCCTTGATTTGTGCATTATGCCTCTCAGACTAGCCTCTCCGGCCGGTTAAGCGTCCGTACGCTCGTTTCATGGGTTGAATTAGGCATACGAAGTTCATCTCCAATCTAAGCATATGGAGTTCATTCCCAGTCTAAGATCAGATCGAATCGAGGGTTGCGACAGTAAGATCGACAGCATGCAGAGGGGATCGGGTCGATCCCCGGCATGCGCATTCTACCTCTCTGGTCGACTGAGCACCCTACACACCCGTTTTGTGGGTTGGCTTAGGCATAGGGAGTTCATTCCATGTCTAAGCCCCAGCCAGATCGAGGGTTGTGGTAGCGAGATCTGTGACACGCAGGGGGGACCGGGCCAATCCCCGGCTTGCGCATTTTGCCTCTCCGGTCGGTTGAGTGCTCGCATGCCCATTTTGTGGGTTGGCTTAGGCATAGGGAGTTCATTCCATGTCTAAGCCCAAGCCGGATCGAGGATTGTGGCAGTGGGACCGACAGCACGTAGAAGGGGATCGGGCCGATCCCCGGCTTGCGTATTATGCCTCTTCAGCCGGTTCAGCGCCCGCACGCTCGTTTCGTGGGTTGACTTATGCATATGGAGTTCATTCCTAGTCTAAGATCAGATCGGACCGAGGGTTGCGACAGCCAGATCAGCACGCAGAGGGGACCGGGCCGATCCCTGACTTGCGCATTCTGCCTCTCCGGTCGGCTAAGTGCCCGCACGCTCGTTTCGTAGGTTGGCTTAGGCATACGGAGTTCATTCCATGTCTAAGCCCCAGTCGGACTGAGGGTTGTGGCAGCAGGACTGGCAGCACGTAGAGGGGGACTGGGCTGATCCTCGGCTTACGCATTATGCCTTTCCGATTGATTCAGCACTCGCACGCTCGTTTCGTGGGTTGACTTAGGCATACGGAGTTCATCCCCAGTCTAAGCATACGGAGTTCATTCCCAGTCTAAGATCAGATTGGACCGAGGGTTGCGATAGCAGAACCAGCAGCAGGATCGACAACACGCAGGGGGGACCGGACTGATCCCCAGCTTGCGCATTCTACCTCATTGAGCGGCTGAGTGCCCATGTCATGCCCTAGGCGGGCACGCCAGGCACATCAGGTGCACCAGCAGGCGAGCTAGAGGTTAAGGCCCTCAGACCAGGCGTGCTATCGGGTATCTATACGCAAAGCCTAGCAAACGAGTTCAGAACGCCCGCCCAACTTGTAGGCCAGCCTGTGAGACCAAGGCCTGGCATACAAGCTGCTCGTACCACATCCAGAAAGGCCCAAGGTGCTGGACACGCAAGGGAAGCTTCTAAAAGCAGGTAGGATCAGCTGGAGCATCCTAGCAGATTTGGTTGACCCTGAAAATTAGGAGTTAGCATCCTGATTGATAGTAATCTATATAATCCCATGATTTTAGCCTTTATTCTAGGGATATGCCATTAAGTTGTAGCTGGAGCCTCAACTATAAATAGAGGGCTGCACCACCCTCATTTGTACACCATCAAACACTTCTGTTTCAGTGAATACAAGAGCATTTGCAGAATTCTATCTTCTTATCCTATTTCTCTTTAACTTGCGTAATCAGCCCTTCCCATTGTTCTAGTGCTCGCATGCTTGTGTTTTAGGCTGACTTAGGCATAAAAGAGGAGATTCCAAGCCTAAGGCCGCACGGTTTCTAAGTCTAAGGTTAGAGCCCGTGACAGTTGGTATCAGAGCGAGTTTGATTCTGCGTGTTTGTGTTGTGCAGGTTAGATCGTGATTGAGGAGATGGCATCCCAAAGTGACGTTGCTAGCCAACAACCAGAGGCCCAGGAGCATGGGTGTGGAAGAGGCGAGAAAGCCAGTTCTAGAGATATATGGTCTACCATGGACGGTAGGCTGGCCAAGGTGGAGGTGACCGTAGGCAACATGGGGGAGAAGTTTGAGGAGGTAAAGACTCACATTGCAACATTAGACTCCATGGGGGAGGAGATCCAAAGTGAGCTAGAAGCTGCTCTCAACAAAGGCATTGACGTGTTCACCCGAAAGAATCAGACCTTGGAGGCTGAAGTGCTGAACTTGCGCGATGGCATGGAGGCCATGCACCAGCGGATGGAGGAGCTTGCCAGTGAGCTCGTTGCTTGCAAGACTACCATTGGGAATGGCATGTTTGCTGGAGTGTCCAAGTCCAGATTGGATGTCCCCAAGCCTAAAGAGTTTAAGAGGTCTAGGGCAGCCAAGGAAGTAGACAACTACCTATGGGGTATGGAGCAGTACTTCCAGGCCATGGGCATGCAAGACGAGGCGATAAAGGTAAGCACCGCTGTTATGTATCTCACTGATGTAGCCTTATTGTGGTGGAGGCACAGGTGTGATGGTATCAGGCGTGGGAGTGCCAAGATTGGAACCTGGGCAGAGTTCCAAAAGGAGTTTAGAGAACAATTTTACCCAGAGTATGCCGGTGATGAGGCGTGGGTAAAGTTGCACAGGCTGAGCCAGCAAGGGGACATAAGGGAGTATGTCCAGAAATTCTCTGAACTGATGCTACAGATCTCGGATCTAGGTGAGAAAGATGCCTTAATTGCTTTCATGGATGGGCTGAAGCCATGGGTGAAGCATGAGCTACAAAGGGGAGGAGTTCATGACTTGGCTAAAGCCATGACTACTGCCGAGGCCTTGATAGAGTTCAAGCCTCTAAACAAGTTCGAGTCTACCAAGCCCAAGGGTAAGGGCAGGGATGATAGGGACCGAAAGAAGCAATCCAAGGGGAAGAACCATGACCGAGAGTCCAAGGATGGAGACTGAGACCGTTCAACCAAGGATGGCGAGAGGAAGCCACCAGCAGGCAAGTGGAAAGCAAAAGGGGACCGAGAGCCACTAGCATGCTACCTATGTGGAGGGAGCCACATAGCACACAATTGCTCGCAGAAGGGCAAACTGGTTGCTGTAGACAAGGAGTCTGACGAGGAGCCAGAGTCAGGGGTAGTAAAGCTTGGGTCGTTAGTGCCCAATGCTGTCCAAAGTAAGGGGAGCTGCAAGCCAAAGGGCTTGATGTTTGCGGATCTAATGGTTGTGGGTCAGAAGGTGAGCGCACTGGTGGACACAAGTGCCTCACATCTTTTTATTTCAAGTGATGGAGCCCAGAAGCTTGGACTAAAGGTGCAGAAAGGGACTAGTACCATCAAAACAGTGAACTCCAAGGAGGTTCCAGCCATTGGAGTAGCACGGGGAGTGGAGTTACAGCTTGGAGACTGGAAAGGCAAGGAAACCATAGAGGTGATACCCCTTGATGACTATGAGTTTGTGATTGGGTTGGATTTCCTTGTTCGGATTAATGCCCTTTTTGTGCCTTTTGCCAATTGTGTTTGCATCTTGGATGCATGGTGCCAATGCCTAGTGCCATTGAGGAGAGGGTCTGGAGTTGGGTCAGGGTGGTGTCAGCCATCCAATTTGCCAAGGCATAAGCAGACAAGAAGACACCTTATTGGCAGCCCTGAAATATGATGAGCCAAGGGAGAAGGAGATCGAGTCACCCTTGGAGGTGCTAAAGGTGCTGAAGAACTTTAGTGATGTGATGCCGCAAAGCTGCCTAGCAAGCTACCACCTAAGAGAGAGGTGAACCACAAGATCGAGCTGGTGTCTGAGGCCAAGCCACCAGCTAGAGCCCCTTACGAATGTCTCCACCAGAGTTGGAGGAGTTGAGGAAGTAGCTCAAAGAGTTAGTTGATGCTGGCTTTATCAGGCCATCGAAGGTGCCCTATGGTGCACCGGTTCTATTCCAGCGCAAGCATGATGGGTTGATGCAACTGGCATAGACTATCGGGCTTTCAAGCTGACCATCAAGAACAAGTACCCCATCCCACTCATTACAGACTTGTTCGATCAACTTGGGAGCACAAGGTGGTTCACCAAGCTGGATTCGAGGTCAGGCTACTATCAAGTCAAGATCGCGGAGGGAGATGAGCCAAAGACAGCATGTGTCACTCGGTATGGTTCGTATGAGTTCTTGGTGATGCCTTTCGAACTCACGAACGCTCCAGCAACATTCTGCACCCTTATGAACAAGGTACTTCAGTCGTTCCTTGATCAATTTGTTATGGATTATTTGGATGACATTATGATCTACAGCCAGACTTTGGGAGAGCATGTAGACCACTTGAGACAGGTGTTCGAGGTGTTGCGGGTGCACAAGCTGTTTGTCAAGAGGGAGAAGTGCTCATTCACCCAGTAGGAGATCCTGTTCCTAGGCCTCATAGTGGGAGGTGGTAGGATACGCATGGATGAAGGCAAGATGCATGCCACCCTGGAGTGGCAACCGCCAGCCAAGGTCACTGAGTTGAGATCATTCCTTGGGCTGGTTAACTACTACAAGTGCTTCATCAAAGGTCACTCAGCAATAGCCACGCCATTGACTGACTTGCTTAAGAAAGGGAGAGCATGGGAGTGGAGCGCAGGGTGCCAGGAAGCCTTTGATAGGTTAAAGCGGGCTGTGACCGAGGAGACAGTCTTGGCCTTGCCAGACCATGCCAAGCCGTATGAGGTACATATGGATGCATCAGACTTTGCCATAAGGGGCGTGTTGATGCAGGAGGGACGTCCAGTCACGTTCGAGAGCAGGAAGCTAAATGAGACTGAACGCAAGTACATGATCCGAGAGAAGGAGATAACTGCAGTGGTACACTGCTTGCGCACTTGGTGCCATTACCTATTAGGGTTGAGGTTCGTGGTGAGGACGGACAATGTGGCGACCAGCTACTTCCAGACACAAAAGAAGCTATCCCCCAAGCAGGCGAGATGGCAAGATTTTCTTACAGAATTTGATTTTCAGATGGAGTACAAGCCAGGACGGGTGAACCTAGTGGTAGACGCCTTGAGCAGAAAGGCTAACCTTGCTGCCATTAGCCAACCAGAGGGGTCATTGGTGCCGAGCATCAAGAAGGGACTTGTGCATGATCCTACAGCCAAGGTTTTGATGGAGTACGCCCAGCAAGGTAAGACTAGGCGGTTTTGGTTGCAGGATGGGTTGCTGTACACCAGGGGCAGTAGACTGTTTGTGTCGCAGCACGGGAAGCTCCACAAGGAAGTTTTACAAGAATGCCATGATTCAAGGTGGGCTAGACACCCCGGAGTGAGCTGCACCCTGACGTTGATCGAGGATCAGTACTACCGGCCGCACATGAGGGACGATGTGGAGGCCTATGTGAAGACTTGTCTTGTGTGCTAATAGGAAAAGGTGGAGCTCAAGAAACCAGGGGGTCTCTTAGAGCCATTGCCAGTGCCAGAGCGACCATGGGAGAGTGTTTCTCTGGACTTTATAGTCAGTCTACCCAAAGCAGAAGGGTTTGGAAGCATCATGGTAGTGGTGGACAGGTTTTCCAAGTATGGAATCTTCATTCCAGCAACCAAGGAGTGCCCAGCCGAGGAGGTAGCTCGATTGTTCCTGAAGAACATGGTTAAGTACTGGGGAGTGTCGAGGACCATTGTTAGTGATCGGGACGGGCATTTCACGGGCAGGTTCTGGACTGAGTTGTTTAAGCTGTTAGGGGTCAGACTTGAACTTTTCCACCAGCATGCATCCGCAGACCGATGGGCAGACAGAGCTAGTAAATGGACTATTGGAGATCTACCTCAGGCACTATGTGAGTGCCACACAAAGGGACTGGCCAAAGCTGCTAGATATTGTACAATTTTCCTACAACTTACAAAGGAGCGAGGTAACAAACCAGAGCCCATTTGAGGTTGTGACAGGGCAACAACCACTAACACCCGGTTCGATTGCTGTAGGTTATACAGGGTCGAATCTAGCAGCATACAAGTTTGCCAAGGCATGGCAGGAGCAAACTGACTTGGCCAGAGTTTGTCTACATAAGGCGGCCAAGAGGTCGAAGAAGTGGGCAGACCATAATAGGTGGGACGTGCAGTTCCAGGTTGGAGACTTGGTGTTGGTGAAGCTGCATCCCATTGTGCACCATAAGGGGCTGCACAAAGGCCTAGTCCGAAGGTATAAGGGACCTTTTCGAGTAGTCAAGAGGGTAGGCAAGGTTGCCTACAAGCTGGATATGCCACCCAAGCTGAGGGTACACCCAGTGTTCCATGTGAGCATGCTCAAGTTGATGAGGGAGATCCAGGATGGGCAGAGTCAAAGCGTGCACCATTGGGAGCAAAGGCCTCATATGAGAAGGAGGTCCATAGCATCATAGCTGACCAAGAGGTGAGACAAAAGAATTATCAGCCAAGACAAGAGTACTTGGTGCGCTGGAAGGGACTTTCCAGACAGTGAGGGCGAGCTGGGAACCAGCAGATGACTTATGGCAGTCCGGGGACCAAGATTAGGTACTACCATGAAGACACAATGAGTGGCCATTGCGCAATCATGTGGGGAGATGTCACGCCCTGGGCGAGCACGCCCAGGCACATCAGGCGGCACCAGCAAGGTGCAGCCAGAGGTTAAGGCCCGCCAGGAGCCAGGCGTGCTGGCGGGTATCTGTGTGCAAGCCTCCTAGTAAACGCAGTGAGCACACTGACCGCCCAACTTGCAGGCCAGCCCGTGAGACCAAGGCCCTGGCATACAAGCGTGCCCGCACCACATCCAGCAAGGGGCCCAAGGTGCTGGACACGCAGGGGAACGCTTTTGGAATAGGCAGGATCAGCTGGAGCATCCTGGCAGATTTGGTTGACCCTGAAAATCAGGAGTTAGCATCCTAATTGATTGTAATCTGTATAATCCCATGATTTTAGCCTTTATTCTAGGGATATCCCATTAAGTTGTAGCTGGAGCCTCAATTATTAATAGAGGGCTGCTCCACCCTCATTTGTACACCATCAAACACTTATGTTTCAATGAATACAAGAGCATTTCCAAAATTCTATCTTCTTATCCTGTTTCTCTTTAACTTGCGTAATCAGCCCTTCCCGTTGTTCTAGTGCCCGCACGCTTGTGTTTTAGGCCGACTTAGGCATAAAGGAGGAGATTCAAAGCCTAAGGCCACATGGTTTCTGAGTCTAAGGTCGGAGCCAGTGACACCCGCACGCTCGTTTCGTGGGTTGGCTTAGGCATACGGCGTTCATTCATGTCTAAGCCCCAACCGGACCGAGGGTTGTGGCAGCAGGACCGACAACAGGATCAGCAGCACGTAGAGGGGATCGGGCTTGATCCCCAGCTTGCGTATTATGCCTCTCCGACCGGCTGAGCGCCCGCACGCTCGCTTCATGGGTTGACTTAGGCACACAGAGTTCATCCCCAGTCTAAGCATACAGAGTTCATTCCCAGTCTAAGATCAGATCGAATCGAGGGTTACGGTAGCAGGATCAGCAGCACGCAGGGGGGATCGGGCCGATCCCCGGCTTTCGCATTCTACCTCTCCGGCCGGCTGAGCGCCCGTATGCCCGTTTCGTGGGTTGGCTTAGGCATAGGGAGTTCATTCCATGTCTAAGCCCCAGTTGGATCGAGGGTTGTGGCAGCGGGACCGACAGTACGTAGAGGGGGACCGGGCCGATCCCCGACTTGCGCATTATCCCTTTTCGGTCTGCTCAACACCCGTACGCTCGTTTCATGGGTTAACTTATGCATACGGAGTTCATTCCAGTGTAAGATCAGACCGGGACCAAGCGTTACGACAGCAGGATCAATATCACGTAGAGGGGATCGAGTCGATCCTCGCTTGCGCATTCTGCCTCTCCGACCGGCTGAGCGCCCGCACGCTCGTTTCGTGGGTTGGCTTAGGCATACGGAGTTCATTCCATGTCTAAGCCCCGACCGGACCGAGGGTTGTGGTAGCAGGACCGATAGCAGGATCGATAGCACGTAGAGGGGGATCGGGCTGATCCCCGGCTTGCGCATTATGCCTCTCTAGCTGACCTCTCCGGCTGGCTGAGCACCCACACGCTCATTTCATGGGTTGACTTAGGCATACGGAGTTCATCCCCAGTCTAAGCATACGGAGTTCATTCCCAGTCTAATATCAGACCGGACTGCACATTGTGGCAGCAGGATCGACAGCACACAGGGGTAGACCAAGTCGATCCCCAGCTTGCGCATTCTACCTCTCTGATTGGCTGAGAGCCCACATGCTCGTTTCGTGGGTTGGCTTAGGCATACGGAGTTCATTCCATGTCTAAGCATACGGAGTTCATTCCTAGTCTAAGATTTTGAGCCACGGTGTGCATACTGAGGTCGGGCATGTGTTGGTGCCGCATTTTTTTCACCTTGGGCACCATCGTCGGAGCATCGTTGGAGCATCACCGGAGAGCCTAACCGACGGCATTGGGGGTTCCGACGATTGGGGGGGCCGAGGGGGTGTGCGTACATGATGTACGATGGGTGCTGGTACTTGGCCCTTATATTGGCCCCCTATCCCTCATCAAACCTCGAGAACTCACACCACCTTAAAGAGCATTTGAGATTTATAGGTTTGCTGCCAGTAGCCATTAAAGTGTCTGAAATGGGACACTTTTTTCAAAACAGTCACAAAATCTTCTCCACTTCGAGTTTTTATTGAATTGTTTTATGCATGCCAACAAAAATACAGGGATCACCTCTACCAATTTTGGGACAAACCTCTTTCTAAAAAAATTTTAAAATATCCCGAACCACAAAAAAGGTTTCAAAAATCATGAAAAATAGAAAACGGGTCACCTTGCCACAAAACTTCACATGAAGGCTTAGGGGAACATTGTATGAATTTACAAGCCATAAAATGGCCGTGGCATGGCAGAAATATGAAGATGTGCTTGAAACCCACCTACCACCCGTTCGATCCCCGGCTTGCGCATCCTGCCTCTCTGGTCGGCTAAGCGCCCGCACGCTCGTTCCGTGGGTTGACTTAGGCATACGGAGTTCATCCCCAGTCTAAGCATACGGAGTTCATTCCCAGTCTAATATTAGACTGGACTGCACGTTGTGGCAGCAGGATCGACAGCACGTAGGGGTAGACCAGGCCGATCCCCGGCTTGCGCATTCTGCCTCTCCGATCGGCTGAGCGCCCACACGCTCGTTTCGTGGGTTGGCTTAGGCATACGGAGTTCATTCCATGTCTAAGCATACGGAGTTCATTCCTAGTCTAAGATTTTGAGCCACGGTGTGCATACTGAGCTCGGGCATGTGTTGGTGCCGTATTTTTTTCGCCGGGGCACCATCATCGGAGCATCGTTGGAGCATCGTCGGAGAGCCTAACCGACGGCATTGGGGGTTCCAGTGATTGGGGGCCGAGGGGGTGTGCGTACATGATGTACGATGGGTGCTGGTACTTGGCCCTTATATTGGCCCCCTATCCCTCATCAAACCTCGAGAACTCACACCTCCTTAAAGAGCATTTGAGATTTTATAGGTTTTACTGCCAGTAGCCATTAAGTGTCTAAATGGGGACACTTTTTTCAAACAGTCACAAAATCTTCTCCACTTCGAGTTTTTAATTGAATTGTTTTGTGCATGCCACCAAAAATACAGGGATCACCTCTACCAAATTTGGGGGACAAACCTCTTCTAAAAAATTTTAAAATATCCCCGAAGACAAAAAGTTTTAAAAATCGTGAAAAACAGAAAACAGGTCACCTTGCCACAAAACTTCACATGAAGGCTTAGGGGAACATTGTATGAATTTACAAGCCATAAAAATGGCATTGGCATGGCAGAAATATGAAGACGTGCTTGAACCTACCTACCACCCGTTCGATCCCCGGCTTGCGCATCCTGCCTCTCTGGTCGGCTAAGCGCCCGCACGCTCGTTCCGTGGGTTGACTTAGGCATACGGAGTTCATCCCCAGTCTAAGCATACGGAGTTCATTCCCAGTCTAATATCAGATGGACTACATGTTGTGGCAGCAGGATCGACAGCACGTAGGGGTTAGATCAGGCTGATTCCTCGGCTTGCCC
>NW_019167826.1:13932493-14032802 GCF_002303985.1 Durio zibethinus
ACAAAAATACAAGGATCACCTCTACCAAATTTGGGGACAAAACTCTTTCTAAAAAAATTTTAAAATATCTCAAACTGCAAAAAGTTTCAAAGAAAAAATGGGTCGTCTTGCAACGAAACTTCACATGAAGGCTTAGGGGACCATTGTATGAATTTAAAAGCCATAAAAATGGTGTTGGCAGTGTAAAAATATGAAGATGTGCTTGAACCCACCTACCACCCATTCAATCTCGGGCTTGCGCATCCTGCCTCTTTGGTCGGTGGAGCACCCTCACGCTCGTTTCGTGGGTTGACTTAGGCATATGGAGTTCATCCCCAGTCTAAGCATACGGAGTTCATTCTTAGTCTAAGATCAGACCGAACCGAGGGTTACGGTAGCAGGATCGGCAGCATGCAGGGGGACTGGGTCGATCCCCAGCTTGCGCATTCTGCCTCTCTGGCCGGCTGAGTGCCCGCACGCTCGTTTCGTGGGTTGGCTTAGGCATAGGGAGTTAATTCCATGTCTAAGCCCCAGCCGAACCGAGGATTATGGCAGCGGGATCAACAGCACACAGAGGGAGACCAGGTCGATCCCCGGCTTACGCATTATGCCTCTTAGGCTGGCTCAGCACCCGCACGCTCATTTCGTGGGTTGACTTAGGCATACGGAGTTCATTCCCAGTCTAAGATCAGACCGAACCGAGGGTTATGATAGAAGGATCGACAGCACGTAAGAGGGATCGGACCGATCCCCAGCTTGTGCATTCTGCCTCTCCGGTCGACTGAACGCCCGCACGCTCGTTTCGTGGGTTGGCTTAGGCATACGGAGTTCATTCCATGTCAAGCATACGAAGTTCATTCCCAGTCTAAGATCAGACCAGATCAAGGGTTACGATAGTAGGACCAGCAATAGGATCGACAGCATGCAGGGGGGACTAGGTCGATCCCTGTCTTACGCATTCTGCCTCTCCAACCGGCTGAGCGCCCACACGCTCGTTTCATGGGTTGGCTTAGGCATACTGAGTTCATTCCATGTCTAAGCCCTAGTCGGATCGAGGGTTGTTGTAGTAGGACTGACAGCGGGATAGGTAGCACGCAGAGGGGGCCCAGGCTGATCCCCGGCTTGCACATTATGCCTCTTCGATCGGCCTCTCCGACCGGTTGAGTGCTCGCACGCTCATTTCATGAGTTGACTTAGGCATACGGAGTTCATCCCCAATCTAAGCATACGGAGTTCTTTCCCAGTCTAAGCACACAGGGGGGACCGGGCCGATCCCCGGCTTACGCATTCTGCCTTTCCGGCCGGCTAAGCGCCTGCACGCCCGTTTCGTGGGTTGGCTTAGGCATAGGGAGTTCATTCCATGTCTAAGCCCCAGCCGAACAGAAGGTTATGGTAGTGGGATTGGCAGCACGAAGAGGGGGACCGGGTTGATCCCCGGCTTGCACATTATGCCTCTCCAGTCGACTGAGCGCCCGTATGCTCGTTTTGTGGGTTGGCTTAGGCATACGGAGTTCATTGCATGTCTAAGCATACGGAGTTCATTCCCCGTCTAAGATTTTGAGCCACGGTGCACATGCTAGGCTCAGGCATGTGCAGATGCTACATTGTCTTTGCCCGAGGCACCATCGTCGGAGCATCACCGGAGAGCCTAACCGGCGGCATTGGGGGTTCCGACGATTGGGGGGTCGGGGGGTGTGCGCACATGATGTGCGATGGTTGCTGGAACTTGGCCCTTATATTTGGCCCCCTATCCCTCATCAAACCTCGAAAACTCACACCCCCTTAAAGAGCATTTGAGATTTTATAGGCTTGCTGCTAGTAGCCATTTAAATGTCTAAAATGGGGACACTTTTTTCAAACGATCACAAAATATCCTCCACTTCAAGGTTTTAGCTGAATTTTTTTTTGCATGCCAAAAAAAATAAAAGGATCACCTCTACCAAATTTGGGGACAAAACTCTTTCTAAAAATATTTTAAAAAATCTCGAATCGTAAAAAGTTTTAAAAATCGTGAAAAATAGAAAACGAGTCGTCTTGCCACGAAACTTCACATGAAGGCTTAGGGGACAATTGTATGAATTTACACACCATAAAAATGGCATTGACATGGCAGAAATATGAAGATGTGCTTGAACCCACCTACCACCCTTCGATCCTCGGCTTACGCATCCTGCCTCTTTGGTCGGCTGAGCGCCCGCACGGTCATTTCATGGGTTGACTTAGGCATACAGAGTTCATCCCCAGTCTAAGCATACGAAGTTCATTCCCAGTCTAAGATCAAACTGGACCAAGGGTTGCGACAGTAGGATCGGCAGCACGCAGAGGGGAGTGGGCCAATCCCCGACTTACGGATTCTACCTCTCCGACCGGCTGAGCACCCCCACACCCATTTCGTGGGTTGGCTTAGGCATAGGGAGTTAATTCCATGTCTAAGCCCCAGCTAGACCGAGGGTTGTGGCAGCGGGACCGGCAGCACGTAGAGGGGGACCAGGCCGATCCCCGACTTGCGCGTTATGCCTCTCTGGCTAGCTCAACGCCCACACGCTCGTTTCGTGGGTTGACTTAGGCATACGAAGTTCATTCCCTGTCTAAGATCAGACTGGATCGAGGGTTGTGGTAGTAGGATCGACAGCACGTAGGAGGGATCGGGCCAATCCCCGACTTGTGCATTATGCCTCTCCGGCAGACTGAGCACCCGCACACTCGTTTCGTGGGTTGGCTTATGCATACAGAGTTTCATTCCATGTCTAAGCATGTGGAGTTCATTCCCAGCCTAAGATTTTGAGCCACGGTGCACATGCTGGGCTCGGGCATGTGCTGGTGCCGCATTTTTATTGCTCGGGGCACCATCGCCGAACCATCGTCGGACCATCGCTGGAGAGCCTATTCGACAACATTGGGGGTTCCGGCAATTGGACGGGCCGGGGGGTGTGCGCACATGATGTGCAATGGGTGCTGGTACTTGGCCCTTATATTGGCCCCCTATCCCTCATCAAACCTGAAGAACTCACACCCCCTTAAAAAGCATTTGAGATTTTACAGGTTTGCTGCCAGTAGCCATTAAAGTGTCTGAAATAGGGACACTTTTTTCAAACGGTCACAAAATATTCTCCACATCGAGTTTTTAGCTGAATTTTTTTATGCATGCCAATAAAAATACAAGGATCACCTCTATGAAATTTAGGACAAAACTCTTTCTAAAAAAATTTTAAAAAGTCCCGAATCGAAAAAAGTTTTGAAAATCATGATAAATAGAAAACGGGTTGTCTTGCCACGAAACTTCACATGAAGGCTTAGGGGACCATTGTATGAAATTACAAGCCATAAAAATGGCATTGGCAGGGCAGAAATATGAAGATGTGCTTGAACCCACCTACCACCCGTTCGATCCCCGGCTTGCGCATCCTGCCTCTCTGGTCGACTGAGCGCCCCCACGCTCGTTTCGTGGGTTGACTTAGGCATACGGAGTTCATCCCTAGTCTAAGCTTACGAAGTTCATTCCCAGTCTAAGATCAAACTAGACCAAGGTTTGCGGCAGCAAGATTGGCAGCACGCAGGGGGACCGGTCGATCCCTGACTTAGGCATTCTGCCTCTCCAGGCGACTGAGTGCCTGCACGCTCATTTTGTGGGTTGGCTTAGGCATAGGGAGCTTATTCCATGTCTAAGCCCCAGCCGGACCGAGGGTTGTGGCAGTGGGACCAACAACACGTAAAGGAAGACCGAGCCGATCCCCGACTTGCACATTATGCCCCTCCGGTCGGGTCAGCGCCCACACGCTCGTTTCATGGGTTGACTTAGGCATACGGAGATCATTCCCAGTCTAAGATCAGACTAGACCGAGGGTTGTGGCAGCAAGATCGACAGCATGCAGGGGGGACCGGGCTGATACTTAGCTTGCGCATTATACCTCTCCGGTTGGCTGAGTGCCCGCACGTTCGTTTTGTGGGTTGGCTTAGGCATACGGAGTTTATTCCATGTCTAAGCATACAGAGTTCATTCCCAGTTTAAGATCGAACTGGGTCGAGGGTTACGGTAGTAGGACTAGCAACAGGATCGGCAGCACACAGGGGGGATCGAGCCGATCCCGAGCTTACCCATTCTGCCTCTCCGACCGACTGAGCGCCCGCACGCTCGTTTCGTGGGTTGGCTTAGGCATACAAAGTTCATTCTGTGTCTAAGCCCCAGTCGGACCGAGGGTTGTGGTAGCAGGACCGGTAACGGGATCGATAGCACGCAGAGGGGGACCGGGCTAATCCCTGGCTTGCACATTATGCCTCTTCGGCCAGCTGAGGGCCCGCATGCTTGTTTCATGGGTTGACTTAGGCATACGAAGTTCATCCCCAGTCTAAGCATACGGAGTTCATTCCCAGTCTAAGATCAGACCAGACTGAGGGTTACGACAGTAGGATCGATAGCACGCAGGGGGGACCGAGCCGATCCTCGGCTTATGCATTCTGCCTCTTCGGTCGGTTGAGCGCTCGCACGCTCGTTTCGTGGGTTGGCTTAGGCATACGGAGTTGATTCCCAGTCTAAGATCAGATCGGACCGAGGTTTGCAGTAGCAGGATCGACAGCACGCAGGAGGGACTGGGTCGATCCCCAACTTGCGCATTCTACCTCTCCAGCCGGCTGAGCACCCGCACGCTTGTTTCTTGGGTTAGCTTAGGCATGCGAAGTTCAATCCATGTCTAAACATACGGAGTTCATTCTCAGTCTAAGATTTTGAGCCACGGTGTCACATTTTTTTCACCCGGGGCATTTCATGGGTTGACTTAGGCATATGGAGTTCATCCCCAGTCTAAGCATACGGAGTTCATTCTCAGTCTAAGATCGGACCAGACCAAGGGTTGCGGCAGTAGGATCGATAGCATGCAGAGGGGACCAGGCCGATCCCCGGCTTACGCATTCTACCTCTCTGGCCGGTTGAGCACCCGCACGCTCATTTCGTGGGTTGGCTTAGGCATAGGGAGTTCATTCCATGTCTAAGCCCCAGTCGGATCGAAGGTTATGGCAGGGGGATCGATAGCACGTAGAGGGGGATCGGGTCGATCCCCGGCTTGCGCATTATGCCTCTCCGGCTAGCTCAGCAACCGCACGCTCGTTTCGTGGGTTGACTTAGGCATACAAAGTTCATTCCTAGTCTAAGATCGGACCGGATCGAGGGTTACGGTAGCAGGATCGGTAGCACGCAGAGGGGACCAGGCTGATCCCCGGCTTACGCATTCTGCCTCTCCAGTCGACTGAGTGCCCGCATGCCCGTTTCGTGGGTTGGCTTAGGCATAGGGAGTTCATTCCGTGTCTAAGCCCTAGTCGAACCGAGGGTTGGTGTAATGGGATAGTCAGCACGCAGAGGGGGATCGGGCTGAACCCCGGCTTGCGCATTATGCCTTTTCGATCAGGTCAGCACCCGCACGCTCATTTCATGGGATGACTTAGGCATACAGAATTCATTCCCAGTCTGAGATCAAACCGGACTGAGGGTTGCGACAGCAGGATCGATAGCACACAGAAGGGACCAGGCCGTTCCCTGGCTTACGCATTCTACCTCTCCGATCGGCTGAGCGCTCGCACGCTCATTTCGTGGGTTGGCTTAGGCATACGGAGTTCATTCCATGTCTAAGATTGAACCGGACTGAGGGTTGCGACAGCAAGACCAGTAGCAGGATCGATAGCACGTAGGGGGGGACTGGGCCGATCCCTGGCTTGCGTATTTTGCCTCTTCGGCCGGCTGAGCGCCCGCACGCTCGTTTCGTGGGTTGGCTTAGGCATATGGAGTTCATTCCATGTCTAAGCCCCAGTCGGATTGAGGGTTGTGGCAGTGAGACCGGCAGCACGCAGAGGGGGACCGGGCTGATCCCCGGCTTGCGCATTATGCCTCTCCAGCCGACTCACCTCTCGCACACTCGTTTCGTGGGTTGACTTAGGCATGCGGAGTTCATTCTCATTCTAAGATCGGATCGAACCGAGGGTTGCGGTAGTAGGATCGATAGCATACAAGGGGGGACCGGGCCGATCCTCGCTTGTGCATTCTGTCTCTCCGATCGACTGAGCTCCCGTACCGCTCGTTTCGTGGGTGGCTTAGGCATACAAGTTCATCTCCATGTTTAAGCTCTGGAGTTCATTCCAGTCTAAAGATCAACAGACCTAGTTTGCGGTAGCAAGATCGGTAGTAGGATCGATAAGGCACATTAAGGGGGACGGATCGATCCTCAGCTTACGCCTCCTGTCTTCCGGTTGGCTAAGTGCCTGACGCTCGTCGTGGGTTTGGCTTACGCATATGGGAGGGTCATCTCATGGTTCTAAGCCCCAGCCGGACGCGAGGGTTTGTGGTAGTAGGAACTGCAAAGCCGAGATTGGTAGCTACGCAGAGGGGACCAGGCGATCCCTGGCTGTGCATTTGCTCTCCACCGGCCTCTGCTTCCGTCGGCTTTAGCCCGTTACGTCGTTTCATGGGTTGAACTTAGGCCATAGCGAAGTTCAATCCCCAGTCTAACCATACAGCGTTCATTCCCAGTTTAAGATCAGACCAGACCGAGGGTTACAGTAGTAGGATCGGTAGCACGTAGGGGGGATCGGGCCGATCCTCGGCTTACACATTCTGCCTCTCCGGTCGGCTGAGCACCTGCACGCCCGTTTCATGGGTTGGCTTAGGCATAGGGAGTTCATTCCATGTCTAAGCCCCAGCCGGACCGAGGGTTGTGGTAGCGACACCGGCAACACACAAAGGGGCTGGGCATATCCCTGGCTTGCCTCTTCGACCGACTTAGCGATCGCACGCTCCTTTCGTGGGTTGACTTATGCATACAGAGTTCATTCCTAGTCTATGATCGGATCAGCCCGAGGGTTGCCATAAAAGGTTTGATAGCACGGAGGGGGGACCGAGCTGATCCTTGACTTGCACATTCTGCCTCTCCGGCTGGCTGAGCGCCTGCACGCTCGTTTTGTGGGTTGGCTTAGGCATACGGAGTTCATTCCATGTCTAAGCTTACGGAGTTCATTCCCAATCTAAGATTTCGAGCCACGGTGCACATGCTGGGCTCGAGCACGTGCTGGTGCCACCTTTTTTTTCGCACAGGACACCATCCCCGAAGCATCGTCGGAGCAGCGCTCGAAGAGCCTAACCAGCAGCATTGGGGGTTTCGACGATTGGGGGGGCCGGGGGGTGTGCGCACATGATGTGCGATGGGTTCTAGTACTTGGCCCTTATATTGGCCCCCTATCCCTCATCAAACCTCGAGAACTCACACCCCCTTAAAGAGCATTTGAGATTTTATAGGTTTGCTGCCAGTAGCCATTAAAGTGTCTGAAATGGGGACACTTTTTTCAAACGGTCATAAAATCTTCTCCACTTCGAGTTTTTAGCTGAATTGTTTTGTGCATGCCAACAAAAATACAAGGATCACCTCTACCAAATTTGGGGACAAAAGGCTTTCTAAAAAAATTTTAAAAAATCCCGAACCGCGAAAAGTTTCAAAAATCGTGAAAAATAGAAAACGAGTCGTCTTGCCACGAAACTTCACATGAAGGCTTAGGGGACCATTGTATGAATTTACAAGCTATAAAAATGGCATTGGCATGGCAGAAATATGAAGATATGCTTGAACCCACCTACCACCCATCCTCAGCTTACGCATCCTGCCTCTCTGGTAAGCTGAGCGACTGCACGCTCGTTTCGTGGGTTGACTTAGGCATACGAAGTTCATCCCCAGTCTAAGCATACGGAGTTCATTCCCAGTCTAAGATTAGATCGGATCGAGGGTTACGGTAGTAGGATCGGCAGCACGTAGGGGGGACCGAGCCGATCCCCGGCTCGTGCATTCTGCCTCTCTGACCGGCTAAGCGCCAGCACGCCCATTTCGTGGGTTGGCTTAGGCATAAAGAGTTCATTCTATGTCTAAGCCCCAGCCGGACCGAGGGTTGTGCTAGTGGGACCGACAGCACACAGAGGGGGACTGGGCTGGTCCCCGGCTTGCCCATTATGCCTCTCCGGTCAGCTCAGCGCCCACACGCTCATTTCATGAGTTGACTTAGGCATACAGAGTTCATTCCCAGTCTAAGATCGGACCAGACTGAGTGTTGCAGTAGTAGGATCGACAGCACGTGGGAGGGGAATGAGTCAATCCCCGGCTTGCGCATTCTACCTCTCCAATCGGCTGAGCGCTCGTACGCCCATTTCATGGGTTGGCTTAGGCATAGGGAGTTCATTCCATCTCTAAGCCTCAGCAGGACCAAGGGTTGTGGCAGCGGGACTGGCAGCACGTAGAGGGGGATCGGGCTGATCCCCAGCTTGCGCATTATGCCTCCCCGACTGGCTCAGCGCTGGCATGCTCGTTTCTTGGGTTGAGTTACGCATGTAGAGTTCATTCCCAATCTAAGATTGGACCAGATCGAGGGTTGCGGTAGCAGGATCGACAATACGCATGAGGGGAGCGGGTCGATCCCCAACTTGCGCATTCTACCTATCCGGCCGACTGAGCACCCGCACGCTCGTTTTGTGGGTTGGCTTAGGCATACAAAGTTCATTCCAAGTCTAAGCCCCAGCCGGATCGAGGGTTGTGGTAACAGAACTGATAGCAGGATCGGTAGCACGTAGAGGGGTACCAGGCTGATCTCTGGCTTGCGCATTATGCCTCTCCAGCCAGTCTCTGTGGTCGATTGAGCATCCGCACTCTCATTTCATGAGTTGACTTAGGCATACGGAGCTCATCCCCAGTCTAAGCATACAGAGTTCATTCCCAATCTAAGATCAGACCGGACTGAGGGTTGTGGCAACAGGATCGATAGCATGCAGGGGGGACTGAGCTGATCCCCGACTTGCACATTCTGCCTCTCCGATCGGTTGAGTGCCCGCACGCCCATTTCGTGGGTTGGCTTAGGCATAGGGAGTTCATTCTATCTCTAAGCCCCAGCCGGACTGAGGGTTGTGGTAGCGGGACTGGCAGTAAGCAGAGGTGGACTAGGCCGATCCCTAGCTTGTGCATTATTCCTCTTCGATTGGCTCAGCGCCCGTACGCTCGTTTTATGGGTTGACTTATTCATACAGAGTTCATTCCCAGTCTAAGTTCGGACCGGACCAAGGGTTGCGGCAACAGGATCGACAGCACGCAGGGGGGACCAGACCGATCCCCGGCTTGCACATTCTGCCTCTTCGGTTGGCTGAGTGCCCACACGCCTATTTCGTGGGTTGGCTTAGATATAGGGAGTTCATTGCATGTCTAAGCCCTAACCGGACCGAGGGTTTTGGCAGCGGGACCGGTAGCATGCAGAGGGGGACCAGGCCGATCCTCGACTTGTGCATTATGCCTCTCCCATCGGCTCAGCGCCCGCACACTCGTTTCATGGGTTGACTTAGGCATATGGAGTTCATTCCTAGTCTAAGATCAGACCAGACCGAGGGTTACGGTAGTAGGATCGATAGCATGTAGGGGGGACTTGGTCGATCCCCGACTTGCGCATTCTGCCACTGACCGACCGGCTGAACCCCCGCACGCTCATTTCCTGGGTTGGCTTAGGCATATGGAGTCCATTTCATGTCTACCCATACGGAGTTCATTCCCAGTACAAGATCGAACCAGACCGAGGGCTGTGGCAGCAGGATCGATAGCATGCAGGGGGGATCGGGCCGATCCTCGACTTGCGCATTCTGCCTCTCCGGTCGGCTGAGTGCCCGCACGCTCATTTTGTGGGTTGGCTTAGGCATACGGAGTTCATTCCATGTCTAAGCCCCAGCCGGACAGAGGGTTGTGGTAGCAGGATCGATAGTAGGATCGACAGCACGCAGAGGGGGACCAGGCTGATCTCCGGCTTGCGCATTATGCCTTTCCAGCCAGCCTCTCCGGTCGATTGAGCGTCCGCACGCTCATTTCATGAGTTGACTTAGGCATACGGAGCTCATCCCCAGTCTAAGCATACAGAGTTCATTCCCAATCTAAGATCGGACCGGACCGAGGGTTGTGGCAGCAGGATCTGCAGCACGCAGGGGGGACTGAGTCGATCCCTGGCTTACGCATTCTGCCTCTCCGGCCGGTTGAGTGCCTGCATGCCCATTTCGTGGGTTGGCTTATGCATAGGGAGTTCATTCCATCTCTAAGCCCCAGTCGAACCGAGTGTTGTGGCTGCGGGACTGGTAGCAAGCAGAGGTGGACCGAGCCGATCCCTGGCTTCCGCATTATGCCTTTTCGGTCGGCTCAGCGCCCGTACGCTCGTTTTGTGGGTTGACTTATGCATACAAAGTTCATTCCCAGTCTAAGATCGGACTGGACCGAGGGTTGCGGCAGCAGGATCGACAGCACGCAGGGGGCCAGACCGATCCCCGACTTATGCATTTTACCTCTTCGACTGGCTGAGCGCCTGCACGCCTGTTTCGTGGGTTGGCTTAGGCATAGGGAGTTCATTGCATGTCTAAGCCCTAGCCAGACCGAGGGTTTTGGCAGCGAGACTGGCAAGCACGCAGAGGGGGACCAGGTCGATCCCCGACTTGTGCATTATGCCTCTCCCGTCGGCTCAGCGCCCGTATGCTCGTTTCATGGGTTGACTTAGGCATACAGAGTTCATTCCTAGTCTAAGATCGGACCAGACTGAGGGTTACGATAGCAGGATCGACAGCACGCAGGGGGGACTGGGTCGATCCTCGGCTTGTGCATTCTGTCTCTCCGACCGGCTGAGCGCCCGCACGCTCGTTTCTTGGGTTGGCTTAGGCATACGGAGTTCATTCCATGTCTACGCATACGGAGTTCATTCCCAGTCTAAGATCAGACCGGACTGAGGGCTTGCCGCAGCAGGACCAGCAGCAGGATCAGCAGCATGCAGGGGGGACTGAGTCGATCCTCGGCTTGCGCATTCTGCCTCTCTGGCCGGCTGAGTGCCCGCACGCTCCTTTCGTGGTTGGCTTAGGCATACAGAGTTCATTCCATGTCTAAGCCCCATCCGGACTGAGGGTTGTGGCAGCAGGACCGGCAGCGGGATCGACAGCATGCAGAGAGGATCGGGTTGATCCTCAGCTTACGCATTATGCCTCTCCGGTCGGCTGAGCGCCCGCACGCTCGTTTCATGGGTTGACTTAGGCACACGAAGTTCGTCCCCAGTCTAAGCATATAGAGTTCATTCCCAGTCTAAGATCGGACCGGACCGAGGGTTACGGTAGTAGGATCGACAACACGCAGGTAGATCAAGCTGATCCCCAGCTTGCGCATTCTGCCTCTTTGGCCGGCTGAGCACCCGCACGCCTGTTTCATGGGTTGGCTTAGGCATAGGGAGTTCATTCCATGTTTAAGCCCCAGTCGGACCGAGGGTTGTGGCAACGGGACCGACAGCACGTAGAGGGGGATCAGGCCGATCCTTGGCTTACGCATTATGCCTTTTCGGTCAGCTCACCACCCGCATGCTCATTTCGTGGGTTGACTTATGCATACGGAGTTCATTCCCAGTCTAAGATCAGACCAGACCAAGGGTTGCAGCAGCAGGATCGACAGCACATAGGGGGAACCGGCCAATCCCCGGCTTGCGCATTCTGCCTATCCGGCCGGCTGAGTGCCTGCACGCCCGTTTCATAGGTTGGCTTAGGCATAGGGAGTTCATTACATGTCTAAGCCCTAGCCGGACCGAGAGTTGTGGCAGCGGGACCGGCAACACATAGAGGGGGACCAGGTCGATCCCCGACTTGCGCATTATGCCTCTCCGATCAGATCAGCGCCCGTACGCTTGTTTCGTGGGTTGACTTAGGCATACGGAGTTCATTCCTAGCTAAGATCGGACCAGATCGAGGGTTGCGGTAGCAGGATCGATAGCACGCGGGGGGGGACTTGGCCGATCCCCGACTTGCGCATTCTGCCTCTCCGACCAATTGAGTGCCTGTACGCTGGTTTCCTGGGTTGGCTTAGGCATACGAAGTTCATTCCATGTCTAAACATACGAAGTTCATTCCCAGTCTAAGATCGGATCAGACCGAGGGTTGCGACAGTAGGACCAGCAACAGGATCAACAGCACACAGGAGGGGACCGGGTCGATCCCCGGCTTGCACATTCTGCTCTCCGACCGACTGAGTGCCCGTACGCTCATTTCATGGGTTGGCTTAGGCATATGGAGTTCATTCCATATCTAAGCCCTAGCCGGACTGAAGGTTGTGGCAGCAGGACCGACAGCGGGATCGACAGCACACAGAGGGGGACCGGGCTGATCCTCGACTTACGCATTATGCCTCTCTGGCCGGCTGAGTGCCCGCACGTTCATTTCATTGGTTTACTTAGGCATACAAAGTTCATCCCCAGTCTAAGCATACAGAGTTCATTCCCAGTCTAAGATCTGATCAGATCGAGGGTTGTGGCAGTAGGATCAACAGCACGCAGGGGGGATCGGGTTGATCCCTGGCTTGCGCATTCTGCCTCTCTGGCCGGCTGAGCGCCCGCATGCCCATTTCGTTGGTTGGCTTAGGGATAGGGAGTTCATTCCATGTCTAAGCCCCAACCGGACCAAGGGTTGTGGCAGTGGGACAGGCAGCATGCAGAGGGGGACAGGACCGATTCCTGGCTTGCGTATTATGCCTCTTCGATCGGCTCAATGCCCGCACGCTTGTTTCATGGGTTGACTTATGCATACAAAGTTCATTCCCAGTCTAAGATCGGATCAGACTGAGGGTTGGCATAGCAAGATTGACAGCACGTAGGAGGGACCAGGTTGATCCCCGACATGCGCATTCTGCCTCTTTGGTCAGCTGAGCGTCCGCACGCTCGCTTCTTGGGTTGGCTTAGGCATACGGAGTTCATTCCATGTCTAAGCATACGGAGTTCATTCCCAGTCTATGATTTTGAGCCACGGTGCATGTGCTGGTGCTGCATTTTTTTCACCCGGGGCACCATCGTCGGAGCATCACTGGAGAGCCTAACCAGCGGCATTGGGGTTCCGACGATTGGGGGGGCCAGGGGGGTGTGCGCACATGATGTGCAATGGGTGCTGGTACTTGTGTCACGGGCTCCGACCTTAAACTCAGAAATCATGTGGCCTTAGGCTTGGAATCTCCTCTCTTATGCCTAAGTCAGCCTAAAACACAAGCGTACGGGCACTAGAACAACGGGAAGGGCTGATTACGCAAGTTAAAGGAAACAGGATAAGAAGGTAGAATTCTGAAAATGCTCTTGCATTCACTGAAACGAAAGTGTTTGATGGTGTACAAATGAGGGAGGAGTAGCCCTGTATTTATAGTTGAGGCTCTAGCTTACACTTAATGGCAATATCCCTAGAATCAAGGCTAAAATCATGGGATTATACAGATTACAATCAATCAGGATGCTAACTCTTGATTTTTAGGGTCAACCAAATCTACCAGGATGCTACTACTGATTCTGCCTGCTTCTAGAAGCTTCCCTTACGTGTCCAGCACCTTAGGCCCTTTTGGATGTGGTGCGGGTAGCTTGTATGCCAGGCCTTGGTCTCACGGGCTGGCCTGCAAGTTGGGCGGGCGTTCTGAACTCGTTTGCTAGGCTTTGCATGCAAATACTTGCCAGCATACCTGGTCTGCGGGCCCCAACCTCTGGCTCGCTTGTTGGTATGCCTGATGTGCCTGGCGTGCCCGCCCAAGGCATGACATTCTCCCCCACCTAATTGCGCAATGCCCTCGTTGCATCTTCTCCATGGTATTGCCTATTCTGGTCCTCGGACTGCCATAAGTCATCTGCTGGTTCCCAGCTCACCTTATTGTCTGGAAGTCCCTTCCAGCACACCAAGTACTCTTGTCTTGGCTGATAGTTCTTCGTCTCAGCTCCGATCAGCTATGATGCTGTAGACCTCCTTCTCATATGAGGCCCTTGCTCCCAATGGTGCACGCTTTGACTCTGCCCGTCCTGGATCTCCCTCATCCTCATGGAACGGCTTGAGTATGCTCACATGGAACACCGGGTGTACCCTCGACTTGGGTGGCATATCCAACTTGTAGGCAACCTTGCCTACCCTCTTGACTACTCGAAAAGGTCCCTCATACCTCCGGACTAGGACTTTGTGCAGCCCCCTATGGCGTACAATGGGATGTAGCTTCACCAACACCAAGTCTCCAACCTGGAACTGCACGTCCCACCTATTTTGGTCTGCCCACCTATCTTGGCCGCCTTGTGTAGACAAACTCTAGCCAAGTCAGTTTGCTCTTGCCATGCCTTGGCAAACTTGTATGCTGTTGGATTTGGCCCTGTATAACCTGCAGCAATCGAACCGGGTGTTAGTGGTTGTTGCCCTGTCACAACCTTAAATGGGCTCTAGTTCATTGCCTCACTCCTTTGCAAGTTGTAGGAAAACTACGCAATATCTAGCAGCTTTGGCCAGTCCCTTTGTGTGGCACTCACATAGTGCCTGAGGCAGACCTCCAATAGTCCATTCACTCGTTATGTCTGCCCATCGGTCTGCGGATGCATGCTGGTGGAAAAGTTTAAGTCTGACCCCAACAGCTTGAACAACTCAGTGTAGAACTTGCCCGTGAAACACCCGTCTCGATCACTAACAATGGTCCTCGGCACTCCCCAATACTTAACCATGTTCTTCAGGAACAATCGAGCTGCCTCCTCGGCTGGGCACTCCTTGGTTGCTGGAATGAAGATTGCATACTTGGAAAACCTGTCCACCACTACCATGATGCTTCCAAACCCTTCTGCTTTGGGTAGACCGACTATAAAGTCTAGAGAAACACTCTCCCATGGTCGCTCTGGCACTGGCAATGGCTCAAGAGACCGCCTGGTTTCTTGAGCTCCACCTTGTCCTATTGGCACACAAGACAAGTCTTCACATAGGCCTCCACATCGTCCCTCATGTGCGGCCAGTAGTATCAGTCCTCGATCAGTGCCAAGGTACGGCTCACTCCGGGGTGTCCAGCCCACCTTGAATCATGGCATTCTTGCAAAACTTCCTTGCGGAGCTTCCCATGCTGCGACACAAATAGTCTACTATCCTTGGTGTACAGCAAGCCATCCTGTAACCAAAACCGCCTAGTCTTACCTTACTGGGCATACTCCATCAAAGCCTTGGTTGTAGGATCATGCGCAAGTCCCTCCTTGATGCACGGCACCAGTGGCCCCTCTGGTTGGCTAATGGCAGCAAGGTTAGTCTTCTTGCTCAGGGCGTCTGCCACTAGGTTCACCTACCCCGGCTTGTACTCCATCTGGAAATCAAATTTCGTAAGAAAATCTTGCCATCTCACCTACTTGAGGGATAACATCTTCTACGTCTAGAAGTAGCTGGTTGCCACATTGTCCGTCCTAACCACGAACCTCAACCCCAACAGGTAATGGTGCCAAGTGCACAAGCAGTGCACCACTGCAGTCATCTCCTTCTCTTGGACCGTGTACTTGTGCTCAGTCTCGTTCAGCTTCCTGCTCTCGAATGTCACTGGACATCCCTCTTACAACAACACGTCCCCTATGGCAAAGTCTGATGCATCCGTATGCACCTCATACGGCTTGGCATGGTCTGGCAAGGCCAAGACTGGCTCCTCAGTCACAGCCCGCTTCAACCTATCAAAGGCTTCCTGGCACCTTGTGCTCCACTCCCATGCTTTCCCTTTCTTGAGCAAGTCAGTCAATGGCATGGCTATTGCTGAGTGACCTTTGATGAAGTGCTTGTAGTAGTTGACCAGCCCAAGGAACGATCTCAACTCAGTGACCTTGGCTGGTGGTTGCCACTCCAGGATGCCGTGTATCTTGCCTTCATCCATGCGTATCCTGCCACCTCCCACTATGTGGCCAAGGAACAGGATCTGCTGCTGGGTGAATGAACGTTTCTCCCTCTTGACAAACAGCTTGTGCACCCGCAACACCTCGAACACCTATCTCAAGTGGTTTACATGCTCTCCCAAAGTCTGGCTGTAGACCACAATGTCATCCAAATAAACCATAACAAACTGATCAAGGAATGACTAAAGTACCTTGTTCATAAGGGTGCAGAATGTTGCTGCGGCATTCGTGAGTTCGAAAGGCATCACCAAGAACTCATACGAACCATACCGAGTGACACGTGCTTTCTTTGGCTCATCTTCCTTCACGATCCTGACTTGATAGTAGCCTGACCTCAAATCCAGCTTGGTGAACCACCTTACGCTCCCAAGTTGATCGAATAAGTCCGTAATGAGTGGGATGAGGTACTTGTTCTTGATGGTTAGCTTGTTCAAAGCCCGATAGTCTATGTACAGTTGCAATGACCCATCATGCTTGCACTGAAATAGAACCAGTGCACCATAGGGTGCCTTCGATGGCCTGATGAAGCCAACATCAACTAACTCTTTGAGCTGCTTCCTCAACTCCTCCAACTCTGGTGGAGACATTCGGTAAGGGGCTCTAGCTGGTGGGTTGGCCTCGGACACCAGCTCGATCTTGTGGTCCACCTCCCTCTTAGGTGGTAGCTTGCTAGGTAGCTTTACGGGCATCACATCACTAAAGGTCTTCAGCACCTTTAGCACCTCCAAGGGTGACTCGGTCTCCTTCTCCCTTGGCTCATCATATTTCAGGGCTGCCAAGAAGGTGTCTTCTTGTCTGCTTACCGCCTTGGCAAATTGGATGGCTGACACCACCCGTGACCCAACTCCAGACCCTCTCCTCAATGGCACTAGGCATTGGCATCGTGCATCCAAGATGCAAACACAATCGGCAGAAGGCACAAGGAGTGCATTAATTTGAACAAGGAAATCCAACCCAATCACAAACTCATAGTTGTCAAGGGGTATTACCTCAATGGTCTCCTTGCCTTTCTAGTCTCCAAGCTGCAACTCCACTCCCCGCGCTACTCCAATGGCTGGAACTTCATTGGAGTTCACCATTTTGATGGTACCAATCCCTTTCTGCACCTTTAGTCCGAGCTTCCAGGCTCTATCACCTGAAATAAAAAGATGTGAGGCACCTGTGTCCACCAGTGCGCTCACCTTCTGACCCGCAACCATCAGATCCATAAACATCAAGCCCTTTAGCTTGCGGTCCCCTTACTCTGGACAGCATTGAGCATCAACGACCCAAGCTTTGCTGCCCCTGACTCTGGCTCCTCATTAGACTCCTTGTCTATAGCAGCCAGCTTTCCCTTCTGCGGGTAATTACGCGCTATGTGGCTCCCTCCACATAGGTAGCATGGTAGTGGCTCTCGGTCCCCCTTTGCTTTCCACTTGCCTGCTGGTGGCTTCCTCTCACCATCCTTGGTTGAACGGTCTTGGTCTCCATCCTTGGACTCCCGGTCACGATCCTTCCCCTTGGACTACTTCTTTCAGTCCCTATCGTCCCTGCCCTTACCCTTGGGCTTGGTAGACTCGAACTTGTTCAGAGGCTTGAACTCTATCAAGGCCTCGACAGTAGTCATGGCTTTAGCCAAGTCATGAACTCCTCTCCTTTGTAGCTCATGCTTCACCCACTGCTTTAGCCCATCCATGAAAGCAAATAAGGCGTCCTTCTCACCTAGATCCGAGATCTGTAGCATCAGTTCAGAGAATTTTTGGACATACTCCCTTATGTCCCCTTGCTGGCTCAGCTAGCACAACTTTGCTCGTGCCTCATCATCGGCATACTCTGGGTAAAATTGTTCTCTGAACTCCTTTTGGAACTCTGCCCAGGTTCCAATCTTGGCGCTCCCACGCCTGACATCATCACACCTGTGCCTCTACCATAATAAGGCTACATCAGTGAGATACATAGCAGCGGTGTGACACTTGGCCCTTATATTGGCCCCCTATCCCTCATCAAACCTCAAGAACTCACACCCCCTTAAAGAGCATTTGAGATTTTATAGGTTTGCTGCCAGTAGCAATTAAAGTGTCTAAAATGGGGACACTTTTTTCAAACGATCACAAAATCTTCTCCACTTTGAGTTTTTAGTTGAATTTTTTTGTGCATGCCAAAAAAAAAATACAAGGATCACCTCTGCTAAATTTGGGGTCAATACTCTTTCTAAAAAAATTTTAAAAAATCCCGAACCGTAAAATTTTTTGAAAATCGTGAAAAATAGAAAACGGGTCGTCTTGCCACGAAACTTCACATGAAGGCTTAGGGGACCATTGTATGAATTTACAAGCCATCAAAATGGCATTGGCATGGCAGAAATATGAAGATGTGCTTGAACCCACCTACCACCCGTTCGATCCCCGGCTTGCGCATCCTACCTCTTTGGTCGACTGAGCGCCCGCACACTAGTTTTGTGGGTTGACTTAGGCATACGGAGTTCATCCCCAGTCTAAGCATATGGAGTTCATTCCCAGTCAAAGATCAAATCAAAACGAGGGTTGTGGTAGCAGGATCGGCAGCACGCAGGAGGGACCGGGCCAATCCCCGACTTGCGCATTCTACCTCTCTGGCCGGTTGAGCACCCGCACGCCCATTTCGTGGGTTGGCTTAGGCATAGGGAGTTCATTGCACATCTAAGCCCCAACCAGACCGAGGGTTGTGGCAGCGGGACTGGCAGCACGTAGAGGGGGATCGGGCTAATCCCTGGCTTGCGCATTATGCCTCTCCGGCCGCCTCAGCGCCCACATGCTCGTTTCATGGGTTGACTTAAGCATACGAAGTTTATTCCCAGTCTAAGATTGGACCGGTCCGAGGGTTGCAGTAGCAGGATCAGCAATACGCAGGGAGGACCGGGCTGATCCCAGGCTTGCGCATTCTGCCCCTCCGGCTGGCTGAGTGCCCTCATGCTCATTTCATGGGTTGGCTTAGGCATAGGAGTTCATTCCCAGTCTAAGATCAGATCGGATCGAAGGTTGCGACAGCAGGACCAACAGCAGGATTGGCAGCACGCCGGGGCGGATCAGGCCAATCCTCGACTTACGCATTTTGCCTCTTCGGCCGACCGAGCACTCGCACACTCGTTTCGTGGGTTGGCTTAGGCATACGGAGTTCATTCCATCTCTAAGCCCTAGTCGGAATGAGGGTTGTGGCAGTAGGACTGGCAGCGGGATCAGCAACATGCAGAAGGGGATCGGGTTGATCCTTGACTTGCGCATTATGCCTCTCAAGCTGACCTCTCCGGCCGGCTAAGTGCACGCACACTCGTTTCGTGGGTTGACTTAGGCATACGAAGTTCAGCCCCAATCTAAGCATATGGAGTTCATTCCCAGTCTAAGATCAGATCAGACCGAGGGTTACGACAGCAGGATCGGTAGCATGCAGGGGGGATCGGGTCAATCCTCAGCTTGCGCATTCTGCCTCTCCGACCGGCTGAGCGCCCGCACGCCCATTTCATGGGTTGGCTTAGGCATAGGGAGTTCATTCCATGTCTAAGCCCTAGTCGGACCGAAGGTTGTGGTAGCGGGACCGACAGCACACAGAGGGGGACATGGTCGATCCCCGTCTTGTGCATTATGCCTCTCCGATCAGCTGAGCGCCTGCACGTTCGTTTCGTAGGTTGGCTTAGGCATACAGAGTTCATTCCATGTCTAAGCATACGGAGTTCATTCCCAGTCTAAGATTTTGAGCCACAGTGCACATACTGGGCTCGGGCATGTGCTGGTGCTGCATTTTTTTGCCCGAGCACCATCGCCGGAGCATCGCCAGAGAGCCTAACTGGCGGTATTGGGGGTTCCAGTGATTGGGGGGGCCGGGGGGTGTGCGCACATGATGTGCGATGGGTGCTGGTACTTGGCCCTTATATTGGCCCTCTATCCCTCATCAAACCTCGAGAACTCACACCCCCTTAAAGAGCATTTGAGATTTTATAGGTTTGCTGCCAGTAGCCATTAAAGTGTCTGAAATGGGGACACTTTTTTCAAACGGTCACAAAATCTTCTCCACTTCAAGTTTTTAGCTGAATTTTTTTATGATGCCAACAAAAATACAAGGATCACCTCTGCTAAATTTGGGGTCAATACTCTTTCTAAAAAAATTTTTAAAAATCCCGAACCGTAAAATTTTTTCGAAATCGTGAAAAATAGAAAACGGGTCGTCTTGCCATGAAACTTCACATGAAGGCTTAGGGGACCATTGTATGAATTTACAGGCCATCAAAATGACATTGGCATGGCAGAAATATGAAGATGTGCTTGAACCCACCTACCACCCGTTCGATCCCCGGCTTGCGCATCCTGCCTCTTTGGTCGACTGAGCACCCGCACACTAGTTTTGTGGGTTGACTTAGGCATACGGAGTTCATCCCCAGTCTAAGCATATGGAGTTCATTCCCAGTCAAAGATCAAATCAAAACGAGGGTTGTGGTAGCAGGATCGGCAGCACGCAGGAGGGACCAGGCCAATCCCCGACTTGCGCAATTCTGCCTCTCTGGTCGGTTGAGCACACCGCACGCCCATTTCCGTGGGTTTGGCTTAGGCATAGGGAGTTCATTGCACGTCTAAGCCCCAGCCAAGAACCGCAGGGTTGTGGCAGTTGGGACTGGCATGCACGTAGAGGGGGATCGGGCTAATCCCGGCTTGCGCATTATGCCTCTCCGACCGCCTCAGCGCCTACATGCTCGTTTCATGGGTTGACTTAGGCATACGAAGTTTATTCCCAGTCTAAGATTGGACCGGTCCGAGGGTTGCAGTAGCAGGATCGACAATACGTAGGGGAGGACCGGGCTGATCCCAGGCTTGCGCAGTCTGCCTCTCCGGCTGGCTGAGTGCCCTCATGCTCATTTCATGGGTTGGCTTAGGCATAGGAGTTCATTCCCAGTCTAAGATCAGATCGGACCGAGGGTTGTGATAGCAGGACCAACAGCAGGATTGGCAGCACGCCGGGGGGGATCAGGCCAATCCTTGGCTTACACATTTTGCCTCTTCGGCCGACCGAGCGCTCGCACACTCGTTTCGTGGGTTGGCTTAGGCATACGGAGTTCATTCCATCTCTAAGCCCTAGTCGGAATGAGGGTTGTGGCAGTAGGACTGGCAGCGGGATCAGCAACATGCAGAAGGGGATCGGGTTGATCCTCAACTTGCGCATTATGCCTCTCAGGCTGACCTCTCCGGCCGGCTAAGTGCACGCACACTCGTTTCGTGGGTTGACTTAGGCATACGAAGTTCATCCCCAATCTAAGCATATGGAGTTCATTCCCAGTCTAAGATCAGATCAGACCGAGGGTTACGACAGCAGGATCGGTAGCATGCAGGGGGGATCGGGTCAATCCTCAGCTTGCGCAGTCTGCCTCTCCGACCGGCTGAGCGCCCGCATGCCCATTTCATGGGTTGGCTTAGGCATAGGGAGTTCATTCCATGTCTAAGCCCTAGCCGGACCGAAGGTTGTGGTAGCAGGACCGACAGCACACAGAGGGGGACATGGTCGACCCCGTCCTGTGCATTATGCCTCTCCAATCGGCTGAGCGCCTGCACGCTCGTTTCGTAGGTTGGCTTAGGCATACGGAGTTCATTCCATGTCTAAGCATACGGAGTTCATTCCCAGTCTAAGATTTTGAGCCACAGTGCACATGCTGGCTCGGGGCTTGTGCTGGTGCTGCATTTTTTTTGCCCGAGCCACCATCGCCGGCATCGCCAGAGAGCCCTAACTGGCGGTATTGGGGGTTCCAGTGATTGGGGGGGTCGGGGGTGTGCGCACATATGTCCGATGGTGCTGGTACTTGGCCCTTATATTGGCCCTCTATCCCTCATCAAACCTCGAGAACTCACACCCCCTTAAAGAGCATTTGAGATTTTTATAGTTTTGCTGCCACGTAGCAATTAAAGTGTCTGAAATGGGAAACTTTTTTCAAACGGTCACAAAATCTTCTCTCACCTCGAGTTTTTAGCCTTAAAGTTTTTTGTGCTTACCCCACTAAACATACAAGGATCACCTCTAAAAAATTTGGGGACAAAACTCTTTCTAACAAAAGTTGTCAAAAATCGTAAAAAAAATAGAAAACGGGTCCGTCGCTTGCATTGAAACTTCACATGAAGGCTTAGGGGACCATTGTATCAGTGTTAACAACCATAAAAAATGGCATTTGGCATGGCAGAAATATGAAGATGTACTTTGACCCACCTACCACCCGTTCGACACCGGCTTGCGCATCCTACCTCTCTGGTCGGCTGAGCGCCCGCACACTTGTTTTGTGGGTTGACTTAGGCATACGGAGTTCATCCCTAGTCTAAGCATACGGAGTTCATTCCCAGTCTAAGGTCAGATCAGATCGAGGTCCAGGGTAGTAGGATTGGCAGAACGCAGGGGGGATCAGGTCGATGCCCGGCTTGCGTATTTTGCCTCTCCGACCGATTGAGCACCCGTATGCCCGTTTCGTGGGTTGGCTTAGGCATAAGGAGTTCATTCCATGTCTAAGCCCTAGCCGGACCTAGGGTTGTGGCAGCGGGATCGGCAGCACATAGAGGATCGGGTCGATCCCCGGTTGCGCATCCATATACCTCTCCGGTCAGCTTAGCGCCCGCATGCTTGTTTCGTGGGTTGACTTAGGCATACGGAGTTCATTCCCAGTCTGAGATCGGACGGGACCATGGGTTGCAGCAGCAGGATCGACAGCACGTAGGGGGGACTGGGTCGGTCCCCGACTTGCGCATTCTGCCTCTCCGATCGGCTGAGGACCCGTACGCTCGTTTCATGGGTTGGCTTAGGCATACGGAGTTCATTCCTAGTCTAAGATCGGACCGGACCGAAGGTTGTGGCAGCAGGACCAGCAGCCGGATCGGTAGCATGCAGAGGAGGACCGGGCCGATCCCCGGCTTGCGCATTCTACCTCTTCGGCCGGTTGAACGTCCGTATGCTCGTTTTGTGGGTTGACTTAGGCATACGTAGTTCATCCCTAGTCTAAGCATACGGAGTTCATTCGTAGTCTAAGATCAAACTGAAACGAGGGTTGCGGTAGCAGGATCGGCAGCACGCAAAGGGGACCGGGCTGATCCCCGGCTTGCGCATTCTGCCTTTCCAGCTGGCTAAGCGCCTACATGCCCATTTTGTGGGTTGGCTTAGGCATAGGGGTTCATTCGATGTCTAAGCCCCAACCGGACCGGGGGTTGTGGCAGTAGGACCGATAGCATGCAGAGGGGGACTGTGCCAATCCCCGGCTTGCGCATTCTGCCTCTCCGGCCGACTGAGCGCCCGTACGCGTGTTTCGTGGGTTAGCTTAGGCATACGGAGTTTATTCCATGTCTAAGCGTACAGAGTTCATTCCCAGTCTAAGAGTTTGAGCCACAATGCACATGCTGGGCTCAGGCATGTGCTGGTGCTGCATTTTCTTTGCCCGGGTCACCATCACCGGAGCATCGCTGGAGAGCCTAACCGACGGCATTGGGGGTTCTGACGATTGGGGGGGCCGGGGGGTACTTGGCCCTTATATTGGCCCCCTATCCCTCATCAAAGCTCGAGAACTGACACCCCCTTAAAGAGCATTTGAGATTTTATAGATTTGCTGCTAGTAGCCATTAAAGTGTCTGAAAATGGGGACACCTTTTTCAAATATGCACAAAATCTTCTCCACTTCAAGTTTTTAGCTGAATTTTTTTATGCATGCCAACAAAAATACAAGGATCATCTCTACCAAATTTGGGGACAAAACTCTTTCTAAAAAATTTTTAAAAAATCCCGAACCACAAAAAGTTTTGAAAATCTTGCCAAGAAACTTCACATGAAGGCGTAGGGGACCACTGTATGAAAAATAAAAATGGCATTGGCATGGCAGAAATATGAAGATGTGCTTGAACCCAACTACCACCCGTTTGATCCCCGGCTTGCACATCCTACCTCTCTGGCCGGCTGAGCGTCCGTACATTTGTATCGTGGGTTAACTTAGGCATACAGAGTTCATCCCCAGTCTAAGCATACGAAGTTCATTCTGAATCTAACATCAGACCGGACGGAGGGTTGCGGCAGTAGGATCGACAGCACGCAGGGAGGATTGGGCTGATCCCCAGCTTGCGCATTCTGCCTCTCCGACCGGATGAGCGCCCATACGCCCGTTTCATGGGTTGGCTTAGGCATAGAGAGTTCATTCCATGTCTAAGCCCAGTCGGACTGCGGGTTGTGGCAGTGGGACCGGCAACACGTAGACGAGGATTGGGCTGATCCCCGGCTTGTGCATTATGCCTCTCCGGCCGGCTCAACGCCTGCACGCTCATTTCATGGGTTGACTTAGGCATACGAAGTTTATTCCTAGTCTAAGATCGGACTAGACAGAGGGTTGTGACAGCAAGACCAGCAGCAAGATCGACAGTGTATTTTATGCATTTTGCCTTTCCGATTGGCCTCTCCGGCTGACTAAGCACCCGCACGCTTGTTTCATGGTTTGACATAGACATACGGAGTTCATCCCCAGTCTAAGCATATGGAGTTCATTCCCAGTCTAAGATCGAATCAGACCGAGGGTTATAGTAGTAGGATCGACAGCACGCAGGGGGAATCGTGCCGATCCCTGGCTTGCGCATTCTGCCTCTCCGGCCGACTGAGTGCCCGCATGCCTATTTTGTCGGTTGGCTTAGGTATGGGGAGTTCATTCCATGTCTAAGCCCCAATCGAACCGAGGGTTGTGGCAGCGGGATCGGTAGCACGTTGAAGGGGATCGGGTCGATCCCCAGCTTGTGCATTATGCCTCTCCGACCGATTCAGCGTCTGCACGCTCATTTCGTGAGTTGACTTAGGAATACAGAGTTCATTCCCAGTCTAAGATCAGACTGGATCGAGGGTTGTGGCAGTAGGATCGACAGTATGCAAGCTGGGACCGGGTCGGTCCCTGACTTACGCATTCTGCCTCTCCGGTCGGCTGAGCGCCCGCACGCCCATTTCGTGAATTGGCTTAGGCATAGGGAGTTCATTCCATGTCTAAGCGCCAGCAGGATCGACGATTATGGCAGCGGGACCTGTAGCACGCAGAGGGGGGCTGAGGTAATCCCCGGCTTACGCATGTCTGCCTCTCCGGATTGCGGTGTGAGCGCCCACAGCGCTCGTTTCATGGGTTGGCTTAGGCATATGGAGTTCATTACCATGTCTAAGCCCCAGTTGGACCGAGGGTTGCGCAAGAGGCCAGCAGCACGAATGGTAGCATCAGGGGGGTACCAGGTCGATCCCCGGCTGCGTATTCTGCTCTTTTTAGTCGGCTGACACCCGTACACTCATTTCATGGGTTGGCTTAGCCATACAGAGTTCATTCCAACTGTCTAAGCCCAGCCAGACCGAGGTGTTGTGGCAGCGCACCGATAGCACGTAAGAAGGGTGATCGGAGTTGATCCTCGGCTTGGTGCATTATGCCTCTCGGCCGGTTCAGTGCATCCGAAACGCTCGTTTCGTGTGTGACTTAGCACTTACAAATTCAATCCCACAAGATTGGTATCGGACTGAGGGTGCAAGGTGGTAGGCTCTCAGACAAGATTAACAGCACCTAAGGGGGGACCAGGTCGGTCCCCGACTTGCACATTCTACCTCTTCGGTCGACTGAGCGCCCGCACGCTCGTTTCATGGGTTGACTTAGGCATACAAAGTTCATTCCTAGTCTAAGATCGGACCAAACCGAGGGTTGCGGTAGCAGGATCGATAGCACGTAAGGGGGACTGGGTCGATCCCCAGCTTACGCATTCTGCCTCACCGGCCAGCTGAGCGCCCGCATGTCCGTTTCATGGGTTGGCTTAGGAATAGGGAGTTCCTTCCATGTCTAAGCCCTAGTCGAACCGAGGGTTGTGGCAGTGGGACTGATAGCACGCAGAAGGGGACCGGGTCGATCCCCAGCTTGCACATTATGCCTCTCCGACCGGCTTAGTGCCCGAACGCTCGTTTCATGGGTTGACTTAGGCATATGAAGTTCATTCCCAATCTAAGATCAGATCGGACTAAGGGTTGTGATAGTAGGATCGACAGCACATAGGGGGGACCAGACCGATCCCTGGCTAGCGTATTCTGCCTCTCCGATCGGCCTCTCCGACCAGCTGAGCGCCCGCACGCTCGTTTCATGGGTTGACTTAGGCATACGAAGTTCATCCCCAGTCTAAGCATATGGAGTTCATTCCCAGTCTAAGATCGGACTGGATCGAGGCTTGCGGTAGCAGGATCGATAGCACGCAAGGGGGACCAGGTCGATCCTCGGCTTACGCATTTTGCCTCTCCGACCGACTGAACGCCCGCACACCCGTTTTATGGGTTGGCTTAGGCATAGGGAGTTCATTCCATGTCTAAGCCCCAGCTGGACTAAGGGTTGTGGCAGCAGGACTGGTAGCACACAGAGGGGGATCGGGCCGATCCCTGGCTTGCGCATTCTATCTCTCCGGCCGGCTGAGCACCCGCACGCTCGTTTCATGGGTTGGCTTAGGCATTCAGAGTTCATTCCATGTCTAAGCATACGGAGTTCATTCCCAGTCTGAGAGTTTGAGCCACGGTGCAAATGCTGGGCTCGGGCATGTGCTGGTGTCACATTTTTTTCGCCTGGGGTACCATCATCGGAGCATCGTCAAACGATTAGGGTTCCATCACCGGGCATGTGCGGTAGCAGGATCGACAGCACATAGGGGGGATATGGCCGATCCCCGACTTGCACATTCTGCCTCTTCGGTCGGTTGAGTGCCCGCACGCCCATTTTGTGGGTTGGCTTAGGCATAGGGAGTTCATTCCATGTCTAAGACCCAGTCGGACCAAGGGTTGTGGCAGTGAGACTGGCAGCATGCAGAATGGGATCAGACCAATCCCCGGCTTACGCATTATGCCTCTCCGGCTGGCTCAATGCCCGAACGTTCGTTTCGTGGGTTAACTTAGGCATACGGAGTTCATTCCCAGTCTAAGATCAGACCGGACTGAAGGTTGTGGCAGCAGGATCGATAGCACGCAGGGGGGACCGGGCCAGTCCCAGGCTTACGAGTTCTGCCTCTCCGGTCCACTGAGCGTACGCACGCTCATTTCGTGGGTTGGCTTAGGCATAAGGAGTTCATTCCATGTCTAAGTATAAGGAGTTCATTCCTAGTCTAAGATCGGACCGGACCGAGGGTTACGATAGTAGGACCAGCAACAGGATCGGTAGCATGCAGGGGGGATCAGGCTGATCCCCAGCTTGCACATTCTGCCTCTCCGACTGGCCTCTCCGGCCGGCTGAGCGCCCGCAAGCTCGTTTCGTGGGTTGACTTAGGCATACGAAGTTCATCCCCAGTCTAAGCATACGGAGTTCATTCCCAGTCTAGGATATGACTGGACTGAGGGTTGCGAGAGCAGGATCGGTAGCTCACAGGGGGGACCGGGCCGATCCTCGGCTTGCGCATTCTACCTCTCCGGTCGGTTGAGTGCCCGCACACCTGTTTCATGGGTTGGCTTAGGCATAGGGAGTTCATTCCATGTCTAAGCCCCAACCGGATTGAGGGTTGTGGCAGCGGGACCGACAGCACACAGAGGGGGATCGAGCTGATCCCCGACTTACGCATTCTGCCTCTCCGGTTGGCTGAGCACCCGCACGCTCGTTTCGTGGGTTCGCTTAGGCATACGAAGTTCATTCCATGTCTAACCTTACGGAGTTCATTCCCAGTCTAAGAGTTTGAGCCACGGTGCACATGCTGGGCTCGGGCAGGTGCTGGTGTCACATTTTTTTCACCCGAGGTACTATCATCGGAGCATCATCGGAGCATCACCGAAGAGCCTAACCGGTAGGATTGGGGGTTTCGACGATTGGGGGGGCCGAGGGGTGTGCCACATGATGTGCAATGGGTTGGCATAGGCATACAGAGTTCATTCCATGTCTAAGCCCCAACAGAACCGAGGGTTATGGTAGTTGGACCGGTAACGGGATCAACAGCACGCAGAGGGGGTTGACTTAGGCATACGGAGTTCATTCCTAGTCTAAGATCGGACCAGACTGAGAGTTGTGGCAGCAGGATCGATAGCACGCAAGGGGGATAAGGCCGGTCCTCGGCTTGCGCATTCTGCCTCTTCAATCGGTTGAGCACCCGTACACTCATTTTGTGGGTTGGCTTAGGCATACAGAGTTCATTCCCAGTCTAAGATCGGACCGGACCGAAAGTTGCGATAGCAGGACTAGCAGCAGGATCAGCAGCACGTAGGGGGGACCGAGCCGATCCTCAGCTTGCGCATTCTACCTCTCCTGTCGACTGAGCACCCGCACGCTTATTTCTTGGGTTGGCTTAGGCATACGAAATTCATTCCATGTCAAAGCCCTAGTCGGACCGAAGGTTGTGGCAGTAGGACCGACAATGAGATCGACAGCACGCAGAAGGGGATCAGGCTGATCCTCGGCTTATGCATTATGCCTCTTTGGCCGACCTCTCCGGCAGGCTGAGTCTCCGCACGCTCGTTTCGTGGGTTGACTTAGGCATATGGAGTTCATCCCTAGTCTAAGCATACGGAGTTCATTCCCAGTCTAAGATCAGACAAAACCAAGGGTTGTGGCAACAGAATCGACAGCACGCAGGGGGGATCGGGTCGATTCCCAGCTTGCGCACTCTGCCTCTCCGACCAACTGAGTGCCCGCATGCCCGTTTCATGGGTTGGCTTAGGCATAGGGAGTTCATTCCATGTCTAAGCCCTAGCCGGACCAAGGGTTGTGGTAGCGAGACCGACAACACGTAGAGGGGGACCGGGTCGATCCCCGACTTGCACATTATACCTCTCCAGCCAGCTCAGCGCCCGAACGCTCGTTTCATGGGTTAACTTAGGCATACTGAGCTCATTCCCAATCTAAGATCGGACCAGACCAAGGGTTGCGGCAGCAAGATTGACAGCACGCAGGGGGGGACCAGGTCAATCCTCGGCTTACGCATTCTGCCTCTCCAGTAGGCTGAGTGCTCGTACACTCGTTTCGTGGGTTGGCTTAGGCATACAGAGTTCATTCCATGTCTAAGCATACGGAGTTCATTCCCAGTCTAAGATCGGACCAGACCGAGGGTTACGGCAGTAGGACCAACAATTGGATTGGCAGCACGTAGGAGGGACCGGGCCGATCCTCGCAAGCACATTCTACCTCTTCGGTCGACCTCTACGGTCGGTTGAGCACCCACACGCTTGTTTCGTGGGTTGATTTAGGCATACAGAGTTCATCCCCAGTCTAAGCATACGGAGTTCATTCCCAGTCTAAGATCAGATCGGATCGAGGGTTAAGGCAGTAGGATCGGTAGCACACAGGGGGGATCGAGCCAATCCCCGGCTTGTGCTTTCTGCCTCTCCAGTCGGCTGAGTGCCCGCGTGTTCATTTTGTGGGTTGGCTTAGGCATACAGAGTTCATTCCTAGTCTAAGAGTTTGAGCCACGGTGCACATGCTGGGCTCGGGCATCATCGGAGAGCCTAACCGACGGCATTCGGGGTTCCGACGATTGGGGGGACCGAGGGGTGTGCGCACATGATGTGCGATGGGTGCTGGTACTTGGCCCTTATATTGGCCCCCTATCCCTCATCAAACCTCGAGAACTCACACCCCCTTAAAGAGTATTTGAGATTTTATAGGTTTGTTGCCAGTAGCCATTAAAGTGTCTGAAATGGGGACACTTTTTTCAAACGGTCACAAAATCTCCTCCACTTCAAGTTTTTTGCTGAATTGTTTTGTGCATGCCAACAAAAATACAAGGATCACCTCTACCAAATTTGGGGACAAAACTCTTTCTAAAAAAATTTTAAAAATCCTGAACCGTAAAAAGTTTCAAAAATCATGCAAAATAGAAAACGGGTCGTCTTGCCACGAAACTTCACATGAAGGCTTAGGGGACCATTGTATGAATTTACATGCCAAAAAAATGGCATTGGCATGGTAGAAATATAAAGATGTGCTTGAACCCACCTACCACCAGTTTGATCCCCGACTTGTGCATCCTGCCTCTCTGGTCGGCTGAGCGTTCGCACGCTCGTTTCGTGGGTTGACTTAGGCATACGAAGTTCATCCCCAGCCGAAGCAAGCAGAGTTCATTCTCAGTCTAAGATTAGATCAGACCGAGGGTTATGATAGCAAGATCGACAGCACGCAGGGGGATCTGGCCGATCCCCGACTTGCGCATTCTGCCTCTCTGATCGGCTAAACGCCCGTACGCTCGTGTTATGGGTTGGCTTAGGCATAGGGAGTTCATTCCATGGCAGCAAGACCGGCATCATGCAGAGGGGGACCGGGCCGATCCTCGGCTTGCACATTATGCTTCCCCGACCGGCTCAGCGCCCGCACGCCTGTTTTGTGGGTTGACTTAGGCATACGAAGTTCATTCCCATTCTAAGATCGGATCAAACTGAGGGCTGCGGTAGCAATATCGACAGCACACAGGGGGGACTGTGTCGGTTTCGGGCCACAGTGCACATGTTGGTTTCGGGCCTGAGCTGGTGCTGCATTTTTTTCGCACGGGGCACCATCATCGGAGCATCACCGGAAAGCCTAACCGATGGCATTGGGGGGTCCGATGATTGGGGGGCCGGGGGGGTGTGCGCACATGATGTGTGATGGGTGCTGGTACTTGGCCCTTATATTGGCCCCCTATCCCTCATGGGGACACTTTTTTCAAACGGTCACAAAATCTTCTCCACTTCGAGTTTTTAGCTTAATTTTTTTATGCATGCCAAAAAAATACCTCTACCAAATTTGGGGACAAAAATCTTCCTAAAAAATTTTTAAAAAATCCCGAACCGCAAAAAGTTTTGAAAATCGTGCAAAATAGAAAACGGGTCATCTTGCAACGAAACTTCACATGAAGGCTTAGGGGACCATTGTATGAATTTACAAGCCATAAAAATGGCATTGGAATGGCAGAAATATGAAAATGTGCTTCAAAAACCACCTACATCCCGTTCGATGCCCGGCTTGTGCATCCTGCCTCTCTGGTTGGCTGAGCGCCCGCACGGTCGTTTAGTGGGTTAACTTAGGCATACGGAGTTCATCCCCAGTCTAAGCATATGGAGTTCATTCCCAGTCTAAGATCGAATCGGACCAAGGGTTGTAGCAGCAGGATCGACAGCACCCAGGGGGGACCGGGCCGATCCCCGGCTTGCGCATTCTGCCTCTCCGGCTGACTGACCACCCGCACGCCCGTTTCATGGGTTGGCTTAGGCATAGGGAGTTAATTCCAAGTCTAAGCCCCAGCCGGACCGAGGGTTGTGGCAGCGGGACCAGCAGCACATAGAGGAGGACCGGGCCGATCCTCGGCTTGTGCATTATGCCTCTCCGGCCGGCTCAATGCCCACACACTCATTTTGTGGGTTGACTTTGGCATACGGAGTTCATTCCCAGTCTATGATCGGACTGGATCGAGGGTTGCGCCAGTAGGATCGACAGCACGCAGGGGGGATCGGGCCAGTCCTCGGCTTGCCCATTCTGCCTCTCCACCTGACTGAGCGCCTGCACACTCGTTTCATGGGTTGGCTTAGGCATACGGAGTTCATTCCATGTCTAAGCATGCGGAGTTCATTCCATGTCTAAGCATACGGAGTTCATTCCCAGTCTAGGATCAGACCGGACCGAGGGTTGCGGTAGCCGAATCAGACTGAAGGTTGCGACAGCAGGACCAGCATAAGATTGATAGCACGTAGAGGGGACCGGGCCAATCCATAGCTTGCGCATTCTACCTCTCCGGCCGGTTGAGTGCCCGCACGCTCGTTTCTTGGGTTGGCTTAGGCATATGGAGTTCATTCTATGTCTAAGCCCCAGCCGGATCGAGGGTTGTGGCAGCAGGATCGGTAGTGGTATCGACAGCACGTAGAGGGGTACTGAGCTGATCCCTGGCTTGCACATTATGCCTCTTCGGGCCTATGCAGGTGCCACATTTTTTTCACCCGGGGCACCATCACCGGAGCATCGTCGGAGAGCCTCACCGATGACATTGGGGGTTCCAGTGATTGGGGGGTTGGGGGGTGTGCGCACATGATGTGCAATGGGTGCTGGTACTTGGCCCTTATATTGGCCCCCTATCCCTCATCAAACCTCGAGAACTCACACCGCCTTAAAGAGCATTTGAGATTTTATAGGTTTGCTCCCAGTAGCCATTAAAGTGTCTGAAATGGGAACACTTTTTTCAAACGCTCACAAAATCTTCTCCACTTCGAATTTTTAGCTGAATTTTTTTGTGCATGCCAATAAAAATAAAAGGATAACCTCTACCAAATTTGGGGACAAAAGTCTTTCTAAAAAAATTTTAAAAAATCCCAAACCGCAAAAAGTTTCAAAAATCGTGAAAAATAGAAAACAGGTCATCTTGCCGCGAAACTTCACATGAAGGCTTAGGGGACCATTGTATGAATTTACAAGCCATAAAAATGGCATTGGCATGGCAGAAATATGAAGATGTGCTTGAACCCACCTACCACCCGTTCGATCCTCGACTTGTGCATCCTGCATCTCTAGTCGATTGAACGTCCGCACGCTCGTTTCGTGGGTTGACTTAGGCATATGGAGTTCATCCCCAGTCTAAGCATACAAAGTTCATTCCCAGTCTAAGATCAGATAGGATCGAGGGTTGCGATAGTAGGATCGACAGCTCAAAGGGGGGACCAGGCCGATCCTCGGCTTGTGCATTCTGCCTCTCCGGTCGGCTGAGCGCCCGTACACTTGTTTCATGGGTTGGCTTAGGCATAGGGAGTTCATTCCATGTCTATGCCCCAGTCAGACCGAGGGTTGTGGCAGTGGGACCGATAGCACGTAGAGGGGGACCAGGCCAATCCTCGACTTGCGCATTATGCCTCTCTAGCTGGATCAGCACAGGCACGCTCATTTCATGGGTTGAGTTAGGCATACAGAGTTCATTCCCAGTCTAAGATCGACCCAAATCAAGGGTTACGATAGCAGGATCGACAGCACACAGGGGGGACTGCGTCGGTCCTCGAGTTTCGTATTTTGCCTCTCTGGCCAGTTGAGCACCCGTACACACGTTTTATGGGTTGGCTTGAGCATGCGGAGTTCATTCCATGTCTAAACATACGGAGTTCATTCCCAGTCTAAGATCAGATCGGACCGAGTCTTACGGTAGCAGGACCAGTAACAGGATCGGTAGCACGCAGGGGGGATTGAGCCGATCCTCGACTTGTGCATTCTACCTCTCCAATCGGTTGAGCGCCCGCACGCTCATTTCATGGGTTGGCTTAGGCCTACGAAATTCATTCCATGTCTAAGGCCCAGCCAGACCGAGGGTTGTAGCAGCAGGACTGGTAGCGGGATCAGTAGCACGCAGAGGGGAATCAAGCTGATCCTCAGCTTGCGCATTATGCGTCTCCGACCGGCCTCTCCGACCGACTGAGCGCCCGCATGCTCGTTTCATGGGTTGACTTAGGCATATGGAGTTCATTCCCAATCTAAGCATATGGAGTGCATTCCCAGTCTAAGATCAGATTAGACTGAGGGTTGCGGCAGCAGGACCAGCAGCACGTAGGGGGGACCGAGTCGATCCTCGGCTTGTGCATTCTGCCTCTCCGATCGACCTCTCCGGCAGGCTGAGCGCCCACACACTTGTTTCATGGGTTGACTTAGGCATACGAAGTTCATCCCTAGTCTAAGCATAAAGAGTTCATTCTCAGTCCAATATCAGACTAGACTGAGGGTTACGATAGCAAGATCGGTAGCACGTAGGGGGACTGGGTTGATCTTCGGCTTGTGCGTTCTACCTCTCTGATCGACTGAGCGCCTGCATGTCCGTTTCGTGGGTTGGCTTAGGCATAGGGAGTTCATTCCATGTCTAAGCCTCAGTCGGACATAGGGTTATGGCAGTGACATCGACAGCATGCAGAGAGGGACCGGGCCGATCCTTGGCTTGCGTATTATGCCTTTTCGATCGGTTCAGCACCCGCACGCTCGTTTCGTGGGTTGACTTAGGCATACAGAGTTAATTCCTAGTGTAAGATCAGACCAGTCCAAGGGTTGTGGCAGTAGGATCGACAGCACGTAGGGAAGGATCGGGCCGGTCACTGACTTACGCATTCTACCTCTCCGGCCGACTGAGCACCCGCACGCTCGTTTCGTGGGTTGGCTTAAGCATACGGAGTTTATTCCATGTCTAAGTATACAGAGTTCATTCCCAGTTTAAGACCAAACCAGATCAAGGGTTGCGGCTGTAAGACCAGCAGCAGGATCGACAGGACACAGGGGGGGATCGAACCGATCCCCGACTTTCACATTCTGCCTCTCCAGTCGGTTGAGCGCCCGCACGCTCATTTCATGGGTTGGCTTAGGCATACAGAGTTCATTCCATGTCTAAGCCCCAGCCAGACTGAAGGTTGTGGTAGCAGGACCGGTAACGGGATCGGTAGCATGCAGAGGAGGATCGAGCTGATCCCCAGCTTGCACATTATGCCTCTCCGGCTGGCCTCTTCGGTCGGCTGAACGCCCAAACGCTCGTTTCATGGGTTGACTTAGGCATATGGAGTTCATCCCCAGTCTAAGCATACGAAGTTCATTCCCAGTTTAAAATCAGACTGGACCGAGGGTTGTAGTAGTATGATCGACAGCACGCAAGGGGTACCGGGTCGATCCCCGGCTTGCGCATTCTACCTCTCCGGCAAACTGAGTGCCCGCACGCTCGTTCCGTGGGTTGGCTTAGGCATATGGAGTTCATTCCATGTCTAAGCATACGAAGTTCATTCCCAGTCTAAGATTTTGAGCCACAGTGCACATGCTGGGCTCGAGCATGTGCTCGTGCCGCATTTTGTTCACCTGAGGCACCATCGTCGGAGCATCGCCAAAGAGCCTAACCGGCGACATTGGGGGTTCCGGCGATTAGGGGGGCTGGGGGGTGTGCGCACATGATTTGCGATGGGTGCTGGTACTTGGCTTTTATATTGGCCCCCTATCCCTCATCAAACCTCAAGAACTCACACCCAACTTAAGAGCATTTGAGATTTTATAGGTTTGCTGCCAGTAGCCATTAAAGTGTCTGAAATGGGGACACTTTTTTCAAACGGTCACAAAATCTTCTCCACTTTGAGTTTTTAGCTGAATGTTTTTGTGGATGCCAACAAAAATACAAGGATCATCTCTACTAAATTTGGGGACAAAACTCTATCTAAAAAAATTTAAAAAATCCAGAACCATAAAAAGTTTCAAAAATCATGAAAAATAAAAAATGGGTCATCTTGCCACGAAACTTCACATGAAGGCTTAGGGGACCATTGTATGAATTTACAAGCCATAAAAATGGCATTGGCATGGCAGAAATATGAAGATGTGCTTGAACTCACCTACCACCCGTTCGATCCCCGGCTTGCGCATCCTGCCTCTCTGGTCAGCTAAGAGTCCGCACGCTCGTTTCATGGGTTGAATTAGGCATACGAAGTTCATCCCCAGTCTAGGCATACAGAGTTCATTCCCAGTCTGAGATTGGATCGGATCGAGGGTTGCGATAGCAGGATCGGTAGCACGCAGGGGGACTGAGCTGATCCTTGGCTTGTGCATTCTGCCTCTCTGGCCGGCTGAGTGCCCGTACGCCCATTTCATGGGTTGGCTTAGGCATAGGGAGTTCATTCCATGTGTAAGCCCCAGCCGGACCAAGGGTTGTGGCAGCAGGACCGACAACATGCAGAGGGGGACCGGGTCGATCCTCGGCTTGCGCATTATGCCTCTTCGGTCGGCTTAACGCCCGCACGCTCGTTTCATGGGTTCACTTAGGCATACAAAGTTTATTCCCAATCTAAGATTAGACCAGACCGAGGATTGTGATAGCAGGATTGACAGCACGCAGGGGGGACCGGATCGGTCCCCGACTGGCGTATTTTGCCTCTTTGGCCGGCTGAACGCCCGCACGCTCGTTTCATGGGTTGGCTTAGGCATACGGAGTTCATTCCATGCCTAAGCATACGGAGTTCATTCCCAGTCTAAGATTGGACTGGACTGAGGGTTGCAGCAAGCAGGACCAATAGCAAGATCGGTAGCACATAAGGGGGATCAGGCCGATCCCCGACTTGCGCATTCTCCCTCTTCGGCCGGCTGAGCGTCCGCACGCTCGTTTCATGGGTTGGTTTGGGTATAGGGAGTTCATTCCATGTCTAAGCCCCAGTCTGACGAAAGGTTGTGGCAGCGGGACCAGCAGCACGTAGAGAGGGACCGGGCCGATCCTTGGCTTGCGCATTATGCCTCTCCGGCTAGCTCTGCGCCCGCATGCTCATTTCGTGGGTTGACTTAGACATACGAAGTTCATTCCCAGTCTAAGATTAGACCAGACTGAGGGTTGCGATAGCAGGATCGACAACACGTAGGGGTGGACCGGGCCGATCTTCGGCTTGCGCATTCTACCTCTCCAGCCGATTGAGCGCCCGCACGCCCATTTCGTGGGTTGGCTTAGGTGTAGGGAGTTCATTCCATGTCTAAGCCCCAGTTGGACTGAGTGTTGTGGCAGCGGGACCGGTAGCACGTAGAGGGGGATCGGGCCGATCCCAGGCTTGCGCATTATGCCTCTCCGGTCAGCCTAGCGCCCTCACGCTGGTTTCGTGGGTTGACTTAGGCATACGGAGTTCATTCCCAGTCTAAGATCAGATCAGACCGACGGTTGTCACAGCAGGATCGATAGCACACAGGAGGGGATCGGGCTGGTCCCCAGCTTGTGCATTCTGCCTCTCCGGCTGGCTAAGCGCCCACACGCTTCTTTTGTGGGTTGGCTTAAGTATACAGAGTTCATTCCCAGTCTAAGATCAGACCAGACCGATGGTTGTGGCAGCAAGACTAGCAGCAGGATCGACAGCACGCAAGGGGGGACGAGGGCTGATCCCCGGCTTGCACATTCTGCCTCTCCGACCGACTGAGCGCCCGCACGCTCATTTCATGGGTTGGCTTAGGCATACGAAGTTCATTCCATTTCTAAGCCCCAGCCGGATCGAGGTTGTGGCTACAGGACCAGCAGCAGGATCAGCAGCATGCAGAAGGGGATCGGGCTACTCCTCGACTCGCGCATTATACCTCTCGAACTGACCTTTCTTGTCGGCTGAGCGCCCGCCTGCTCGTTTCGTGGGTTGGCTTAGGCATACGAGGTTCATTCCATGCCTAAGCATACGGAATTCATTCCCAGTCTAAGATTGGACTGGACTTAGGGCTGTAACAGCAGGACCAGCGCTGGATCGACAGCACGTAAGGGGGATCGAGCTGATCCCCGACTTACGCATTCTGCCTCTCCGACCGACTGAGCGCCCGCACGCTCATTTCCTGGGTTGGCTTAGGCATACGGTGTTCATTCCATGTCTAAGCATACGGAGTTCATTCCCAGCCTAAGATCGGACCAGATCGAGGGTTACGACAGCAGGACCAGCACAGGATCGATAGCACGCAGGGGGATCGGGCCAATCCGTGACTTGCGCATTCTGCCTCTCCGGCCGGTTGAGCGCCCGCATGCTCGTTTCGTGGGTTGGCTTAGGCATACGGAGTTCATTCCATGTCTAAGCCCCAGCCGGACCGAGGGTTGTGGTAGCAGGACTGGCAACGGGATCGGTAGCATGTAGAGGGGGACCGAGCCGATCCCCGACTTGCACATTATGCCTCTCTGGCCAGCTCAGCACCCGTACGCTCGTTTTATGGGTTGACTTATGCATACGGAGTTCATTCCCAGTCTAAGATCAGACCAGACCGAGGGTTGTGGTAGCAAGATCGACAGCACGCAGGGGGGACCGGGTCGAGCCCGGCTTGCGCATTTTGCCTCTCCGGTCGACTGAGCGCCCGTACGCTCATTTCATCGGTTGGCTTAGAGCATACAGAGTTCATTCCATGTCTATGCCCCAAGTTCGGACTGAGGGTTGTGCAGCAGGACGGTACGAGATCAGCAGACAGTAGAGAGGGACCGGGCTGATCCTCCGGCTTACGCAATTATGGCTCTCCATCGGCCTTTACGGTCGACTGCGCGCCGCATGCTCGTTTCATGAGGTTGACTTAGGCATACGGATCCTACCCAGTCTAGGCATACGAAGTTCATTCCAGTCTAAGATCGGATCGGACTGAGGGTTGTCGCAGGATGTACACGCAGGGGGACCGGCATCCCCGATTGTGCATTCGCCTCTCCGGCGGCTGAGCGCCCGCCGCCCGTTTCGTGGGTTGGCTTAGGCATAGCGAGTTCATTCCATGTGTAAGCCCCAACCGGACTGAGGGTTGTGGCAGCGGGGCCGACAGCATACAGTGGGGGACCGGGCTAGTCCCCGACTTGCGCATTATGCCTCTTCGGCCGGCTCAGCACCCGTACGCTAGTTTCGTGGGTTGACTTATGCATACAGAGTTCATTCCCAGTCTAACATCAGATCGGACCGAGGGTTGCGACAGCAGGATCGACAGCACGCAGGGGGGACCGGGTCAATCTCCGGCTCGCACATTCCGCTTCTCCAGCCGACTGAGTGCCCGCATGCTCGTTTCGTGGGTTGGCTTAGGCATACGGAGTTCATTCCATGGCTAAGCATACAGAGTCGACTGAGTGCCCGCATGCTAATTTCGTGGGTTGGCTTAGGCGTACGGAGTTCATTCCATGGCTAAGCATACAGAGTTGCTTCCCAGTCTAGGCATACGGAGTTCATCCCCAGTGGTAAGCATACGGAGTTCATTCCCATTAAGATCGAGCGAACCGAGGTTCCGGTAGCAAGATTGGTAGAACGCAAGGGGGGACTGGGCCCGGTCCCCCTTGCGCATTTGCTCTTCCGATCTGAGCAAACCTCATGCCATCTGGGTTAGACTAGGGAATGAAGTTATGCCAAGTCAAGCCACAGAACGAGGTTTGTGGTAGCAGGAGCCGGCAAATGCACAAGCAGAGGGGCCAGCTGGTCCCCTCTTGTGCATTATGCCCTCTACACCCTCGTACCGGCTCAGCACCCGCAAGCTCGTTTATGCCGCATCCTGGCTTGCGCATTCTACTCTCGGCGACTGAGCACCCGCACGCCCGTTTCATGGGTTGGCTTAGGCATAGGGAGTTCATTCCATGTCTAAGCCCCAGCCAGACCGAGGGTTGTGGCAGCGGGACCGATAGCACACAGAGGGGGATTGGGTCGATCTCCGGCTTGCTCATTATGCCTCTTCGGTCGACTCAACGCCTGCACGCTCGTTTCATGGGTTGACTTATGCATACGGAGTTCATTGCTAGTCTAAGATCAGACCGGACTGAGGGTTGCTGTAGCAAGATCGACAGCACACAGGGGGGACCGGGCCGATCTCCGGCTTGCGCATTCTGCCTCTTCGATCGGCTAAGCGCCCGCACGCTCATTTCGTGGGTTGGATTAGGCATACGGAGTTCATTCCATGTCTAAGCATGCGGAGTTCATTCCCAGTCTAAGATTTTGAGCCACGGTTCACATGCTGGGCTCGGGCATGTGCTGGTGCCGCATTTTTTTCGCCCGGTGCACCATCATCGGAGCATCGTCGAAAAGCCTAATCGACAGCATTAGGGTTTCGGTGATTGGGGGGCCGGGGGGTGTGCGCACAAGATGTGCGATGGGTGCTGGTCCTTGGCCCTTTTATTGGCCCGCTATCCCTCATCAAACCTCGAGAACTCACACCCCCTTAAAGAGCATTTGAGATTTTAATGGTTTGCTGCCAGAAGCCATTAAAGTGTCTGAAATGGGGACACTTTTTTCAAACGGTCACAAAATCTTCTCCACTTCGAGTTTTTAGCTGAATTTTTTTGTGCAAGCCAACAAAAATACAAGGATCACCTCTACCAAATTTGGGGACAAAACTCTTTCTAAAAAAATTTTAAAAAAATCCCGAACCGTAAAAAGTTTTAAAAATCGTGAAAAATAGAAAACGGGTTGTCTTCCCAAGAAACTTCTCATGAAGGCTTAGGAGACCATTCTATGAATTTACAAGCCATAAAAATGGCATTGGCATGGCATAAATATGAAAATGTGCTTGAACCCACCTACCACTTGTTTGATCCCCGGCTTGTGCATCCTGCCTCTCTGGTCGGCTGAGCGTCAGCACTTTTGTTTCGTGGGAGGCATACGGAGTTCATCCCCAGTCTAAGCATACGGAGTTCATTCCCAGCCTAAGATCGGATCGGACCGAGGGTTGCGACAATAGGACCGACAGCTCGCAAGGGGGATCGGGTCCATCCCGGCTTGCGCATTCTGCCTATCCAGTCGGCTGAGCGCCCGCATGCCCGTTTCTTGGGTTGCCTTAGGCATAGGGAGTTCATTCCATGTCTCAGCCCCAGTCGGACCGAGGGTTATGGCAGCGAGAACGGTAGCACACAGAGGGGGACCGGGTCGATCCCCGACTTGTGCATTATGCCTCTCTGGCTGGCTCGACGCCCGCACTCTGGTTTCATGGGTTGGCTTAGTCATAGGGAGTTCATTCCATGTCTAAGCCACAGCCGGACCGAGGGTTGTGGCAGTGGGATCGATAGCAGATCGAGGGGACCGAGCTGATCCCTGATTTGCACATTCTGCCTCTCCGATCGGTTGAGTGCCCGCACGCCCGTTTCGTGGGTTGGCTTAGGCATAGGGAGTTCATTCCATGCCTAAGCCCCAGCCAGACCGAGGGTTGTGGTAGTGGGACCGACAGCATGCGCAGAGGGACCAAGTCGATCCCCGGCTCACCCATTATGCCTCTTCGGTCGGCTCAGTGCTCGCACGCTCGTTTCGTGGGTTGACTTATGTATACGGAGTTCATTCCCAGTCTAAGATTAGACTGGACTGAGGGTTGCGGCAGCAGGATCGACAGCATGCAGGGGGGACCGGGCCGATCCCCGACTTGTGTATTTTGCCTCTCTGGCCGGCTGAGCACCCGGACGCTCGTTTCATAGGTTAGCTTAGGCATATGGAGTTCATTCCACGTCTAAGCATACGGAGTTCATTCCTAGTCTAAGATTTTGGGCCACGATGCACATGCTAGGCTCGGGCATGTGCTGGAGCCGCATTTTTTTTGCCCGAGGCACCATCGTCGGAGAGCCTAACCGACGGTATTGGGGGTTCCGACGATTTGGGGGGCCGGGGGGTGTGTGCACATGATGTACGATGGGTGCTGGTACTTGGCCATTATTGGCCCCCTATCCCTCTTCAAACCTCGAGAACTCACACCCCCTTAAAGAGCATTTGAGATTTTATAGGTTTGCTGCCAGTAGCCATTAAAGTGTCTGAAATGGGGACACTTTTTTCAAACGGTCACAAAATCTTCTCCACTTTGAGTTTTTAGCTGAATTGTTTTATGCATGCCAACAAAAATACAAGGATCATCTCTACCAAATTTGGGGACAAAACTCTTTCTAAAAAAATTTTAAAAAATCTCGAACCGCTAAAACTTTTAAAAATCGTGAAAAATAGAGAACGGGTCGTCTTGCCACGAAACTTGACATGAAGGCTTAGGGGACCATTGTATGAATTTACAAGCCATAAAAATGGCATTGGCATGGCAGAAATATGAAGATGTGCTTGTACCCACCTACCACCCGTTCGATCCCTGACTTACACATCCTACCTCTCTGGTCGGCTGAGCGCCCGCACACTCGTTTCATGGGTTGACTTAGGCATACGGAGTTCATACCCAGTCTAAGCATACGAAGTTCATTCCCAGTCTAAGATTGGACTGGATCGAGGGTTGCGGCTGTAGGATCGGCAGCATGCACGGGGGATCGGGTTGATCCCTAGCTTGCGCATTCTACCTCTCCGATCGGCTGAGCGCTCGTACACCCATTTCGTGGGTTGGCTTAGGCATAGGGAGTTCATTCCATGTGTAAGCCCTAGCCAGATCGAGGGTTGTGGCAACGGGATCGACAGCACGTAGAGGGGGACCCGACTGGTCCCCGACTTGCGCATTATGCCTCTTCGGTTGACTCAGCACCCGCACGCTCGTTTCGCGGGTTGACTTATGCATACAGAGTTCATTCCCAGTCTGACATCGAATGAAATTGAGGGTTACAGCAGCAGGATCGATAGCAAAAAAAGGGGCCCGGGCTGATCCCCGGCTTGCGCTTTGTGCCTCTCAGGCCGATTGAGCCCCCGTATGCTCGTTTCATGGGTTGGCTTAGGCATACGGAGTTCATTCCATGGCTAAGCATACAGAGTTCATTCTCAGTGTAGGAATACAGAGTTCATCCCCAGTCTAAGCATACGGAGTTCATTCGAAATCTTAGATCGGATCGGACCGAGGGTTGTGGCAGCAAGATTGATAGCACGTAGGGGGGATCGGATCGATCCCTGGCTTGCGCATTCTGCCTCTCCGACCGGCTGAGTGTCCGCACGCCCGTTTCGTAGGTTGGCTTAGGCATAGGGAGTTCATTCCATGTCTATGCCCCAGTCGGACTGAGGGTTGTGGCAGCGGCACCGGCACCACGCAGAGGGGGACTGGGCCGATCCCCGGCTTGCGCATTACGCCTTTTCGGCCGGCTAAACACCCGCACGCTCGTTTCATGGGTTGACTTATGCATACGAAGTTCACTCCCAATCCAAGATCAAACTGGGCTGAGGGTTGCGGTAGCAGGATCGACAGCACGCAGGGGGGACCGGGCCTCTTCGACCAGCTGAGCGCCCGCACGTTCGTTTCGTGGGTTGGATTAGGCAAACGGAGTTCATTCCATGTCTAAGCGTATGGAGTTCATTCCTAGTCTAAGATTTTGAGCCATGGTGCACATGTTGGGCTCGGGCATGTACTGGTGCTGCATTTTTTTCGCTTGGGGCACCATCGTCGGAGCATCGTCGGAGAACCTAATCGACGGTATTGGGGGTTTCGACGATTGGGGGTCCGAGGGGTGTGCGCACATGATGTGCGATGGGTGCTGGTACTTGGCCCTTTTATTGCCCCCCTATCCCTCATCAAACCTCGAGAACTCACACCCCCTTAAACAACATTTGAGATTTTAAAGGTTTGCTGCCAGAAGCCATTAAAGTGTCTAAAATGGGGATACTTTTTTCAAACGGTCACAAAATCTTCTCTACTTCGAGTTTTTTGCTGGATTTTTTTGTGCAAGCCAACAAAAATACAAGGATCAACTCTACCAAATTTGGGGACAAAAATCCTTCTAAAAAAATTTTAAAAGATCCCGAACAATAAAATGTTTCAAAAAACGTGAAAAATAGAAAACGGGTTGTCTTCCCAAGAAACTTCTCATGAAGGCTTAGGGGACCATTGTATGAATTTACAAGCCATAAAAATGGCATTGGCATGGCAGAAATATGAAGATGTGCTTGAACCCACCTACCACCCGTTCGATCCCCGGCTTGTGCATCCTGCCTCTTTGTTCGGTTGAGCGCTAGCACTTTCGTTTTATTGGTTAACTTAGGCATACGGAGTTCATCCCCAGTCTAGGCATACAGAGTTCATTCCTAGCCTAAGGTTGGATTGGATCGAGGGTTGCGGCAGCAGGACCGACAGCACGCAAGGGGGATCGGGTCGATTCCGGTTTGCGTATTCTGCCTCTCCAGCCGGTTGAGCACCCGCACGCCCGTTTCGTGGGTTGGCTTAGGCATAGGGAGTTCATTCCATGTCTAAGCCCCAGTCGGACCGATGATTGTGGCAACGAGACCGGTAGCACACAGAGGGGGACCAGGTCGATCTCTGACTTGCGCATTATGTCTCTCCGATCGGCTTAGTGCCCGCACGCTCATTTTGTGGGTTGAGTTAGGCATACGGAGTTCATTCCCAGTCTAAGATCAGACCGAATCGAGGGTTACGATAGCAGGATCGATAGCACGTAGGGGGGACCGGACCGGTCCCAGGCTTACGCATTATGCCTCTCCAACCGGCTGAGCACCCGCACGCTCGTTTCGTGGGTTGGCTTAGGCATAGGGAGTTCATTCCATGTCTAAGCATACGAAGTTCATTCCTAGTCTAAGATCAGACCGAATCAATGGTTGCTACAGCATGACCAGCAGCAGGATCGACAGCACGTAGGAAGGGCCAGGCTGATCCTCAGCTTCTGCATTCTGCCTTTCCGATCGACTGAGCATCCGCACGCTCATTTCGTGGGTTGGCTTAGGCATATGGAGTTCATTCCATGTCTAAGCCCCAACAGGACTGAGGGTTGTGGCAGCAGGACCGGCAGCGAGATCGACTGCATGCAGAAAGGGACTAGGTTGATCCTCGACTTACGCATTATGCCTCTCCAGCTGGCAGAGTGCCCGCACGCTCATTTCGTAGGTTGACTTAGGCATACGGAGTTCATCCCCAGTCTGAGCATATGAGTTCATTCCCAGTCTAAGATCGGATCGGACCGAGGGTTACGGTAGCAGGATCGGCAGCACGCAAGGGGGATCGGGTCGATCCTCGACTTGTGCATTCTGCCTCTCCGGCCGGCTGAGCGCCCGCACGCCCGTTTTGTAGGTTGGATTAGGCATAGGGAGTTCATTCCATGTTTAAGCCCTAGCCAGATCGAGGGTTGTGGCAGCGGGACCGACAACACGCAGAGGGGCATCGGGCCGATCCCCGGCTTGTGCATTATGCCTTTTCGATCGGCTCAACGTCCGCACACTCGTTTCATGGGTTGACTTATGCATATGGAGTTCATTCCCAGTCTAAGATCAGACCGGACCGAGGGTTGTGGCAGCAGGATTGACAGCATACAGGAGGGGACCGAGTCGATCCCCGGCTTGTGCATTCTGCCTCTTCGGCTGATTGAGCACCCGCACGCTCGTTTCGTGGGTTGGCCTAGGCATACGGAGTTCATTCTAGTCTAAGCATACAGAGTTCATTCCCAGTCTAAGATTTTGAGCCACGGTGCACATGTTGGGCTCGGGCATGTGCTGGTGCCGCATTTTTTTCACCTGGGGCACCATCACTGGAGCATCGCCAAAGCATCATCGAAGAGCCTAACCGGTGGCATTGGGGGTTTCGACGATTGGGGGTCTGGGCGGGTGTGCGCACATGATGTGCGATGGGTGCTGGTACTTGGCTCTTATATTGGCCCCCTATCCATCATCAAACCTCGAGAACTCACACCCCTTTAAAGAGCATTTGAGATTTTATAGGTTTGCTGCCAGTAGCCATTAAAGTGTCTAAAATGGGGACACTTTTTTCAAACGGTCACAAAATCTTCTCCACTTCGAGTTTTTAGCTGAATTTTTTTGTGCAAGCCAAAAAAATACAAGGATCACCTCTACCAAATTTGGGGACAAAAATCTTTCTAAAAAAAGTTTAAAAAATCCTGAACCGCAAAAAGTTTTGAAAATCGTGAAAAATAGAGAACGGGTCGTCTTGCCACGAAACTTGACATGAAGGCTTAGGGGACCATTGTATGAATTTACAAGCCATAAAAATGGCATTGGCATGGCAGAAATATGAAGATGTGCTTGAACCCACCTACCACCCGTTCGATCCTCGGCTTGCGCATCCTGCCTCTTTGGTTGGTTGAGCGCCTGCACGCTCGTTTGGTGGGTTGACTTAGGCATACGGAGTTCATCCCTAGTCTAAGCATACGGAGTTCATTCCTTGTCTAAGATCAGATCGGACCGAGGGTTGCGGCAGTAGGATCGATAGCATGCAGGAGGGACTGGGTTGATCCTCAGCTTGCGCATTCTGCCTCTCTAGCCGGCTGAGCGCCCGCATGCCCGTTTCATGGGTTGGCTTAGGCATAGGGAGTTCATTCCATGTCTAATCCCCAGTCGGACCGAGGGTTGTGATAGCGGGACCGACAGCATGCAAAGGGGGATCGGGTCGATCCCCGACTTCTGCATTATGTGTCTCCGATCGGCTCAGCACCCGCACGCTCGTTTCATTGGTTGACTTAGGCATACAAAGTTCATTCCCAGTCTAAGATTGGACCGGACCGAGGGTTGCGACAGCAGGATCGACAGCACGCAGAGGGGATCGTGTCGGTCCCTGGCTTGCAATTCTACCTCTCTGACCGATTGAGCGCCCGTTCGCTCGTTTCGTGGGTTGGTTTAGGCATACAGAGTTCAATCCATGTCTAAACATACAGAGTTCATTCCTAGTCTAAGATCGGACTGGCCCGAGGGTTGTAACAGTAGGACAGCAGCAGGATCGACAGCACGCAGGGGGGACCAGACCGATGCTCGACTTGCATATTCTGCCTCTCCAGCCGGCTGAGCGCCCACACGCTCATTTCGTGGGTTGGCTTAGGCATACAGAGTTCATTCCATGTCTAAGCCCCATCTAAACCCAGGGTTGTGGTAGCAGGATCGGCAGCGGGATCGGCAGCACGCAGAGGGGGATCAGGCTGATCGTCGGCTTACGCATTATACCTCTCCGACCAATTGAGCGCCCCTACGCTCGTTTTGTGGGTTGACTTAGGCATGTGGAGTTCATCCTCATTCTAAGCATACTGAGTTCATTCCCAGTCTAAGATCGAATCAGACCGAGGGTTGCGACAGCAGGATCGACAGCACGCAGGGGGGATCGGGCCGATCCCTGGCTTACAAATTTTACCTCTCCTGTCGGTTGAGCACCCGCATGCCCGTTTCGTGGGTTGGCTTAGGCATAGGGAGTTCATTCCATGTCTAAGCCCTAGTTGGACCGAGGGTTGTGGCAGCGGAACCGACAGCACGCAGAAGGGGACCGAGCTGTTCCCCAGCTTGCGCATTATTCCTCTTCAATCGACTTAGTGCCCGCACGCTCATTTTGTGGGTTGACTTATGCATAGCAGTTCATTCCCAGTCTAAGATTAGACCAGACCGATGGCTGTGGTAGTAGGATCGACAGCACGTAGGGGGGGATCGGGCTAATCCCCAGCTTGCGCATTCTGCCTCTCCGACCAGCTGAGCGCCCGCACGCTTGCTTCGTGGGTTGGCTTAGGCATACGGAGTTCATTCCATGTCTAAGCATACGGAGTTCATTCCCAGTCTAAGATTTTGAGCCATGGTGCACATGATGGGCTCTGGCATGTGCTCGTGCCGCATTTTTTTCGCCCGGGGCACCATCGCCGGAGCATCACCGGAGAGCCTAACCGACAGCATTGGGGGTTCCGACGATTTGGTGGGCGGAGGATGTACACACATGATGTGCGATGGGTGCGGGTACTTGGCCCTTATATTGGCCCCCTATCCCCCATCAAACCATGAGAACTCACACCCCCTTAAAGAGCATTTGAGATTTTATAGGTTTGCTGCCAGTAGCAATTAAAGTGTCTGAAATGGGCACACTTTTTTCAAACGGGCACAAAATCTTCTCCACTTCGAGTTCTTCGCTGAATTTTTTTGTGCATGCCAAGAAAAATACAAGGATCACCTCTAACAATTTTGGGGGCAAAACTCTTTCTAAAAAATTTTTAAAAAATCCCGAACCGTAAAAACTTTTAAAATTCGTGAGAAATAGAAAACGCGTCGTCTTGCCATGAAACTTCACATAAAGGCTTAGGGGACCATTGTATGAATTTAAAAGCCATAAAAATGGCATTAGCATGGCATAAATATGAAGATGTGCTTGAACCACCTACCACCCGTTCGATCCCCGGCTTTCGTATCCTGCCTCTCTGGTCGGCTGAGTGCCTGTACTAGGTTGACTTAGGCATACGAAATTCATTCCCAGTCTAAGATTAGACCGGACTGAGGGTTGCGGCAACAGGATTGGTAGCATGCAGGGGGACTGGGCCTATCCTCGACTTGCGCATTCTGCCTCTTTGGCCGGCTGAGCGCCCACACGCCCGTTTCGTGGGTTGGCTTAGGCATAGGGAGTTCATGCCATGTCTAAGCCCCAGCCGGACCGAGGGTTGTGGCAGCTGGACCGACAGCACGTAGAGGGGGACCGAGCCGATACTCGACTTGTGCATTATGCCTCTCCGGTCGGCTCAGCGCCTGTACGCTTATTTCGTGGGTTGACTTAGGCATACGGAGTTCATCCCTAGTCTACGATCGGGCTGGACCGAAGGTTACGGTAGTAGGGCCAGTAGCAGGATCGACATCACACAGGGGGGATTGGGTCGATCCCCGGCTTGTGCATTCTACCTCTCCAACCATTTGAGCGCCCGTGTCACGCCCTGGGCGGGCGCGCCAGGCACATCAGGTGCACCAGTAGGCGAACCAGAGGTTAAGGCCCGCAGACCTGGTGTGCTGGTGGGTATCTATGTGCAAAGCCTAGTGAACGAGTTCAAAACACCCACCCAACTTGCAAGCCAGCCCGTGAGACCAAGGCCTAGCATACAAGCTGCCCGCACCACATCCAGAAGAGCCCAAGGTGCTGGACATGAAAGGGAAGCTTCTGGAAGCAGGCAAGATCAGTTGGAGCATCCTGGCAGATTTGGTTGACCCTGAAAATCAGGAGTTAGCATCCTGATTGATTGTAATCTGTATAATCCCATGATTTTAGCCTTTATTCTAGGGATATGCCATTAAATTGTAGCTGGAGCCTCAACTATAAATAGAGGGCTGCTCTACCCTCATTTGTACACCATCAAACACTTCTGTTTTAGTGAATACAAGAGCATTTCCAAAATTCTGTCTTCTTATCATGTTTCTCTTTAACTTGCATAATCAGCCCTTCCCATTGTTCTAGTGCCCGCACGCTTGTGTTTTAGGCTGACTTAGGCATAAATGAGGAGATTCCAAGCCTAAGGCCGCACGGTTTCTGAGTCTAAGGTCAGAGCCCGTGATAGTTGGTATCAGAGCGAGTTTGATTCTGCATGTTTATGTTGTGCAAGTTAGATCATGATTGAGGAGATGGCATCCCAAAGTGATGTTGCTAGCCAACAACCAGAGGCCCAGGAGCATGGGCGTGGAAGAGGCAAGAAAGCCAGTTCTAGAGATATCTGGTCTATCTTGGACGGTAGGTTGGCCAAGGTGGAAGTGATCGTAGGCAATATGGGGGAGAAGCTTGAGGAGGTAGAGACTCACATTGCATCGCTAGACTCCATGGGAAAGGAGATCCAAAGTGAGCTAAAAGCTGCTCTCAACAAAGGCATGGACGTGTTCACCCGAAAGAATCAGACCTTGGAGGCTGAAGTGCTGACCTTGCGCGATGGCATGAAGGCCATGCGCCAGCAGATGGAAGAGCTTGCCAATGAGCTCGTTGCTTGCAAGACTACCATTGGGAATGACATGTTTGCTGGAGTGTCCAAGTCCAGATTGGATGTCCCCAAACCTAAGGAGTTCAAAGGGACTAGGGCAACCAAGGAAGTAGACAACTACCTATAGGGTATGGAGCAGTACTTCCAGGCCATGGGCATGCAAGATGAGGTGATAAAGGTAAGCACCGCTACTATGTATCTCACTGATGTAGCCTTATTGTGGTGGAGGTGCAGGTGTGATGATGTCAGGCATGGGAGTGCTAAGATTAGAACTTGGGCAGAGTTCTAAAAGAAGTTCAAAGAACAATTTTACCTGAAGTATTCCGATAATGAGGTGCGGGCAAAGTTGCGCAGGCTGAGCCAGCAAGGGGACATAAGGGAGTATGTCCAAAAATTCTCTGAACTGATGATACAGATCTAGGATCTAGGTGAGAAGGATGCCCTACTTGCTTTCATGGATGGGCTGAAGCCATGGGTGAAGCATGAGCTACAAAGGAGAGGAGTTCATGACTTGGCTAAAGCCATGACTACTGCCGAGGCCTTGATAGAATTCAAGCCTCTGAACAAGTTCGAGTCTACCAAGCCCAAGGGTAAGGGCAGGGATGATACGGATCAAAAGAAGTAGTCCAAAGGGAAGGACCGTGACCAGGAGTCCAAGGATGGAGACCGAGACCATTCAACTAAGGATGGTAAGAGGAAACCACTAGCCGACAAGTGGAAAGTAAAAGGAGACCGAGAGCCACTAGCATGCTACCTATGTGGAAGGAGCCATATAGCACGGAATTACCCGCAGAAGGGCAAACTGGCTGCTGTAGACAAGGAGTCTGACAAGGAGCTAGAGTCAGGGGCATCAAAGCTTGGGTCGTTGGTGCTCAATGCTATCCAGAGTAAAGAAAGTCGTAAGCTAAAGGGCTTAATGTTTACGGATCTAATGGTTGTGGGTCAAAAGGTGAACGCACTGGTGGACACAGGTGCCTCACATCTTTTTATTTCAGGTGATGGAGCCCGGAAGCTCAGACTAAAGGTGCAGAAAAAGACTGGTACCATCAAAACGGTGAACTCCAAAGAGGTTCCAGCCATTGGAGTAGCACGAGGAGTGGAGTTATAGCTTGGAGATTGGAAAGGCAATGAGACCATAAAGGTAATACCCCTTGACAACTATGAGTTTGTGATTGGGTTGGATTTCCTTGTTCGGATTAATGCCCTCTTTGTGCCTTTTGTCGATTGTGTTTGGATCTTGGATGCACGATGCCAATGCCTAGTGCCATTGAGGAGAGGGTCCGAAGTTGGGACACGGGTGGTGTCAGCCATCCAATTTGCCAAGGCGGTAAGCAGATAAGAAGACAACTTCTTGGCAGCCCTGAAATATGATGAGCCCAGGAAGAAGGAGATCGAGTCACCCTTGGAGGTGCTAAAGGTGCTGAAGACCTTTAGTGATGTGATGCCCACAAAGCTGCCTAGCAAGCTACCACCTAAGAGAGAGGTGGACCACAAGATCGAGCTGGTGTCCGAGGCCAAGCCACCAGCTAGAGCCCTTTACCAAATGTCTCCACCAGAGTTGGAGGAGTTGAGGAAGCAGCTCAAAGAGTTAGTTGATGCTGGCTTCATCAGGCCATCGAAGGTGCCCTATGGTGCATCGGTTCTATTCCAGTGCAAGCATGATGGGTCGTTGTGGTTGTGCATAGACTACCGAGCTTTGAACAAGCTAACCATTAAGAACAAGTACCCCATCCCACTCATTATGGACTTGTTCGATCAACTTAGGAGCGCAAGGTGGTTCACCAAGCTAGATTTGAGGTCGGGCTACTATCAAGTCAGGATCGCGGAGGGAGATGAGCCAAAGACAACATGTGTCACTAGGTATGGTTCGTATGAATTCTTGGTGATGCCTTTCGGACTCACAAACGCCCCAGCAACATTCTGCACCCTTATGAACAAGGTACTTCAGTCGTTCCTTGATCGATTTATTATGCTCTATTTGGATGACATTGTGATCTACAACCAGACTTTGAGAGAGCATGTAGACCACTTGAGACAGGTGTTCGAGGTGTTACGGGTGCACAAGCTATTTGTTAAGAGGGGAAGTGCTCATTCCCCAACAGGATATCCTGTTCCTAGGCTACATAGTGGGAGGTGGCAGGATACGTATGGATGAAGGCAAGATACACGCCATCCTGAAGTGGCAACCGCTAGCCAAGGTCACTGAGTTAAGATCGTTCCTTAGGCTGGTTAACTACTACAGGCGCTTCATCAAAGGTCACTTAGCAATGCCATTGACTGACTTGCTCAAGAAAGGGAGAGCATGGGAGTGGAGCGTAGGGTGCCAAGAAGCCTTTGATAGGTTGAAGTAGCCTGATTGAAAAGCCTATCTAGGCCTTGCCAGACCATGCCAAGCCGTATGAGGTACATACGGATGCATTAGACTTTGCCATAGGGGGCGTGTTGATGCAGGAGGGACGTCTAGTCACGTTCGAGAGCAGGAAGCTGAACGAGACTGAACGCAAGTACATGGAGCCATTACCTATTGGGGTCGAGGTGCCTGGTCAGGACGGACAATGTGGCGACCAGCTACTTCCAGACGCAGAAGAAGTTGTCCCCCAAACAGGTGAGATGGTAAGATTTTCTTGCAGAATTTGATTTTTAGATGGAGTACAAGCCAGGATGGGCGAACCTAGTGGCAGATGCCCTGAGTAGAAAGGCTAACCTTGCTGCCATTAGCCACTAGAGGGGTCACTGGTGCCGTGCATCAAGGAGGGACTTACGTATGATCCTACAGCCAAGGTTTTGATGGAGTACGTCTAGCAAGGTAAGACTAGGCGATTTTGGTTGCAGGATGGGTTACTGTACACCAGGGGCAGTAGACTATTTTTGCCGTAGCATGGAAAGCTCCGCAAGGAAGTTTTGCAATAATGCCATGATTCAAGGTGGGCTGGACACCCCAGAGTGAGCCACACCCTGGCGCTGATCGAGGACCGGTACTACTGGCCGTACATGAGGGACAATGTGGAGGCTTATGTAAAGACTTGTCTTGTGTGCCAACAGGACAAGGTGGAGCTCAAGAAACCAGGGGGTCTCTTAGAGCTATTACTAGTGCTAGAGTGACCATGGGAGAGTGTTTCTCTAGACTTTATAGTCGGTCTACCCAAAGCAGAAGGGTTTGGAAGCATCATGGTAGTGGTGGACAGGTTTTCCAAGTATGGAATCTTCATTCCAGCAACCAAGGAGTGCCTAGCTGAAGAGGTAGCTCGATTGTTCCTGAAGAACATGGTTAAGTACTAGGGAGTGTCGACGACCATAGTTAGTGATCGAGACGGGCGTTTTACGGGCAGGTTCTGGACTGAGTTGTTCAAGCTGTTGGGGTCAGACTTGAACTTTTCCACCAGCATGCATCCGTAGACCGATGGGCAGACAGAGCGAGTAAATGGACTATTGGAGATCTACCTCAGGCACTATGTGAGTGCCACACAAAGGGACTGACCAAAGCTGCTAGATATTGCATAGTTTTCCTACAACTTGCAAAGGAGCGAGGCAACGAACCAAAGCCCATTTGAAGTTGTGATAGGGTAACAACCACTAACACCCAGTTCGATTGCTGCAGGTTATACAGGGCTGAATCCAGCAGCATACAAGTTTGCCAAGGCATGGCAGGAGCAAACTGACTTGGCCAGAGTTTGTCTACACAAGGCGACCAAGAGGTCAAAGAAGTGGTAGACCAGAATTGGTGGGATGTGTAGTTCCAGGTTGGAGACTTGGTGTTGGTGAAGCTGCATCCCATTGTGCGTCTTAGGGGATTGCACAAAGGCCTAGTCCAAAGGTATGAGGGACCTTTTTGAGTAGTCAAGAGGGTAGGCAAGGTTGCCTACAAGCTGGATATGCCACCCAAATCGAGGGTAAACCCAGTGTTCCATGTGAGCATGCTCAAGTCGTTCCATAAGGATGAAGGAGATCCAGGACAGGCAGAGTCAAAGCGTGCATCATTGGGAGCAAATGCTTCATAAGATAAGGAGGTCCACAGCATCATAGCTGACCGGAAGGTGAGATGAAAAACTCGTTTCGTGGGTTGGCTTAGGTATACGGAGTTCATTCCATGTCTAAGCATACGAAGTTCATTCTCAGTCTAAGATCAGACTGGACCGAGGGTTCTGGCAGCAGGAATGACAGCACGCAGGGAGGATCGGGCCAATTCCCAGCTTGCGTATTCTACCTCTTTGGTCGGCTAAGCGCCCGCACGCCCGTTTCCTGGGTTGGCTTAGGCATAAGGAGTTCATTCCATGTCTAAGCCCCAACCGAACTGAGGGTTGTGGTAGTGGGACCGACAGCACGCAGAGGGGGACCGGGCTGACCCCGGCTTGCGATTATGCCTCTCCGATCGGCTCAGCGCCTGCACGCTCGTTCATGGGTTGACTTAGGCATACAGAGTTCATTCCAGTCTAAGATCGAACCAGACCGAGGGTTGCGGCAGCAGGATCGACAGTAAGCAGGGGGGACCCGACCGATCCCTGACTTGCGCATTCTGCCTCTCCGGTCGACTGAGCACATGCACGTTCGATTCGTGGGTTGGCTTAGGCATACGGAGTTCATTCCATGTTTAAGCATACGGAGTTCATTTCCAGTCTAAGATTAGATCGAATCGAGGGTTGCGGCAGCAAGACCAGTAGTAGGATTGGCAGCATGCAGGGGGGATCGTGCCGATCCTAGTTTGCGTATTCTGCCTCTTCGATCGATTGAGCACCGCACGGTCGTTTTGTGGGTTGGCTTAGGCATACAGAGTTCATTCCATGTCTAGGCCCCAGCCGGACCGAGGGTTGTGGTAGCAAGACTGACAACGGGATTGGAGCACGTAGAGAGCGATCGGGCTGATCCCCGGCTTACACATTATGGCTCTTCGGCTGGCCTCTCCGACCGGCTGAACGCCCGCACGCTCGTTTCGTGGGTTGACTTAGGCATACGGAGTTCATCCCCAGTCTAAGCATACGAAGTTCATTCCCAGTTTAAGATCGGACCAGACCGAGGTTACAGAGCAAGATCAACAGCACGTAGGGGGACTGGGCTGATCCCCGGCTTGCGCATTCTGCCTCTCCGATCGGCTTAGCGTCCGCACGCCCATTTCATGGGTTGGCTTTGGCATAGGGAGTTCGTTCCATGTCTAAGCCCCAGCCAGACCAAGTGTTGTGGCAGCGAGATTGACAGCATGCAGAGGGGGACCGGGCTGATCCCTAGCTTGCGCATTATGCCTCTTCGACCAACTCAGTGCCCGTACGCCTTGTTTCGTGGATTGACTTATGCATACAGAGTTCATTCCTAGTCTAAGATCAGACCGGACCGAGGGTTGCAACAGCAGGATCGACAGCATGCAGGGGGCACTAGGCTGATCCCCGGCTTGTGCATTCTGCCTCTTCGGCCGATTGAGGGTTGTGGCAGTGGGACCGACAGCACATAGATGGGGATCAGGCTGAACCCCGACTTGCGTATTATGCCTTTTCGGCTAGTTCAGTGCCCGCACGCTCGTTTTGTGGGCTGAATTAGGCATCCAGAGTTCATTCCCAGTCTAAGATCGGATCGACCCAAGAGTTGCAGTAACAGGATCAACAGCACGCAGTGGGGACCGGGCTGATCCCCAGCTTACGAATTCTGCCTCTCTGGCTGGTTGAGCGCCAGCACGTTCGTTCGTGGGTTGGCTTAAGCATAGGGAGTTCATTCCATGTCTAAAGCATACGGAGTTCATTCCCAGTCTAAGATCAGACTGGATCCGAAGATTGTGACAGTAGGATCGACAGCACGTGGGGGGGATCGGGCTGATCCTCGGCTTACGCATTCTGCTCTCTGGCCGGCTAAGCGCCCGCATACTCATTTCATGGGTTGGCTTAGGTCTACGGAGTTCATTCCATGTCTAAGCCCAGCTAGACCGAGGGTTGTGGCAGCAGGGCTGCCAACGGGATCGGCAGCACGCATAGGGGGACCGAGCTAATCCTCGACTTACGCATTATGCCTCTTCAGCCTGCCTCTCCGACCGACTGAGCGCCCGCACGCTCATTTCGTGGGTTGACTTAGGCATACGGAGTTCATCCCCAGTCTAAGCGTATGGAGTTCATTCCCAGTCTAAGATCAGATCGGACCGAGGGTTGCGACAGCAGGAACGACAGCACGCAGGGGGGACTGGGCCGATCCTCCGGCTTGCACATTCTACCTCTCCGATCAGCTGAGCACCCGCACGCTCGTTTCGTGGGTTGGCTTAGGCATAGGGAGTTCATTCCATGTCTAAGCCCCAACCGGACTGAGGGTTGTTTGCAGTGGGACCGGTAGAACGCAAAAGAGGATCGGGCCAATCCCTGGCTTGCGCATTATGCCTCTTCGACCGACTCAGCGCTTGCACGCTCGTTTCGTGGGTTGACTTATGCGTACAGAGTTCATTCCTAGTCTAAGATCAGACCGGTCCTAGGGTTGCGACAGTAGGATCGACAGCACGCAAGAGGGATCGAGCCAATCCGCGGCTTGCGTATTCTACCTCTCTGTCCGGCTGAGCACCTGCACGCTCGTTTCATGGGTTGGCTTAGGTATACGGAGTTCATTCCATGTCTAAGCATACGGAGTTCATTCTCAGTCTAAGATTAGACCGGACCGAGGGTTTCCTGTAGCAGGAACGACAGCACGCAGGGAGGACCGGGCCAATTCCCAGCTTGCGTATTCTACCTCTCTGGCCGACTGAGCGCCCGCACGCCCATTTCGTGGGTTGGCTTAGGCATAGGGAGTTCATTCCATGTCTAAGCCCTAGCCGGACTGAGGGTTATGGCAGTGGGACCGACAGCACACAGAGGGGGACCGGGCTGATCCCCAGCTTGCCATTATGCCTCTTTGGTCGGCTCAGTGCCTGCACGCTCGTTTAATGGGTTGACTTAGGCATACAGAGTTCATTCCAGTCTAAGATTGGACCGGACCCAGGGTTGCGGCAGTAGGATCGACAGTACGTAGGGGGGACCCGACCGATCCCCGACTTGCGTATTCTGCCTCTCCTGCCGGCTGAGCACATGCACGCTCGATTCATGGGTTGGCTTAGGCATACGGAGTTCATTCCATGTCTAAGCATACGGAGTTCATTTCCAGTCTAAGATCAGACCGAACCGAGGGTTACGGCAGTAAGACCAGTAGTAGGATTGGCAGCATGCAGTGCGGATCGAGCCGATCCCCAGCTTGCGCATTCTGCCTCTTCGATCGGTTGAGCACCGCACCGCTCGTTTTATGGGTTGGCTTAGGCATACGGAGTTCATTCCATGTCTAGGCCCCAGCTGGACCAAGGGTTGTGGCAGCAGGACCGACAACGGGATTGGCAACATGTAGAGGGCGATCGGGCTGATCCCCGGCTTACGCATTATGGCTCTTCGGCTGGCCTCTCCGACCAGCTGAGCGCTCGTACACTCGTTTCATGGGTTGACTTTAGGCATACGGAGTTCATCCCCAGTCTAAGCATACGGAGTTCATTCCCAGTCTAAGATCAAGACCAGATCGAGGGTTACGGAGTAAGATCGACAGCACGTAGGGGGGACTGGGCTGATCCCCGGCTTGCGCATTTTGCCTCTCCGACCGGCTCAGCACCTGCAAGCTTGTTTTGTGGGTTGATTTATGCATATAGAGTTCATTCCCAGTCTAAGATCATATCAGACTGAGGGTTTGTAGCAGCAGGATCGATAGCATGCAGGGTGGACCGGGCTGATCCCCGGCTTGTGCATTCTGCCCTCTCCGACCGACTGAGCGCCTGTACGCTCATTTCGTGGCTTGGCTTAGGCATACGGAGTTCATTCCATGTCTAAGCATATGGAGTTGACTCCCAGTCTAACATTTTGAGCCACGATGCACATGCTAGGCTCGGGCATGTGCTGGTGTCGTATTTTTTATGCCCAGGGCACCATCGTCGGGGCATCGCCCGAGCATCGTCGGACAGCCTAACCGATGGCATTGGGGGTTCCAACGATTGGGGGGGCCGTCGGGTGTGCGCAGATGATGTGCGATGGGGTGCTGGTATTAGCCTTATATTGCACCCCTATCCCTGCATCAAACCTCGAGAACTTACACCCCTTTAAAGAGCATTTGAGATTTTACAGGTTTGCTGCCAGTAGCCATTAAAGTGTCTGAAATGGGGACACTTTTTGAAACAGTCACAAAATCTTCTCCACTTCGAGTTTTTTAGCTGAAAGTTTTTATGCATGCCAACAAAATACAAGAATCAAACTCTACCAAATTTAGGGATAAAACTCTTTCTAAAAAAATTCTCAAAAATCTCGAACCGTAAAAAGTTTCCAAAATCGTGAAAAGTAAGAAATGGGTCGTCTCTGGTCGGCTGAGTGCCCGCACGCTCGTTTGTGGGTTTGACTTAGGCATACGAAGTTCATCCCCAGTCTAAGCATACGGAGTTCATTCCTAGTCTAAGATCGGACTGGATCGAGGGCTAAGGCAGTAGGATCGGTAGCACGCAGGGGGGACCGGGCCGATCCCTGGCTTACACATTTTGCCTCTCCGATCGGTTGAGCACCTGCACGCCCGTTTCGTGGGTTGGCTTTGGAATAGGGAGTTCATTCCATGCCTAAGCCCCAGTCGGACTGAGGGTTGTGGTAGCGGGACTGACAGCACGCAGGAGGGATTGGGCCGATCCCCGACTTGCGCATTATGCCTCTTCGGCCGGCCTCTCCGGCCGGTTGAGCCACCCGTACGCTCATTTCGTGGGTTGACTTAGGCATACAGAGTTCATCATAATCTAAGGATGCAAAGTTCATTCCCTAGTCTAAGATCGGACCAAATCGAAGGTTGCGGCAGTAGGATCGACCAGCATGCAGGGGGGGCCAGACCGGTCCCCGGCTTGCATATTCTGCCTCTTCGACCGGCTCAGCACCCGCACGCTTCGTTTCATGGGTTGACTTATGCAATACAGAGTTCATTCCAATCTAAGCATACGGAGTTCATTCCCAGTCTAAGATCGAACTAGACCGAGGATTACGGAGCAAGATCGACAGCACGTAGGGGGGACTGGGCTAATGCCCGGCTTAAGTATTCTGCCTCTCCGACCAGCTAAGCGCCCGCATGCCCGTTTCGTGGGTTGGCTTAGGCATAGGGCATTCATTCCATGTCTAAGCCACAACCGAACCGAGGGTTGTGGTAGCAGGACCGACAGTGGGATCGACAGCACACAGAAAGGGATCGGGTTAATCCCCAGCTTGCGTATTATGCCTCTCTGACCGGTTGAGCGCTCGTACGCTCATTACATGGGTTGACTTAGGCATACGGAGTTTATTCCTAGTCTCAGATCACGTCAGATTGAGGGTTGCAATAGCAGGATCGACAGCACACAGGGGGCACCGGGCCTATCCCCAGCTTGCGCATTCTGCCTCTCCGACCGGTTGAGCGCCCGCACACCCGTTTCGTGGGTTAGCTTAGGCATAGGGAGTTCATTCCATGTCTAAGCCCCAGTCGAACCGAGGGTTGTTGCAGCGGGACCAGTAGCACACTAAGGGGGATCGAGTCGATCCCCGGCTTGCGCATTATGCCCTCTCCGGTCTGCTCAGCGCTCGCACGCTCGTTTCATGGATTGACTTAGGCATACGGAGTTCATTCCCAGTCTAAGATCAGACCGGACTGATGGTTGCAGTAGTAGGATCGATAGCACGTAAAGGGGACCGGGCTGATCCCCGGCTTGCACATTCTGCCTCTCCGACCGGGTGAGCGCCCGTACGCTCGTTTCGTGGTTTGGCTTAGGCATACGGAGGTCATTCCATGTCTAAGCATACGGAGTTCATTCCCAGTCTAAGATCGGACCAGACCGAGGGTTGCGACAGCAGGACTAGTAGTAGGATCGGCACCACGCAAGGGTAACTGGGGCTGATCCCTGACTTGCGTATTCTTCCTCTCAGGCCGACTGGGTGCTCACACGCTTGTTTCATAGGACCAGGTTGATCCCCGACTTGCACATTAGGCATACGGAGTTCATCCGTCCAAGCATAAAGAGTTAATTCCCAGTCTAAGATCGGACCGGACCGAGGGTTTTGGCAGTAGGATCGACAACATGCAGGGGGGATCGGGTCGATCCCCATCTTTCGCATTCTGCCTCTCCGGCCGACTGAGCGCCCGCACGCCCGTTTCTTGGGTTGGCTTAGGCATAGGGAGTTAATTCCATGTCTAAGCCCCAGCCGGATAGAGGGTTGTGTAACAGGATCGGCAACACGAAGAGAGGGACCGAGCTGATCCCTAGCTTGCGCATTATTCCCCTCCGACGGGCACACCGCCCGCACGCTCATTTCATGGGTTGACTTAGGCCATACGGAGTTCATCCCAGTCTAAGCATATGGAGTTCATCCCCAGTCTACGATTGAACTGGACCAAGGGTGGGCGTAGCAGGATCGGCAGCACGTAGGGGGCTCGACACCCGCACGCCCGTTTCGTGGTTGGCTTAGGCCATAGGGAGTTCATCCATGTCTATGCCCCCAGTCGGACCAAGGGTTGGGGCAGTGGGACCGGCAGCACGCAGAGGAGGACTGGGCCGATCCCCGACTCTCGCATTATGCCTCTTCGATCGGCTCAGTGCCCGCACGCTTGTTTCGTGGCTTGACTTAGGCATACGGAGTTCATTCCCAGTCTAAGATCAGACCAGACCGAAGGTTGTGGCAGCAGGATCGACAACACGCAGGGGGGGACTAGGCTAATCCTTGGCTTGTGCATTCTGCCTCTCCAGTCGGCTGAGCGCTTGCACGTTCGTTTCGTGGGTTGGCTTCGGTATATGGAGTTCATTACATGTCTAAGCATATGGAGTTCATTCCCAGTCTAAGATCAGATCGGACCAAGGGTTGCGACAGCAGGACCAGCACAGGATCGATAGCATACAGGGGGGATCGGGTGGATCCCTGACTTGTGCATTCTGGCTCTTCGACCGGCTGAGTGCCTGCACGCTCATTTCGTTGGTTGGCTTAGGCATACGAAGTTCATTCCATGTCTAAGCCCCAACCGGACCGAGGGTTGTGGCAGTAGAACCGACAGCAGGATCGGTAACATGCAGAGGGGGATCGGGCTGATCCTCGGCTTCGCATTATGCCTCTCTGACTGGCCTCTCCGATCGGCTGAGTGCCCGCATGCTCGTTTCGTGGGTTGACTTAGGCATACGAAGTTCATCCTAGTCTAAGCATACGGAGTTCATTCCCAGTCTAAGATCAAACTAGACTGAAGGTTGCGGCAGCAGGATCGGCAGCACGCAGGGGGGATCGGGCCGATCCCCATCTTACATATTCTGCCTCTTCGACCGGATGAGCGCCCGCATACCCGTTTTTATGGGTTGGCTTAGGCGTAGGGAGTTCATTCCATGTCTAAGCCCCAGCCAGACCGAGGGTTGTGGTAGCGAGACCAACAGCACGTAGAGGGGGACCGGGTCAATCCCTGGCTTGTGCATTATAACTCTCCGACCGGCTTAGCTCTTGGACGCTCATTTCGTGGGTTGACTTAGGCATACGAAGTTCATTCCAAGTCTAAGATCGGACTGGACCGAGGGTTACGGTAGCAGGATCGACAGCACGTAGGGGGGACAAGGTCAATTCTCGACTTGCACATTCTGCCTCTTCGGCTGACTGAGCACCCGCACGCTCTTTTTGTGGGTTGGCTTAGGCATACAGAGTTCATTCTATGTCTAAGCATACGGAGTTCATTCCCAGTATAAGATTGGACCGGGCCGAAGGTTACGGTAACGGGACCAGCAGTAGGATCGACAGCATGCAGGGGGGTCCGAGTTGATCCCTGGCTTACCAATTCTGCTTCTTTAGCCAGCTAAGTGCCCGCACACTTGTTTCGTGGGTTGGCTTAGGCATACGGAGTTCACTGCATGTCTAAGTCCCAGTCGGATCGGTAGGAGGACCGACAGTGGGATCAATAGTACATAGAGGGGATCGAGCTGATCCCAAGCCTGCGCATTATGCCTCTTCAACCGGCCTCTCTGGTCGGCTCAACGCCCGCAAGCTCATTTCATGGGTTGATTTAGGCATACGGAGTTCGTCCCCGATCTAAGCATACAGAGTGCATTCCCAATTTAAGATCGGACCGAAACGAGGGTGGCGACAGTAGGATCGGTAGCACACAGGGGGGATCAGGCCAATCCCCGGCTTATGTATTCTGGCTCTCTGGCTGGTTGAGTGCCAGCACGTCCGTTTCGTGGGTTGGCTTAGGCATGGGGAGTTCATTCCATGTCTAAGCCCCAGTCGGATCGAGGGTTGTGGCAGTGGGACCGGTAGCACGTAGAGGGGGACCAGGCCGATCCCCGGCTTGCGCATTATGCCTCTTCAACCGGTTCAGTGCCTGCAGGCTCGTTTCGTGGGTTGACTTATGCATTCAAAGTTCATTCCCAGTCTAAGATCGAACCGGACCGAGGGTTAAGGCAGCAAGATCGACAGCACGTAGGGGGTGATCGGGCCGTTCCCTGGCTTGCGCACGTTCATTTCGTGGCTTGGCTTAGGCATACAGAGTTCATTCCATGTCTAAGCATACGGAGTTCATTCCCAGTCTAAGATCGGATCGGACTGAGGGTTACGGTAGCATGACTAGCAGCAGGATCAGCAGCACGCAGGGGGGACCGGGTCGATCCTCGACTTACGCATTCTGCCTCTCTGACCGACTGAGTGCCCGCACGCTCATTTCATGGGTTGACTTAGGCATACGAAGTTTATTCCATGTCTAAGCCCCAGCCGGACCGAGGGCTGTGGCGGCAGACAGGTAGCGGGATCGACAGCATGCAGAGGGGGATCGGGCTGATCCCTAGCTTACGCATCATGCCTCTCCGGCTGGCTGAGCACCCGTACTCTCGTTTCGTGGGTTGACTTAGGCATACGAAGTTCATCCCCAGTTTAAGAATACAGACTTCTTTCCCAGTTTAAGATCAGACCGGACTGAGGGTTGCGACAGCAGGATCGGCAGCACGTAGGGGGGATCGAGCCAATCCCCGGCTTGTACATTTTACCTATCCGACCGACTGAGCGCTCGCACACCCGTTTCGTTGGTTGGCTTAGGCATAGGGGGTTCATTCCATGTCTAAGCCCCAGTCAGACCGACGGTTGTGGCACTGGGACCGACAGCACGTAAAGGGGGACCGGGTCGATCCTTAGCTTGCGCATTATGCCTTTTCGGCCAGCTTAGCACCCGCACGCTCGTTTTGTGGGTTGACTTAGGCATACGGAGTTCATTCCTAGTCTAAGATCAGACCGGACCAAGGGTTGCGGCAGCAGGATTGACAGTACACAGGGGGGATCGGGTTGATCCCCAGCTTACGCATTCTGCCTCTTCGGCCGACGGGGGCCCGTACGCTCGTTTCATGGGTTGGCTTAGGCATACGGAGTTCATTCCATGTCTAAGCCCCAGTCGGACCGAGGGTTGTGCCACCAGGACTGACAATAGGATCGACAGCACGTTTAGGGGGACTGGGTTGATCCTCGGCTTATGAATTATGCCTCTCCGATAGGCCTCTCCGATCGGCTGAACATCCGTACACTCGTTTTGTGTGTTGACTTAGGCGTACAGAGTTCATTCCCAGTCTAAGCATATGGAGTTCATTCCCAGTCTATGATTGGATCGAACTGAGGGTTACGATAGTAGGATCGGTAGCACGTAGGGGGGATCGGGTCGATCCCCGGTGTCACGGTCCACGCGTTCCTCCTACTGAAACCACGCGACCGTACGGCACCAAGACTAATCCTAGTCAAGGTCAGCCTTCTATTGAGTCCATTTTTGCACGAACGGATCAATTCCAGTCCTACAAGCCGCATGCCCATGAGCCTTTTCTGGCCCTGACCCCGTAGGGTCGTTCATTCCGAACTCTATAGGGAGGAACCCACTCCCATCATACAACAGTCCACGATCCTCAACTTAGCCCCCGAGCACCCAGCTCGTCTCACGAGGCTTTAGATCTCGAGGTCCGATCATCGATTGCCTTTAGGGACACATAGTCTCGTTTCTCATGATATTATAGCTTCTTGACATGGGGAGTACCCAACACCATGCCCGCACGTATGATGCGCAAGCTTTCGTATCAAATTTACGCAAGCACCCCAATTAAGCTGGTCAGCAGCCAGCTCGGAGCCTTTAGGCTCATCTCATCCCACGGGACTCGGTTCTTAGGGCTTACACCCTTTAGCATCATTATCGGCCGCCCGCACGCATGACTGACATTTAACATCATGCTAGTCCCGTAAGGGGACTCAGGTGGACTGCCCCAGCTGCAGCACACCAGTCGCCCGCACGCAAGGTTGACACCAACCTTTATGCTAGTCCCGCAAGGGGACCAGTCACCCGCATGCATGGTTGACACCAACCATCATGCTAGTCCCGCAAGGGACTTGGGTGGACTGCCCCCAGCTATAGTCCACCAGCCGACCAGCCACAGGGGTCTAGCAGCGTGCCTGCCTACTAGCCCGCGCATCCCTCAGGCTCGAGGGCATCCCTCCCACATAAATGCCATCGCATGATCCTTCCGACTCGAGGACGGGAAACTGAGGGGCCTAATGATCTCTACCATCAAACCCCATGGTTCAACGCAAAGGTGCGATACGAGGCCCACCGGCCCTAACAGCTCCCGGGTTTATCGTGACTCGAGGAAACATCGTGCCACGCTCGTGACCCTACGATGTCCGCCCACCTAGCCACCAGCAGTGACTAGGAGTAGTTCACTTCAGACTAGCCAGGCCCTCGCCTGCCCGCTAGCCAAGGGGGTGGTGGAGAGCTGACACCAGACATCCCCCTATAAAGAGCGTTAGAGATTTTTCCAATCTGCTACCAGTGACCGTAAGAATGTCTGAAACAGGGACACTTTTCTGCCCACCTCAGGGCCTTTCTCCGGCTAACTCAGGGCCCCATAACCTTCCTCTAGGTCACCATTACTCCTTGACTCTGCTCGTTGCTCCACCAACCCACTCGAAGGTGCCCGCACATGGCTTCAACCGACAGCACCTGTCTGGCTTGCTGGTCCTAGGGCACCGACGTAATGCCTTATACTTACCTGCATATCTCAGGGTTTAGGACATGGACCGTCCACACACGATCTCCCCAACCTATTCTCATGCTCGAAATGCTGACACACTGCTTCCACAGATGGCACCCGCCAGGCTACTTAGCTTGAGGGTGTCCGACCACTATCCTGAACTTCCCTGCGTATCTTGCGGCCCAGGGCTCCCATTACCCCCACAACATGCATGTTAGCATCATGTTCCCAAGCTCCGAATGCACACCCGCAATCCTTAGAATCGCTTTCCCGCCAGCTCAGTCTCGACCGCTGCTTGGTCCAGGGTCAGTCATGGCAGGACCAAGGCCTGACCATCACACTCTCCCCCACTTACTATGTCGATGCCCTCATTGACTTCTAGACCAAACCCAACGATCTTGTTGCACACAGCTGACATTTACTCATATGTCTCTCACTTGTGCCCTCAAGAATTGGGTCGAGGTCCCGTCACATGAGGCATCGCGCACAGTACTTGTCCATTGTTGATGTAGATGGGTCACATTGTCGCACCCCTGCCGCTCAGCTCAGTTCCTGCTCGAACCGTTTAACCTTTTCGTGGTTGTTCCATATAGGCCATACCATGGCTTCATCTCTTGAACATGTCATGTTGTGACCTTGAGGCACCCTCATCGATCAATAACCCTCAGTAAAATGAATGACCACCCGCTTTGCCACTCATTGGTGCGTCCCACCGGACGTGACCCCTCACACCAACTGCACGCTTGCAGCATCAGCCCACTGATACGCCCCTATGGGCATGGTGCTTAGGTCAACCACACTCATACGGCACCCTACATGATAGACCCTAGCACAGTGGCATTCAGGCACTTTGGTCATCTCTTAACTTGGGTCCTCTCGGCCCCTTCAAGGTCACCTCTCTAGGTGTGGCCCTCTGGCCAACCGCCCCCAAGATGACACCTTAAAGCGCGCTACTTGGTCTTTGCCCCCAGCTTAAACACTGTGCTCCATTGCCCAAGTTCCTCTATCTCGGCTCAGTCTCATAGGGAATTGACAGGTCTCCCTCACTTTTACTTGAAACTCAGCACAATATTACGCGTAACCATATCTCCTTGATGGTTCTATTGCTCGATAGTTTTGACTCCAGCCCAGTTCCTAGGGCATCCCAAAATCCGCTTATACTCGGAGAGCCACTGATCTAACAGCACTTCTAGCCCACTGATTTGCTTGACTCGAGGATTCACCCGCTCGATCCTCAAGGTCCACTGACCTGCACGTCTAAGGCCTTGTCAACTGGCCGTTTCCCTTTTCTTGTTCCACTGGATTACATCCTGTCGTGGCCTACTGACCACCACTACTCGTGAAGCCTTCCCTTTCGACCAATACAAGTTCGATATCCTGGTTCACACACACACTCTCGTGATCTTCTGACCACAAGAACTCACGGTCCACTGACTAACGTAGCTCATGGTCCACTGACCATCTCGCTTGTGGCTTCAATCTTTAGCCACTTCATGCTCTTTTGTATAGTAGTCTCAGGCTTGGACCCGAATACTTTGGCTTGCACCCCCGCTGGGGCACCTGCACCATACAGCAAGTGCACACATTAGTAATTAATCTTGCAACTTGATAACTCTTGCCCCTCAAAACAAGGTTCACTCGGCCCACGTGGCCTTACGCAACACCATTTCATGGTGTAAGCCCCTTTTCGCATCTCGGTCTCACTACGGTTCCTTCCACCATAAAGGCATCACATGCCGTAACATATGCCAACACCTTTTTCTAGGTGAAGCTAGACTCTGGTGCCCTTTTGCTTGGCATCCAAGAGTCTACTCGATAGCCATTTTACATAGGCCCAATATTTCTCGTAGCATGCATCATTGGCTCTTTCCTGAGCCCCCATAGGCACAAAACCCGCATTTGCATCTCGATAGCTCCATTTGATCTTAGCACCACCTCGGTTTCGCATCACAAGACCTACACATGGGTCGTGTATATCTCACCACTGAGCCAACCTAGGCTCTGATACCAAATTGTCACGGTCCACGCGTTCCTCCTACTGAAACCACGCGACCGTGTGGCACCATGACTAATCCTAGTCAAGGTCAGCCTTCTATCGAGTCTATTTTTCCATGGACAGACCAATTCCAGTCCTACAAGCCGCATGCCCATGAGCCTTTTCTGGCCCTGACCCCGTAGGGTCGCTCATTTCGAACTCTATAGGGAGGAACCCACTCCCATCATACAACAGTCCACGATCCTCAACCTAGCCCCCGAGCACCTAGCTCGCCTCACGAGGCTTTAGATCTCGAGGTCCGATCATCGATTGCCCTTAGGGACACACAGTCCCATTTCTCACGATATTATAGCTTCTTGACATGGGGAGTACCCAACACCATGCCCGCACGTATGATGCGCAAGCTCTCGTATCAAGTTTACGCAAGCACCTCAATTAAGTTGGTCAGCAGCCAGCTCAGAGCCTTTAGGCTCATCTCATCCCACGGGACTCGGTTCTTAGGGCTTACGCCCTTTAGCATCATTATCGGCCACCCACACACATGACTGACACCCAACATCATGCTAGTCCCGAAGGGGACTTAGGTGGACTGCCCCAGCTGCAGCACACCAGTCGCCCGCACGCAAGGTTGACACCAACCTTTATGCTAGTCTTGCAAGGGGACCAGCCGCCCGCATGCATGGTTGACACTAACCATCATGCTAGTCTCGCAAGGGACTTGGGTGGGCTGCCCCCAGCTGCAGTCCACCAACCGACCAGCCACAGGGGTCTAGCAGCGTGCCTGTCTGCTAGCCTGCGCATCCCTCAGGCTTGAGGCCATCCCTCCCACATAAACGCCATCGTATGATCCTTTCAACTTGAAGAGGGGAAATCGAAGGGCTTAATGATCTCTACCATCAAACCCCATGGTTCAACGCAAAGGCACGATACGAGGCCCGCCGACCCCAACTGCCCCCGGGTTTACCATGACCCGAGGAAACATCGTGCCACGCTCGTGACCCTACGATGTCCGCCCACCTAGCCACCAGTAGTGACTAGGAGTAGCTCACTTCAGACTAGCCAGGCCCCCACCTGCCCGCTAGCCAAGGGGGTGGTGGAGAGCTGACACCAGACGTCCCCCTATAAAGAGCGTTAGAGATTTTCCCAATCTGCTACCAGTGACCGTAAGAATGTCTAAAACAGGGACACTTTCTGCCCAACCACCTCAGGGCCTTTCTCCGACTAACTCAGGGCCCCGTAACCTTCCTCTAGGTCACCATTACTCCTTGACTCTACTCATTGCTCCACCAACCCACTCGAAAGTGCCCGCACATGGCTTCGACTGACAGCACCTGTTTGGCTAGCTGGTCCTAGGGCACCGGTGTAATGCCTTATACTTACCTGCATATCTCGGGGTTTAAGACATGGACCATCCACACACGATGTCTCCAACCTATTCTCATGCTCGAAATGCCCGCACACTGCTTCCACAGATGGCACCCGCTAGGCTACTTAGCTTGAGGGTGTCCGACCACTGTCCCGAACTTCCCCGCGTATCTTGCGGCCCAGGGCTCCCATTGCCCCCACAACATGTTAGCATCATGTTCCCAAGCTCTGAATGCACACCCGCAATCCTTAGAACCACTTTCCCGCCAGCTCGATCTCGATCGCTGCTTGGTCCAGGGTCAGTCATGGCAGGACCAAGGCCTGACCATCACACCCGGCTTGCGCATTCTGCCTCTCCGGCCGACTGAGCGTCGGCACACCCATTTTGTGGGTTGGCTTAGGCATACGGAGTTCATTCCTAGTCTAAGATTAGACCAGATCGAGGTTTGCGATAGTGGGATCGACAGCATGCAGAGGCAGATCGGGTCGATCCCCGGCTTGTGCATTCTGCCTCTCCGGTCGGCTGAGCACCCGCACGCTCGTTTTGTGGGTTGGCTTAGGCATACGGAGTTGATTCCATGTCCAAGCCCTAGTCAGACTAAGGGTTATGGCAGTAGGACCGGTAGCGGGATCGGCAGCATGCAGAGGAAGATCGGGCTAATCCCCAGCTTGCACGTTATGCCTCTCCGGTTGGCCTCTTCGATCGATTGAGTGCCCGCACGCTCATTTCATGGGTTGACTTAGGCATACGGAGTTCATCCATAGTCTAAGCACTACAGGATTCATTCCTCAGTCTAAGCGTACGGAGTTTATCCCTAGTCTAAAGCATACAGAGTTCATTCCCAATCTAAGATCGACGGGGGCTTATGGTAGCAGGATCACAGCTTCGTAAGGGGGACCAAGCGCGATCCCCGGCTTGCGTATTCTGCCTATTCGGCTGATGAAGCACCCGTTGTCTGTTTCATTCGGGTTGGCTAGGCCATAAGGGAGTTTCCATCCATGTCTAAGCGCCAGCCAGACCGAGGGTTGTGGGCACTGCGAGATCGGTGTAGCATGTAGAGGGGGACCAATCGGTCCTCGGCTTACGCATTATGCCCTCTTCAGCTCATTAGGGGTTGACTTATAAATACGAAAGTTCATTCAAGTCTAAAGATCGAACCAAGACCGAGGGTTCACGGTAGTAGGATCGACAGCACGCAAGGGGGATCGAGCTGATCCTGACTTGCGCAATCTGCCTCTCCGACCGATTGAGCACCCGTACGCTTGTTTCGTGTGTTGGCTTAGGCATACGAAGTTCATTCCATGTCTTAAGTCATACGGAGTTCATTCCCAGTCTAAGCATACAGAGTTCATTTCCCAGCTAAGACCGGGATTGGCTGAGGGTACAGCAACCAGCAGTAGGATCGGTAACACGCAGGGGGGATCGAGCCAATCCCCGGCTTGCGTATTTTGCCTCTCCGGACAGCCTCTCCGGCCGGTTGAGCACCCGCACGCTCGTTTCATAGGTTGACTTAGGCATATGGAGTTCATCCCCAGTCTAAGCATATGGAGTTCTTTCCCAGTCTAAGATCAGACCGGACCGAGGGTTACTATAGCAGGATCGACAGCATGCAGGGGGGATCGAACCGATCCCTGTCTTGCACATTCTGCCTCTCCAACCGACTGAGCGCCTGCACGCCTGTTTCGTGGGTTGGCTAAGGCATATGAGTTCATTCCCTGCCTAAACCCCAGTCGGATCGAGGGTTGTGGTAGCGGGACCAGTAGCACACAAAGGGGGGCCAGGCCGATCCCCGGCTTGTGCATTATGCCTCTCCGGTCGGCTGGGAGCCCGTACGCTTGTTTCATGGGTTGGCTTAGGCATACGGAGTTCATTCCATGTCTAAGCCCCAATCGGACCGATTGGCAGCAGGACTGGCAACAGGATTGGCAACAGGATCCCCAGTCTAAGCATACAGAGTTCATTCTCAGTCTAAACGTACGGAGTTTATCCCCAGTCTAAGCATACGAAGTTCATTCCCAGTCTAAGATCGGACCAGACCGAGGCTTACGGTAGCATGATGAAAAGCATGTAAGGGGGACCAAGCTGATCCCCAGCTTGCGCATTCTACCTTTTCGGCTGACTGAGCACCCGTACGCCTGTTTCATGGGTTGGCTTAGGCATAGGGAGTTCATTCCATGTCTAAACCCCAGCCGGACCGAGGGTTATGGCAGCGGGATCGGTAGCATGCAGAGGGGGACCAGACCGGTCCTCGGCTTACGCATTATGCCTCTTCAGCTCGTTTCATGGGTTGACTTATGCATACGAAGTTCATTCCCAGTGTAAGATCGAACTAGATCGAGGGTTACGGCAGCAGGATCGATAGCACGTAGGGGGGATCGGGTCGGTCCCTAGCTTGCGCATTCTGCCTCTCCGACCGGCTGAGTGCCCGCACGCTCATTTCGTGGGTTGACTTAGGCATACAGAGTTCATCCCCAGTCTAAGCTTACGGAGTTCATTCCCAGTCTAAGATCGAACCAGACCGAGGGTTGCAATAGCAGGATCGGTACACATTCTACCTCTTCGGTCGACTGAGCACCCGCACGCCCATTTCGTGGGTTGGCTTAGGCATAGGGAGTTCATTCCATGTCTAAGCCCCAACCGGATTGAGGGTTGTGGCAGCTAGATTGGCAGCACGCAGAGAGGGACCGGGTCGATCCCCAGCTTGCGCATTATGCCTCTCCGGCCAGCTCAGTGCCTGCACGCTCGTTTTGTGGGTTGACTTAGGCATATAGAGTTTATTCCCAGTCTAAGATCAGACTGGATCAAGGGTTACGACAGCAGTATCAACAGCATGCAGAGGGGACCAGGTCGGTCCACAGCTCGTGCATTCTACCTTTCCGGTCGACTGAGCGTTCGCACGCTCGTTTCATGGGTTGGCTTAGGCATACGGAGTTCATTCCATGTCTAAGCATACGGAGTTCATTCCAGTCTAAGATTGGACCGGATCACGGGTTGTGACAGTAGGACTAACAGTAGGATCGATAGCACATAGGGGGGATCGAGCTGATCCTCGGCTTGTGCATTCTACCTCTTCGACCGGTTGAGTGCCTGCACGCTCGTTTCGTGGGTTGGCTTAGGCATACAAGTTCATTCCATGTCTAAGCCCCAGTCGGACTGAGGGTTGTGGCAGCAGGACTGGCATCAGGATCGGCAGCACGCAGAGGGGGACTAAGCTAATCCCCGGCTTGCATATTATGCCTCTCCGTCTGGCCTCTCCGGCTGGTTGAGCATCCGCACGCTCGTTTCGTGGGTTGACTTAGGCATACGAAGTTCATCCCTAGTCTAAGCATACGGAGTTCATTCCCAGTCTAAGATTGGATCAGATCGAGGGTTACGACAGCAGGATCGGTAGCACATAGGGGGACCGGGCCGATCCCCGACTTGCGCATTCTGCCTCTCCGACCGACTGAGCGTCCGTACGCCCATTTCATCGGTTGGCTTAGGCATAGGGAGTTCATTGCATGTCTAACCCCCAACCAGTTCGAGGGTTGTGGCAGCAGGAGTGATAGCACGTAGTAAGGGACCGGGCCGATCCCCGGCTTACGCATTATGCCTCTCCGGTCGGCTCAGCGCCCGCATGCTCATTTCGTGGGTTAACTTAGGCATACGCAGTTCATTCCCAGTCTAAGATCAGATCAGACCGAGGGCTGCAGCAGCAAGATCGACAGAACATAGAGGGGACCGGGCCGATCCCCAGTTTGTACATTTTACCTCTCCGATCGACTGAGCACCCGCACGCTCGTTTCGTGGGTTGGCTTAGGCATACGGAGTTCATTCCGTGTCTAAGCCCCAGCCGGACCTAGAGTTGTGACAGCAGGACCGACAGTGGGATCGGCAGCACGCAAAGGGGGATCGAGCTGATCCCCGGCTTATGTATTATGCCTCTCCATCCGGCCTCTTCGATCGGCTGAGCTCCCGCACGCTCGTTTCATGGGTTGACTTAGGCATATGGAGTTCATCCCCAGTCTAAGCATACGGTGTTCATTCCTAATCTAAGATCGGATTGGATCGAGGGTTACGACAGTAGGATTGATAGCACGCAGGGGGGACCGAGCCGATCCCTGGCTTGTGCATTCTGCCTCTCCGACCGACTTAGCACCCGCACGCTCGTTTCGTGGGTTGGCTTAGCCATACGGAGTTCATTCCATTTCTAAGCCCCAGCCGGACCGAGGGGTTGTGGAGTAAGACCGACAGCATGCAGAGGGGGATCGGGCTGATCCCTGGTTTGCACATTATGCCTCTCCGATCGACCTTTTCGATCGACTGAACGCCCGCACGCTCATTTCGTGGGTTGACTTAGGCACACGGAGTTCATCCCCAGTCTAAGCATACGGAGTTCATTCCCAGTCTAAGATCAGACCGGTTCAAGGGTTGCGGTAGCAGGATCGGTTGTACGCAAGGGGGACGGGGTCGATCCTCGGCTTACGCATTCTGCCTCTCGGGCCGGCTGAGCGCCCGCACGCCCATTTCATGGGTTGGCTTAGGCATAGGGAGTTCATTCCATGTCTAAGCCCCAGCCAGACCAAGGGTTGTGGCAGCGGGATCGACAGCACGCAGCAGGGGATCGGGTTGAACCCCGAATTGTGCATTATGCCTCTTCGATCGGCTCAGTGCCCCATACACTCATTTCGTGGGTTGACTTACTTATGCATACGAAGTTCATTCCCATTCTAAGATCAGACCGAACCAAGGGTTGTGACAGCAGGATCGATAGCAAGTAGGGGGGACCGAACCGATCCCCGGCTTGCACATTCTGCCTCTCCAGTTGGCTGAACGCCCGTACACTCATTTCGTGGGTTGGCTTAGGCATATGAAGTTCATTCCATTTCTAAGCATACGGAGTTCATTCCCAATGTAAGATTTTGAGCGATGGTGCACATGCTGGGCTCGGGCATGTGCTGGTGCCACATTTTTTTTGCCCAGGGCACCATCATCGGAGCATCGTCGGAGAGCTTAACCGACAGCTTTGGGGGTTCGACGATTGGGGGGCCGAGGGGGTGTGCGCACATGATGTGCGATGGGTGCTGGTACTTGACCCTTATATTGGCCCCCTATCCGTTATCAAACCTCAAGAACTCACACCCCCTTAAAGAGCATTTGAGATTTTATAGGTTTGTTGCCAGTAGCCATTAAAGTGTCTGAAATGGGGACACTTTTTTCAAACGGTCACAAAATCTTCTCCATTTCGATTTTTTAGCTGAATGTTTTTGTGCATGCTAACAAAAATACAAGGATCATCTCTACCAAATTTGGGGACAAAACTCTTTCTAAAAAAATTTAAAAAATACCGAACCATAAAAAAGCTTTGAAAATCGTGATAAATAGAAAACGGGTCGTCTTGCCACGAAAATTCACATGAAGGCTTAGGGGACCATTGTATGAATTGACAAGACATAAAAATGGCATTGGCATGGTAGAAATATGAAGATGTGCTTGAACCCACCTACCGCCCATTCGATCCCCGACTTGCGCATTCTGCCTCTCCGGTCGACTGAGCACCCGCACTCTCGTTTCGTGGGTTGGCTTAGGCATACAGAGTTCATTCCATGTCTAAACCCCAGCCGGACCAAGGGTTGTGGCAACAGGATCGGCAGCGAGATTGGTAGCACGTAGAGGGGGACCGGGCTGATCCTCGACTTACGCATTATGCCTCTTCGACCGGTTGAGCGCCCGTACGCTCATTTCGTCGGTTGACTTAGGCATACAGAGTTCATCCCTAGTTTATGCATATGGAGTTCATTCCTAGTCTAAGATTAGATCGGACCGAGGGTTACGACAGTCGGATGACAGCACGCAGGGGGGAACGAGCCGATCCCCGGCTTGCGCATTCTACCTTTTCGACAGGTTGAACGCACGCACGCCTGTTTCATGGGTTGGCTTAGGCATAGGGAGTTCATTCCATGTCTAAGCCCCAGCCGGACCGAGGGTTGTGGCAGCGGGATCGACAGCACGCAGAGGGGGACCGGTCCGATCCCAGGCTTGCGCATTATGCCTTTTCGATCAGCCCAACGCCCGTACGCTCGTTTTGTGGGTTGACTTATGCACACAGAGTTCATTCCCAATCTAAGATCAGACCAGATTGAGGGTTACGACAGCAGGATCGGCAGCACGCAAGGGGGGACCGGGCCGATCCTCGGCTTGTGCATTCTGCCTCTCTGGTCGACTGAGCGCCCGCACTCTCGTTTCGTGGGTTTGGCTTAGGCATACGGAGTTCATTTCCAGTCTAAGATTTTGAGCCACGATGCACATGCTGGGCTAGGACATGTGCTGGTGCCGTATTTTTTTCGCCCGAGGCACCATCGTCAGAGCATCGTAGGAGAGCTAACCGGTGGCATTGGGGGTTTCGACGATTGGGGGGGCCGAGGGGTGTGCGCACATGATATGCGATGGGTGCTGGTACTTGGCCCTTATATTGGCCCCCTATCCCTCATCAAACCTCGAGAACTCACACACCCTTAAAGAGCATTTGAGATTTTATAGGTTTGCTGCCAGTAGCTATTAAAGTGTCTGAAATGGGGATACTTTTTTCAAAGGGTCACAAAATCTTCTCCACTTCGATTTTTTAGCTGAATTTTTTTTTGCATGCCAAAAAAAATACAAGGATCACCTCTACCAAATTTGGGGACAAAACTCTTTCTAAAAAATTTTTGAAAAATCCCGAACCGCAAAAACTTTCAAAAATCGTGAAAAATAAAAAACGGGTTGTCTTGCCACGAAACTTCATATGAAGGCTTAGGGGACCATTGTATGAATTTACAAGCCATAAAAATGGCATTGGCACAGTAGAAAAATGAAGATGTGCTTGAACCAACCGACCACCCGTTCGATCCCCGACTCACGCATCCTGCCTCTTCGGTCGACTGAGCGCCAGCATGCCCGTTTCATGGGTTGGCTTACTCATAGGGGGTTCATTCCATGTCTAAGCCCCAGCCAGATCGAGGGCTGTGGTAACGGGACCGGCAGCACGCAAAGGGGGACCGGGCCGATCCCCGGCTTATGTATTATGCATATCCGGTCGTCTCAGCGCTCGCACACTCGTTTCGTGGGTTAACTTAGGCATACGGAGTTCATTCCCAATCTAAGATTAAATCGGACTGAGGGTTGCGGCAGCAAGATCGACAGCACGCAGGGGGGTATCAGGCCGATCCCTGACTTGCGCATTCTGCATCTCTGACCGGTTGAACGTCTGCACGCTCGTTTCGTGGGTTGGCTTAGGCATACGGAGTTCATTCCTAATTTAAGATTGGATCGGATCGAGGGTTGCGGCAGCACCCAACAGCAGGATCGACAACACGCATGGGGGATCGGGCTAATCCTCGGCTTGCGCATTCTGCCTCTCTGGCCGGCTGAGCACCCATACGCTCGTTTCGTGGGTTAGCTTAGGCATACGGAGTTCATTCCATGTCTAAGCCCCAACCGGACTGAAGGTTGTGGCAACAGGACCGGCAGCGGGATTGGTAGCATACGGAGGAGGACCGGGCTGATCCCCGGCTTGCGCATTATGCCTCTCCGGCTGGTTAAGTGCCCACACACTCATTTCATGGGTTGACTTAGGCATACAGAGTTCATCCCAAGTCTAAGCATACGGAGTTCATTCCCAGTCTAAGATTGGATCGAACCGAAGGTTGCGACAGCAGGATCGACAGCACTTAGGGGGGACCGGGCCGATCTTCGGCTTGCGTATTCTGCCTCTCCGATCGGCTGAGTGCCCGCACGTCCATTCTGTGGGTTGGCTTAGTCATAGGGAGTTCATTCCATGTCTAAGCCCCAGCCAGACCGAGGGTTGTGGCAGCAGGACCGACAGCACGCAGAGGGGGACCGTGTCGATCCTCGGCTTGTGCATTATGCCTCTTCAGCTGACTCAATGCCCGCACACTCGTTTCATGGGTTGACTTATGCATACAGAGTTCAGTCCCAGTCTAAGATCAGACAGACCGAGGGCTGTGGCAGCAGGATCGATAGCACGATGGCAGGACTAGGCTGATCCCCAGCTTACGCATTATGCCTCTCCGACCGGCTGAGCGCTTGCACACTCGTTTTGTGGGTTGGCTTAGGCATACGAAGTTCATTCCATGTCTAAGCATACGGAGTTCATTCCATGTCTAAGATTTTGAGCCACGGTGCACATGCTGGGCTCGGGCATGTACTAGTGCTACATTTTTTTCACCCGGGGTAGCACGCAGGGGGGATTGGGTCGATCCTCAGCTTGCGCATTCTGCCTTTCAAGTCAACTGAGCACCTGTACGCTCGTTTCGTGGGTTGGCTTAGGCATACGGAGTTCGTTTCATGTCTAAGCCCTAGCCAGACCGAGGGTTGTGGTAGCAGGACTGGCAGCGGGATCAGTAGCACGCAGTGGGGGATCGAGCTGATCTCTGGCTTGCGCATTATGCCTCTTCGATCTACCTCTTCGACCGGTTGAGTGCCCGCACGCTCGTTTCGTGGGTTGAATTAGGCATATGGAGTTCATCCCCAGTCTAAGCATACGAAGTTCATTCCCAGTCTAAGATCAGACCGGACTGAGGGTTGCGATAGCAGGATCGGCAACACGCAGGGGGGATCGATCCAATCTCCAGCTTGCGCATTCTGTCTCTCCGGCCGGCTGAGCGCCCGCACGCCCGTTTCATGGGTTGGCTTGGGCATAGGGAGTTCATTCCATGTCTAAGCCCCAACCGGACTGAGGGTTGTGGCAGCGGGATTGGCAGCACGCAGAGGGGGATCGGGTCGGTCCCCGGTGTCACGGACTAAGCTTTCTCTCAGCAAGCAATAGACTGTGTGGCACTTGAATGGGTGCTCCCAACCAAGTTAGCCTTCAATAGATCGATATCTGAACAAATAACCATAAGCCATGGTTAGTCCCAAGCATTCACAATAAGACATAATATATCGAGATCAATCTCAAGCACACACACAAGAAGGCATATTCGCATCGAGAAAAAGAAAAACACATCGAGGCAACAATCGGGACATTCAATCGGGGTGAGTTTTATTATAGTCGAGAATCATACATCGGGACCTCACACCATCACCAGGGCCAGGGGGCAGCCCTTAGTGGGTGGCCTAGGCTCGCATAGCAACTGGTGAGACAACCCAACACTACGCTATCGGCTCACCCCCCTAAAGAGTCTTAGAGATTTTAGAGCTATGCTACCGATAACCATTACAATGTTTGAAATGGGGACACTTTTCCTAGCACAAGGGATCTACCGGCCATGGCCCTATACATGGGTGGCTTATGGCAACCTAAGTCCTGGTCATGGCCCTATACAAGGTTGGCTCATGACACCCGGCTTACGCATTATGCCTCTCCGGTTGGCTCAGCACCCGCATGCTCATTTCGTGGGTTGACTTAGGCATACGGAGTTCATTCCCAGTCTAAGATTGGATCGGATCAAGGGTTACGACAGTAGGATCGATAGCACGTAGGGGGGACTGTACCGATCCCCAGCTTGCGCATTCTGCCTCTTCGATCGACTGCGCGTCCGCATGCTCGTTTTGTGGGTTGGCTTAGGCATATAGAGTTCTTTCCATGTCTAAGCCCCAGTCGGACTAAGGGTTGTGGTAGCAGGACCGATAGCGGGATCGATAGCACGTAGAGGGGGACCGGGCTGATCCTTGGCTTGCGCATTATGCCTCTTCGGCCAGCCTCTCTGGCCGGCTGAGCGCCCGCACTCTCATTTCGTGGGTTGACTTAGGCATACGGAGTTCATCCCTAGTCTAAGCATACGAAGTTCATTCCCAGTCTAAGATCATACCAGACCGAAGGTTGCGGTAGCGAGGATCGGCAGCACGCAGAGGGATTGGGCCGATCCCGGCTTGCGCATTCTGCCTCTCCGATTGGCTGAGTGCCCGCACGCCCGTTTCGTGGGTTGGCTTAGGCATAGGGAGTTCATTCCATGTCTAAGCCCCAGCCGGACTGAGGGTTGTGGCAGCGGGATCGGCAGCACACAGAGGGGGACCGAGCTGATCCCCGGCTGCGCATTATGCCTATTCGGTCGGCTCAGCGCCCGCACGCTCATTTCGTGGGTTTACTTTGCATACAGAGTTCATGCCCAGTCTAAGATCAGATCGAATTGAGAGTTGTGGCAGTAGGATCGATAGTACGTAGGGGGGACCGGGCCGATCCCCAGCTTGCGCATTCTACCTCTACGACCGGCTAAGCGCCGCACGCTCGTTTCGTGGGTTGGCTTAGGCATACGGAGTTCATTCCATGTCTAAGCATATGGAGTTCATTCCCAGTCTAAGAGTTTGAGCCACGGTGCACATGCTGGGCTCAGGCATGTGCTGGTGTTGCATTTTTTTGCCCGGGGCACCATCGTCGGAGCATCGTCAGAGAGGCCTAACCGGCGGCATTAGGGGTTCCAGCGATTGGGGGGGCTGGGGGGGTGTGCGCACATTATGTGCGATGGGTGCTGGTACTTGGCCCTTATATTGGCCCCTATCCCTCATCAAACCTCGAAAACTCACACCCCCTTAAAGAGCATTTGAGATTTTATAGGTTTGTTGCCAGTAGCCATGAAGTGTCTGAAATGGGGACACTTTTTCAAGCGGTCACAAAATCTTCTCCACTTCGAGTTTTTAGCTGAATTTTTTGTGCATGTCGAAAACAATACAAGGATAACTTTGACTAAATTTGGGGAGAAAACTCTTTCTAAAAAAATTTTAAAAAATCCCAAACCGTAAAAAGTTTCAAAAATCGTGAAAAATAGAAAACGGGTCGTCTTGCCACGAAACTTCACATGAAGGCTTAGGGGACCATTGTATGAATTTACAAGCCATAAAAATGACATTGTCATGGCAGAAATATGAAGATGTCCTTGAACCCACCTACCACCCATTTGATCCCCGGCTTGCGCATCCTCCTCTCTGGTCGGCTGAGCGCCCGCATGCTCGTTTTGTGGGTTGACTTAGGCATACGAAGTTCATCCCCAGTCTAAGCATACAGAGTTCATTCCCAGTCTAAGATCGGACCGGATCGAGGGTTGCGGTAGCAAGATCGACAGCACGCATGGGGGACCGGGCCGATCCTCGACTTAGGCATTCTGCCTCTCCGGCCGGCTGAGTGCCCGCACGCCCGTTTTGTGGGTTGGCTTAGGCATAGGGAGTTCATTCCATGTCTAAGCCCCAGCCGGATTAAGGGTTATGGCAGCGGGACCGGCAGCACATAGAGGTGGACTGGGCCGATCCTCGACTTACGCATTATGCCTCTTCGGTCGGCTCAGCACCCGCACGCTCATTTCTTGGGTTGACTTATGCATATGGAGTTCATTCCCAGACCGAGGGTTGTAGCAGCAGGATCAACAGCATGTATGGGGGGACTGGGCCGATCCCCGGCTTGTACATTTTACCTCTCCGGCTGACTGAGCACCCATACGCTTGTTTCGTGGGTTGGCTTAGGCATACGGAGTTCATTCCATGTCTAAGATCATTGACTTAGGCAGCAGGATCGACAGCACGCAGGGGGGATCGGGTCAATCCCCAGCTTGTGCATTCTGCCTCTCCGATCGGTTGAGCGTCCGTAAGCCCGTTTCGTGGGTTGGCTTAAGCATAGGGAGTTCATTCCATGTCTAAGCCCCAGTCGGACCGAGGGTTGTTGCAGCGGGACCGGCAGCACGCAGAGAGGGACCGGGTCGATCCCCGGCTTGCGCATTATGCCTCTTCGACTGGCTTAGCGCCTGCACGCTCATTTCGTGGGTTGACTTATGCATACGGAGTTCATTCCTAGTCTAAGATCAGACCGGACCGAGGGTTGTGGCAGCAGGATCGACAACACATAGGGGAGGATCGGGCCGATCCCCGGCTTGGGCATTCTACCTCTCCGGCCGGCTGAGCGCCCGCACGCTCGTTTCGTTGGTTGGCTTAGGCATACGGAGTTCATTCCATGTCTAAGCATACGGAGTTCATTCCCAGTCTAAGATTTTGAGCCACGGTGCACATGCTGGGCTCGGGCATGTGCTGGTGCCACATTTTTTTCGCCCCGGGCACCATTGCCGGAGCATCACCGGAGCATCGCCAAAGCATCGCCAGAGAGCCTAACCGACGGCATTGGGGGTTTCGATGATTGGGGGGGCCGGGGGGTGTGCACACATGATGTGCGATGGGTGCTAGTACTTGGCCCTTATATTGGCCCCCTATCCCTCATCAAACCTCGAGAACTCACACCCCTTAAAGAGCGTTTGAGATTTTATAGGTTTGCTACCAGTAGCCATTAAAGTGTCTAAAATGGGGACACTTTTTCAAACGGTCACAAAATCTTCTCCACTTCGAGTTTTAGCTAAATTTTTTTGTGCATGCCAAAAAAAAAAATACAAGGATCACCTCTACCAAATTTGGGGACAAAACTCTTTCTAAAAAAAAATTTTAAAAACTCCCGAATCGTAAAAAGTTTCAAAAATTGTGAAAATAGAAAACGGGTAGTCTTGCCACGAAACTTCAACATGAAGGCTTAGGGACCATTGTATGAATTTAAAAGCCATAAAAATGGCATTGGCATGGAAAAAATATTAAGATGTGCTTAAACCACCTAACCACCCGTTCGATCCTAGCTTGCGCATCCTGCTCTCTGGTCGGCTGAACGCTCGCACACTCGTTTTGTGGGTTGACTTAGGCATATGGAGTTCATCCTAGTCTAAGCATACGAAGTTCATTCCTAGTCTAAGATCGGACCAAAACGAGCGTTGCGATAGTAGGATCAGCAGCACGCAGGGGGGACCGGGCCGATCCCTGGTTTGCGCATTCTGCCTTTTCGGTAAGCTGAGCGCCCGCACGCCTGTTTCGTGGGTTGGCTTAGGCATAGGGAGTTCATTCCATGTCTAATCCCCAGCCAGACCGAGGGTTGTGGCAACAGGACCGACAGCACGTAGAGGGGGACCCGACCAATCCCCAGCTTGTGCATTGTGCTCTTCGGTCAGCTCAGCGCCCGCACTCTCATTTTGTGGGTTGACTTAGGCTTACAGAGTTTATTCCCAGTTTAAGATCAGATCGGACCGGACCGAGGGTTGCGCCAGCCGGATCGACAGCTTGCAGGGGCGGACGGGGTCGATCCCTGGCTTGCGTATTCTACCTCTTCGGTCGGCTAAGCATTTGTACGCTCGTTTCATGGGTTGGCTTAGGCATATGGAGTTCATTCCATGTCTAAGCATACAGAGTTCATTCCCAGTCTAAGATCGGACTGGACCCAGGATTGCGGCAGTAGGACCAGTAGCAGGATCGACAGGATGCAAGGGGGATTGGGTCGATCCCCGGCTTGCGCATTCTATCTCTCCGACCGACTGAGTGCCCCGCACGCTCGTTTCGTGGGTTGGCTTAGGCATACGGAGTTCATTCCATGTCTAAGCCCCAGTCGGACCGAGGGTTGTGGCAGCAGGACCGGTAGCGGGATCGACAGCACGCAGAGGGGGACCAGGCTGATCCTCGGCTTACGCATTTTGCCTCTCTGGCCGGCCTCTCCGGTCGGTTGAGCGCCCATACACTCGTTTCTTGGGTTGAGTTAGGCATACGAAGTTTATCCCCAGTCTAAGCATATAGAGTTCATTCTGAGTCTACGATCGGATCGGATCAAGGGTTGCAGCAGCAGGATCGACAGCATGCAGGGGGGACCAGGTCGATCCCTAGCTTACGGATTTTGCCTCTGCGATCGACTGAGCGCCCGCATGCCCGTTTCGTGGGTTGGCTTAGGCATAGGGAGTTCATTCCATGTCTAAGCCCCAATCGGAATGAGGGTTGTGGCAGCGGGACCGGCAGCACGTAGAGGGGGATCGGGCCGATCCTGGGCTTACGTATTATGCCTCTTCGGTCGGCTCAGCGCCCGTACGATCATTTCATGGGTTGATTATGCAAATGGAGTTCATTCCTAGTCTAAGATTGAACTGGACCGAGGGTTGCGCAAGTAGGATCGACAACACGTAGAGGGGATCGGGCCGATCCTCGACGTGCATTTTCTGCCTCTCCGGCCGGCTGAGCACCCGTACGCTCATTTCGTGGCTTGGCTTAGGCAGACGAAGTTCATTCCATGTCTAAGCATACGGAGATCATTCCCAGTCTAAGATTTTGAGCCACGGTGCACATGTTGGGCTCAAGCATGTGCTGGTGCCACATTTTTTTTGCCGGAGCATCACTGGAGAGCCTAACCGGCAGTATTAGGGGTTTCGGCGATTGGCGGGGCCGGGGGGTGTGCGCACATGATGTGCGATGGGTGCTGGTACTTGGCCCTTATATTGGCCCCCTATCCCTCATCAAACCTCGAGAACTCATACCCTCTTAAAGAGCATTTGAGATTTTATAGGTTTGCTGCTAGTAGCCTCTTAAAGAGCATTTGAGCATTATGCCTCTCCGGCCGATTCAACGCCCGCACGCTCATTTCGTGGGTTGACGTAGGCATACAGAGTTCACTCCCAGTCTAAGATTGGACCAGACCGAGGGTTGCAACAGCAGGATCGACAACACGTAGTAGGGACCAGGCCGATCCCTGGCTTGTACATTCTGCCTGCCCGACCGGCTGAGCACCTGCACTCTCGTTTTGTGGGTTGGCTTAGCCATACGGAGTTCATTCCATGTCTAAGCATACAGAGTTCATTCCCAGTCTAAGATTTTAAGCCACGGTGCACATACTGGGCTTGGACATGTGCTGGTGCCGCATTTTTTTCGCCCGGGGCACCATCGCTGGAGCATTGCCAGAGAGCCTAACCGGCGGCATTGGGGGTTCCGACGATTGGGGGGGCCGGTGGGGGTGTGCGCACATGATGTGCGATGGGTGCTAGTACCTGGCCCTTATATTGGCCCCCTATCCCTCATCAAACCTCGAGAACTCACACCCCCTTAAAGAGCATTTGAGATTTTATACATTTGCTGCCAGTAGCCATTAAAGCATTTGAAATGGGGACACTTTCTTCAAACGATCACAAAATCTTCTCCATTTTGAGTTTTTAGCTGAATTTTTTTGTGCATGCCAACAAAAATACAAGGATCACCTCTACCAAATTAGTTGAGTGCCCGCACGCTCGTTTCATGGGTTGACTTAGGCATACGGAGTTCATCCCTAGTCTAAGCATACGGAGTTCATTCCCAGTCTAAGATCGAACAAGATCGAGGGTTGTGGCAGTAGGATCGATAGCATGCAGATGGGATCGAGTCGGTCCCCGGCTTACGCATTCTACCTCTCCGACCGACTGAGCACCCCTACGCCCGTTTCGTGGGTTAGCTTAGGCATAGGGAGTTCATTCCATATCTAAGCCCCAGTTGCACCGAGGGCTGTGGCAGCGGGACTGACAGCACGCAAAGGGGGACCGAGCCAATCCCTGGCTTGTGCATTATGCCTCTCTGGTCAGCTCAGCGCCCGCACGCCCATTTCGTAGGTTGGCTTAGGCATAGGGAGTTCATTCCATGTCTAAGCCCCAGTCAGACCGAGGGTTGTCATAGTGGGACCAGTAGCAGGCAGAGGGGGACCGACCAGTCCCCGACTTGCGTATTCTGCCTCTCCGGTCGACTGAGTGCCCGCATGCTCATTTCGTGGGTTGGCTTAGGCATATGGAGTTTATTCCCAGTCTAAGAGTTTGAGCCACGGTGCACATGCTGGGCTCGAGCATGTGCTGGTGCTGTATTTTTTTTGCACAGGGTACCATCGTCGGAGCATCATCGGAGAGCCTAACCGGCGGCATTGGGGCTTCCGGCGATTGGGGGGTCAGGGGGTGTGCGCACATGATGTGCGATGGGTGCTGGTACTTGGCCCATATATTGGCCCCCTATCCCTCATCAAACCTCGAGAACTCACACCCCCTTAAAGAGCATTTGAGATTTTATAGGTTTGCTGCCAGTAGCTATTAAAGTGTCTGAAATAGGGACACTTTTTTCAAACGGTCACAAAATCTTCTCCACTTCGAGTTTTTAGCTGAATTTTTTTGTGCATGCCAACAAAAATAAAAAGAATCACCTCTACCAAATTTGGGGACAAAACTCTTTCTAAAAAAATTTTAGAAAATCCAGAACCGTAAAAAGTTTCAAAAATCATGAAAAATAGAAAACATGTCGTCTTGCCATGAAACTTCACATGAAGGCGTAGGGGACCATTGTATGAATTTACAAGCCATAAAAATGGCATTGGCATGGCAGAAATATGAAGATGTGCTTGAACCCACCTACCACCCGTTCGATCCCCGGCTTGCGCATCCTGCGTCTCTGGCCGGCTGAGCGTCCGCACGCTCGTTTCGTGGGTTGACTTAGGCATACGGAGTTCATCCCTAGTTTAAGCATACGGAGTTCATTCCCAGTCTAAGATCGGATTGGACCGAGGGTTGTGACAGTAGGATCGACAGCACGCAGGGGGGACCGGGCCGATCCCTGGCTTGCGCATTCTGCCTCTCTGACCGGTTGAGCACCCGCACGCCTGTTTTGTGGGTTGGCTTAGGCATAGGGAGTTCATTCCATGTCTAAGCCCCAGCTGGACCAAGGGTTGTGGCAGCAAGACTGACAGCACGCAGAGGGGGACCGAGCCAATCCCCAGTTTGCACATTATGCCTCTCTGACTGCTCAAAGCCCGCACGCTCATTTCGTGGGTTGACTTAGGCACACGGAGTTCATTCCCAGTCTAAGATCGGATCAGATCGAGGGTTATGACAGCAGGATCGACAGCATACAGAGGACACCGAGTCAGTCCTCGACTTATGCATTCTGCCTCTCCGACAAGCTGAGCGCCCGCACACTCGTTTCGTGGGTTGCTTAGGCATACGGAGTTCATTTCATGTCTAAGCATACGGAGTTCATTCCCAGTCTAAGATCAGACCGGATTGAGGGTTGCAATAGCAGGACCAGCAACAGGATCGACAGCACATAGGGGGGACTGGGTCGATCCCCGGCTTGCGCATTCTGCGTTTCTGACCGACTGAGTGCCCGTACGCTTGTTTCATGGGTTGGCTTAGGCATATGGAGTTCATTCCATGTCTAAGCCTCAGTCGGACCAAGGGTTGTGGCAGCAAGACCGGTAGCAGGATCGACAGCACACAGAGAGAGATCGGGTTGATCCTCGACTTGTGCATTATGCCTTTCCGGCCGACCGAGCGCCCGTACGCTCGTTTCGTGTGTTGACTTAGGCATACGGAGCTCATCCCTAGTCTAAGCATACGGAGTTTATTTCTAGTCTAAGATCATACTAGACCGAGGGTTGCAGTACCAGGATCGGTAGCACACGGGGGGGATTGGGCCGATCTTCGGGTTACACATTCTGCCTCTCCAGCCGGTTGAGTGCCCGCTCGCTCGTTTCATGGGTTGACTTAGGCATGCGGAGTTCATCCCCAGTCTAAGCATATGGAGTTCATTCCCAGTCTAAGATCGAACTGGATCTAAGGTTGCGGCAACAAGATCAGCAGCACGCAGGGGGGACTGGGCCGATCCCTGGCTTGTGCATTCTGCCTCTCCGACCTGCTAAGTGCCCGTACACCCATTTCGTGGGTTGGCTTAGGCATAAGGAGTTCATTCCATGTCTAAGCCCTAGTCGGACCTAGGGTTGTGGCAGCAGGATCGACAGCACGCAGTGGGGGACTGGGTCGATCCCCAGCTTGCGCATTCTACCTCTTCGATAGGCTGAGCACCCGCACGCTCGATTCATGGGTTGGCTTAGGCATACGGAGTTCATTCCCAGTCTAAGAGTTTGAGCCACAGTGCACATGCTGGGCTTGGGCATGCCAACAAAAGCACATGCTGGGTTCTGGTTTGCTGAGCGTCCGCATGCTCGTTTCATGGGTTGGCGTAGGCATACGAAGTTCATCCCCAGTCTAAGCATATGGAGTTTATTCTCAGTCTAAGATCAAACCGGACTGAGGGTTGCTACAGTAGGATCAGTAACACTAGGGGGGATCGGGTCGATCCTCGACTTACGCATTCTACCTCTCCGATTGGATGAGCACCCACATGCCCGTTTCGTGGGTTGGCTTAGGCATAGGGAGTTCATTCCATGTCTAATCATATGGATTTCATTCCCAGTCTAAGATCAGACTGGATAGAGGGTTACGGTAGCAGGACCAGTAGTAGGATCGGCAGCATGCAGGGGGGACTGGGCCGATCCCCAACTTGTGAATTCTACCTCTTCGGTTGGCTGAGTGCCCGCACACTCGTTTCGTGGGTTGGCTTCGGCATACAGAGTTCATTTCATGTCTAAGCCCCAATCATACCGAGGGTTTTGGTAACAGGACTAAAAGCGGGATCAGCAGCACGTAGAGGGGGACTGGGCTGATCTCTGACTTATGCATTATGTCTCTCTGGCCAGCCTCTCTGGCCGACTAAGCGCCCGCACGCTCGTTTCATGGGTTGACTTAGGCATACGGAGTTCATCCCCAGTCTAAGCATATAGAGTTCATTCCCAGTCTAAGATCGAATTGGACTGAGGGTGGCGACAGCAGGATGGCCAGCATGCAGGGGGGACCAGGCCGATCCTCGACTTGCACATTCTGCCTCTTCGGTTGGCTGAGCGCCCGTACGCCCATTTCATGGGTTGGCTTAGGCATAGGGAGTTCATTGCATGTCTAAGCCCCAGCCGGATCGAGGGTTGTGGCAGCGGGACCGACAGCACGCAGAGAGGGACCGGGCCAATCCCCGGCTTGCGTATTATGCCTCTCTGGCCGGCTCAACGCCCGAACACTCGTTTCGTGGGTTGACTCAGGCATACGGAGTTCATTCCAAGTCTAAGATTGGCTCAGACCGAGGGTTGCAGCAGCAGGATCGACAGCCCGTAGGGGGGACCAGGTCGGTCCCTGGCTTGCCCAATCTGCCTCTTTGGCTGGTTGAGCGCCCGCACGCTCGCTTCGTGGGTTGGCTTAGGCATATGGAGTTCATTCCATGTCTAAGCATACGGAGTTCATTCCCAGTCTAAGATCGGACCGGACCGAGGGTTGCGATAGCAGGACCAGCAGCAGGATCGACAGCACATAGAGAGGGTCCAGGTCGATCCCCGGCTTGTGCATTATGCCTCTCCGACCGGCCTCTCTGACTCAGTTGAGCGTCTGCATGCTCATTTTGTGGATTGACTTAGGCATACGGAGTTCATCCCTAGTCTAAGCATACGGAGTTCATTCCCAATCTAAGATCGAACTGGATCGAGGGTTGTGACAGTAGGATCAGCAGCACGTAGAGGGGATCGGGTCGATCCCTGACTTGTGCATTCTGCCCCTCCGGTCGGCTGAGCGCTCGCACGCCCGTTTCGTGGGTTGGCTTAGGCATAGGGAGTTCATTCCATGTCTAAGCCCCAGTTGGACCAAGGGTTGTAGCAGCGGGATCGGTAGCACGTAAAGGGGGACCGGGCTGATCCCCGGCTTGTGCATTCTGCCTCTCCGATCGGCTGAGCGCCCGCACGATCGATTCGTGGGTTGGCTTAGGCATACGGAGTTCATTCCATGTCTAAGCATACGGAGTTCATTCCCAGTCTAAGAGTTTGAGCCACGGTGCACATGCTGGGCTCGAGCATGTGCTGGTGCCATATTTTTTTCGCCCGGGGCACCATCGTCGGAGCATCGCCGAGAGCCTAACCGAGGGTATTAGAGGTTCTGGCGATTAGGGGGGCTGGGGGGTCTGCGCACATGATGTGCGATTGGTGCTGGTACTTGGCCCTTATATTGGCCCCCTATCCCTCATCAAACCTCGAGAACTCACACCCCCTTAAAGAGCATTTGAGATTTTATAGGTTTGCCGCCAGTAGCCATTAAAGTGTTTGAAATGGGGACACTTTTTTCAAACGGACACAAAATCTTCTCCACTTGGAGTTTTTAGCTGAATTTGTTTTTGCATGCCAATAAAAATACAAGGATCACCTCTACCAAATTTTGTAACAAAACTCTTTCTAAAAAAATTTTAAAAAATCTCGAACCGCAAAAAGTTTCAAAAATCATGAAAAATAAAAAATAGGTTGTCTTGCCACGAAACTTCACATGAAGGCATAGGGGGCCATTGTATGAATTTACAAGCCATAAAAATGGCATTGGCATGGCAAAAATATAAAGATGTGCTTGAACCCACCTACCACCCGTTCGATCCCCGGCTTGCGCATCCTGCCTCTCTGGTCGACTGAGCGTCCGCACGCTCGTTTCTTGGGTTGACTTAGGGATACGGAGTTCATCCTTAGTCTAAGCATATGGAGTTCATTCCCAGTTTAAGATCAGACCAGACTGAGGGTTACGGTACCACGCAGGGGGGACCGGGTCGATCCCCGGCTTGCGCATTCTGCCTCTCCGGTCGGCTGAGGGCCCGCATGCCCGTTTCGTGGGTTGGCTTAGGCATAGGGAGTTCATTACAAGTCTAAGACCTAGCCAAACCGAGGGTTGTGGCAGTGGGACCGGCAGCACACAGAAGGGGATCGGGCAGATCCCCAGCTTGCGCATTATGCCTCTCCAGCCAACTCAGCGCCCGTACGCTCGTTTCATGGGTTGACTTAGGCATACGGAGTTCATTCCCAGCCTAAGATCAGGCCAGACTGAGGGTTGCAGCCATAGGATTGATAGCATGTAGGGGGGATCGGGTCGGTCCCCGGCTTGTGCATTCTGCCTCTCCGGTTGGTTGAGCACCTGCACGCTCGTTTCGTGGGTTGGCTTAGGCATACGAAGTTCATTCCATGTCTAAGCATACGGAGTTCATTCCCGATCTAAGAGTTTGAGCCACGGTGCACATGCTGGGCTCAGGCCTGTGCTGGTGCCACTTTTTTTTTGCCTGGGGCACCATCGCCGGAGCATCGTCGGAGAGCCTAACCGGCGACATTGGGGGTTTCGACGATTGGGGGGGCCGGGGGGTGTGCGCACATGATGTGCGATGGGTGCTGGTACTTGTCCCTTATATTGGCCCCCTATCCCTCATCAAACCTCGAGAACTCACACCCCCTTAGAGAGCATTTGAGATTTTATAGGTTTGCTGCCAGTAGCCATTAAAGTGTCCGAAATGGGGACACTTTCTTCAAACGATCACAAAATCTTCTCCACTTCGGTTTTTTAGCTGAATTTTTTTGTGCATGCGAACAAAAATACAAGGCTCAGCTCTACCAAATTTGGGGACAAAACGCTTTCTAAAAAAATTTTAAAAATTCCCGAACCATAAAAACTTTCGAAAATCGTGAAAAATAGAAAACGGGTCGTCTTGCCACGAAACTTCACATGAAGGCATAGGGGACCATTTGTTTGAATTTACAAGCCATAAAAATGGCATTGGTATGGCAAAAATATGAAGATGTGATTGAACCCACCTACCATCTGTTTGATCCCTGGCTTACGCATCCTGCCTCTCTGGTCGGCTGAGCGTCCGCACTCTCATTTCGTGGGTTAACTTAGGCATACGGAGTTCATCCCCAGTCTAAGCATACGGAGTTCATTCCCAGTCTAAGATCAGACCGGACCGAAGGTTGCGGCAACAGGATCGATAGCACGCAGGAGGGATCGGGCCGATCCCCGACTTACGCATTCTGCCTCTCCGGTCAGCTGAGCGCCCGTGCGCCTGTTTAGAGGGTTGGCTTAGGCATAGGGAGTTCATTCCATGTCTAAGCCCCAACCGAATCGAGGGTTGTGGTAGCAGGACCGACAGCACGCAGAGGGGGACCGGGTCGATCCTAGACTTGCGCATTATGCCTCTCCGATCGGGCCGATCCCAGACTTGTGCATTATGTCTAAGCATACGAAGTTCATTCCCAGTCTAAGATCAGATCGGATTGAGGGTTGCGGCAGCAGGATCGATAGCACGCAGGGGGGACTGGGCCGATCCCCAGCTTACGCATTCTGCCTCTCCGATCGGCTGAGCACCCACATGCTCGTTTCGTGGGTTGACTTAGGCATACAGAGTTCATCTCCAGTCTAAACGTACGGAGTTCATTCTCAGTCTAAGATCTAATTGGACCGAGGGTTGCAGTAGCAGGATCGGTAGCACGCAGAGGGGATCGGGTCGATCCCCAGCTTACGCATTCTGCCTTTTCGATCGGCTGAGCACCCGCACGCCCGTTTCGTGGGTTGACTTAGGCATAGGGAGTTCATTCCATGTCTAAGCCCCAGTTGGATCGAGGGTTGTGGTAGCGGGACTGATGGCACGCAGAGGGGGATCGGGTCGATCCTCGGCTTGCACATTATGCCTCTACGGTCAGTTTGGCACCTGCACGCTTGTTTTATGGGTTAACATAGGCATACGGAGTTCATTTCTAGTCTAAGATCACACTGGAGTGAGGGTTGCAGTAGTAGGATCGACAGCACGCGGGGTGGGACCAGGTCGATCCTCGGCTTGTGCATTTTACCTCTTGGTCGGCTGAGCGCCCGCACACTCATTTCGTGGGTTGGCTTAGGCATATGGAGTTTATTCCATGTCTAAGCATACGGAGTTCATTTCCAGTCTAAGATTCGACCGGATCGAAGGTTATGGCAGCAGGACCAGCAACAGGATCGATAGCATGCAGGGGAGGATCGGGCCGATCCCCGACTTACGTATTCTGCCTCTTCGGCCGACTGAGCACCCGTACACTCATTTTGTGGGTTGGCTTAGGCATACGGTGTTCATTCCATATCTAATCCCCAGCCGGACCGAGGGTTGTGGCAGCAGGACCGATAGCAGGATCGGTAACATGCAGGGGGGATCGAGTTGATCCCCGACTTGTGCATTATGCCTCTTTGACCGGCCTATCTGGCTGGATGAGCACCCGCATGCTCATTTCATGGGTTGACTTAGGCATACGGGCCAAGTTCATTCCCAGTCTAAGATCAGACCGGATCAAGGGTTGCGATAGCAAGATCGACAGCACGTAAGGGGGACCAGGCGGTCCTCGGCTTGCGCATTCTATCTTTCCGGACGGTTGAGTGCCCGCACACCCATTTTGTGGGTTGGCTTAGGCATAGGGAGTTCATTCCATGTCTAAGCCCCAACCAGACTGCGGGTTGTGGCAACGGGACTGACAGCACGCAGAAAAGGACCGGTCTGATCCTCGGCTTGCACATTATGCCTCTCCGGTCGGCTCAGCACCCGAACGCACGTTTTGTGGGTTGACTTAGGCATACGGAGTTCATTCCTAGTCTAAGATCGGACTGGATTGAGGGTTTTGGTAGCAGGATCGACAGTACGTATGGGGGACCGGGCCGGTCCCCGGCTTATGCATTCTGCCTCTCTAGCCGGCTGAGCACCCGCACGCTCATTTTGTGGGTTGGCTTAAGCATACGGAGTTCATTCCATGTCTAAGCATACAAAGTTCATTCCCAGTCTAAGATTGGACCAGACCGATCCTCGGCTTGCACATTCGAGAACTCACACCCCTTAAAGAACATTTAAGATTTTATAGGTTTGCTGCCAGTAGCCATTAAAGTGTCTGAAATGGGGACACTTTTTTCAAATGGTCACAAAATCTTCTCCACTTCGTGTTTTTAGCTAAATTTTTTTGTGCATGCCAACAAAAATACAAGGATCAGCTCTACCAAATTTGGGGACAAAACGCTTTCTAAAAAATTTTTAAAAATCCTGAACGGCAAAAAGTTTCAAAAATCGTGAAAAATAGAAAACGGGTTGTCTTGCCACGAAACTTCACATGAAGGCTTACGGGACCATTGTATGAATTTACAAGCCATAAAAATGGCATTGGCATGGTAGAAATATGAAGATGTGCTTGAACCCACCTACCACCCGTTCGATCCCTGGCTTGCGCATCCTGCCTCTCTGGTCGGCTGAGCGTCTGCACGCTCGTTTCGTGGGTCGACTTAGGCATACGGAGTTCATCCCTAGTCTAAGCATACGAAGTTCATTCCCAGTCTAAGATCGGATCGGACCGAGGGTTGCGACACCAGGATCGGCGGCTTGCAGGGGGGACCAGGCCGATCCTCAAGTTGCACATTCTGCCTCTCCGGCCGGCTGAGCGCCCGCACATCCTGTTTCATGGTTTGGCTTAGGCATAGGGAGTTCATTCCATGTCTAAGCCCCAGCCAGACCGAGGGTTGTGGCAGCAGGACCGATAGCAGGCAGAGGTGGACCGGGCCGATCCTCGTCTTGCGCATTATGCCTCTACGGTCGGCTCAGCACCCGAACGCTCGACTTAGGCATATGGAGTTCATTCCCAGTCTATGATCAGATCAGGACCGAGGGTTGCGGCAGCAGGATCGACAGCACGCAAGGGAGGACCGGGCCGATCCCCGACTTGCGCATTCTACCTCTTCGGTCGACTGAGCGCCCGCACGCCCGTTTCATGGGTTGGCTTAGGCATAAGGAGTTCATTCCAAGTCTAAGCCCCAGCCGGACCGAAGATTGTGGCAGTGGGACCGGCAGCACGAAGGGGGGGATTGGCCCGATCCCCGGCTTACGCATTCTGCCACCCTGGTCGACCTCTCCAGTCGGTTGAGCGCCCGCACGCTCATTTCGTGGGTTGACTTAGGCATACGGAGTTCATCCCCAATCTAACCATAGGGAGTTCATCCCCAATCTAAGTTTAGATCAGATCGAGGGTTGCAGTAGCAGGATCGACAGCACGCAGGGGGGACCGAGCCGATCCTCAGCTTGCGTATTCTGCCTCTCCGACCGGCTGAGCGCCTGCACGCCCGTTTCGTGGGTTGGCTTAGGCATAGGGAGTTCATTCCATGTCTAAGCCCCAGCTGGAATGAAGGTTGTGGCAGCAGGACCAGCGGCACACAGAGGGGGACCTGGCCGATCCCCGGCTTGTGCATTCTACCTCTCCGGTCGGCTGAGTCTCGCACGCTCATTTCGTGGGTTGGCTTAGGCATACGGCGTTCATTCCATGTCTAAGCATACAGAGTTCATTCCCGGTCTAAGAGTTTGAGCCACGATGCACATACTAGGCTCGGGCATGCGCTGGTGCCACATTTTTTTCACTCGGGGCAGCATCATCGGAGCATCCCCGGAGAGCCTAACAGGAGGCATTGGAGGTTCCGATGATTGGGGGGGCCGGGGGGTGTGCGCACATGATGTGCGATGGGTGCTGGTACTTGGCCCTTATATTGGCCCCCTATCCCTCATCAAACCTTGAGAACTCACACCCCCTTAAAGAGCATTTGAGATTTTATAGGTTTGCTGCCAGTAGCCATTAAAGTGTCTGAAATGGGGACACTTTTTTCAAATGATCACAAAATCTTCTCCACTTCGAGTTTTTAGCTGAAGTTTTTTATGCATGCCAACAAAAATAAAAGGATCACCTCCACCAAATTTTGGCACAAAACACTTTCTAAAAAAATTTTAAAAAATCCCGAACCGTAAAAAGTTTCAAAAATCATGAAAAATAGATAACGGGTCGTCTTGCCACGAAACTTCACATGAAGGCTTATGGGACCATTGTATGAATTTACGAGCCATAAAAATGGCATTGGCATGGCAGAAATATGGAGATATGCTTGAACCCACCTACCACCCGTTCGATCCCCGGCTTGCGCATCCTGCCTCTCTGGTCGGTTGAGCGTCTGCATGCTCGTTTCGTGGGTTGACTTAGGCATACGGAGTTCATCCCTAGTCTAAGCATATGGAGTTCATTCCCAGTCTAAGATCGGATCGGACCGAGGGTTACGACAGCACGCAGAGGGGATCGGACCGATCCCCGGCTTGCGCATTCTGCCTCTCTGGCCGGCTGGGTGCCCTCACGCCCATTTCGTGGGTTGGCTTAGGCATAGGGAGTTCATTCCATGTCTAACCCCCAGTCGGACCGAGGGTTGTGGCAGCAGGATCGGTAGCACATAGAGCGGGATTGGGCCGATCCCTGGCTTACGCATTAAGCCTCTCCGGCCGGCTCAGCCCCCGATCGCTCGTTTCGTGGGTTGACTCAAGCATACGGAGTTCATTCCCATTCTAAGATCAGACCGAACCGAGGGTTGCGGCAGCAGGATCGACAGCATGCAGGGGGGACCAGGTCGATCTCCGGCTTGCGCATTCTGCCTCTCCGATCGGTTGAGCGCCCGCACGCTCGTTTCGTGGGTTGGCTTAGGCATACAGAGTTCATTCCATGTCTAAGCATACGGAGTTCATTCCCAGTCTAAGATCAGACCGGATCGAGAGTTGTGGTAGTAGGACCAACAGTAGGATCGGGCAGCACGTAGGGGGGACCGGCTTGATTCCTGGCTTGTGCATGCTGCCTCCCCGACCGGCCTCTCTAGCCGGTTGAGCGCCCGCACGATCGTTTCGTGGGTTAACTTAGGCATACAAAGTTCATCCCCAGTCTAAGCATACGGAGTTCATTCCCAGTCTAAGATCAGATCGGACCAAGGGTTGCAACAGCAGGATCGATAGCACGTAGGGGGGACTGGGCCGATCCCCAGCTTATGCATTCTACCTTTCCGATCGACTAAGCACCCGCACGTCCATTTCATGGGTTGGCTTAGGCATAGGGAGTTCATTCGATGTCTAAGCCCCAGCCAGACAGAGGGTTGTGGTAGCAGGACTGGCAGCACACAGAGGGGGACCGAGCCAACACCTGGCTTGCTCATTCTACCTCTCCAGCCGGCTAAGGGCCCGCACGCTCGTTTCGTGGGTTAGCTTAGGCATACGGAGTTCATTCCTTGTCTATGCATACGGAGTTCATTCCCAGTCTTAGAGTTTGAGCCACGGTGCACATACTGGGCTCAGGCATGTGCTGGTGCCACATTTTTTTCACCCGGGGCACCATCGTCGGAGCATCGTCGGAGCATCGCCGGAGAGCCTAACCGGCGACATTGGGGGTTCCGACGATTGGGGGGGCGGGGGGTGTGCGCACATGATGTGCGATGGGTGCTGGTACTTGGCCCTTATATTGGCCCCCTATCCCTCAATCAAACCTCGAGAACTCACACCCCTTTAAAGAGCATTTGAGATTTTATAGGTTGGCTGCCAGTAGCCATTAAAGTGTCTAAAATGGGGACACTTTTTTCAAACGGTCACAAAATCTTCTCCACTTCGAGTTTTTAGCTGAAGTTTTTTGTGCATGCAAAAAAAAAATACAAGGATCACCTCTACCAAATTTGGTTACAAAAATCTTTCTAAAAAAAGTTTAAAAAATCCCGAACCGCAAAAAGTTTCAAAAATCATGAAAAATAGAAAACGGGTCCTCTTGCCACGAAACTTCACATGAAGGCTTAGGGGACCATTGTATGAATTTACAAGCCATAAAAATGGCATTGGCATGGCAGAAATGTGAAGATGTGCTTGAACCCACCTACCACCCATTCGATCCCCGGCTTGCGCATTCTACCTCTCCGATCGGCTGAGCGCCCGCATGCTCGTTTCGTGGGTTGGCTTAGGCATACAGAGTTCATTCCATGTCTAAGCCCCAGTCGGACAGAGGGTTGTGGCGGCAAGACCGACAGTGGGATCGGCAGCACGTAGAGGGGGACTGGGCTAATCCCCAGCTTGCACATTATGCCTCACCGGCCGGCCTCTTCGGTCGGCTGGGCGCTCGTTTCATGGGTTGACTTAGGCATACGAAGTTCATCCCCAGTCTAAGCATATGGAGTTCATTCCCAGTCTAAGATCAGATCAGACCGAGGGTTGCGGTAGCAGGATCGGTAGCACGTAAGGGGGACCGGGCCGATCCCCGACATGCGCATTCTGCCTCTCCGATCGACTGAGTGCCCGCACACCCGTTTCGTGGGTTGGCTTAGGCATAGGGAGTTCATTCCATGTCTAAGCCCCAGCCCGATCGAGGGTTGTCGCAGCGAGATCGGCAGCACGTAGAGGGGGACCGGGCCGATCCCCCGCTTGCGCATTATGCCTCTTTGGCCAGCTCAACGCTCGTATGCTCGTTTCGTGGGTTGACTTATGCATACAGAGTTCATTCTCAGTCTAAGATTGGATCGGATCAAGGGTTACAACAGCAGGACCGACAGGATGCAGGGGGGACCAAGCCGATCCCCGACTTACGCATTCTGCCTCTCCGACCGACTGAGCACCCGCACTCTCCTTTTGTGGGTTGGCTTCGGTATACGGAGTTCATTCCATGTCTAAGCATACGGAGTTCATTCCCAGTCTAAGATTTTGAGCCACGGTGCACATGCTGGGCTAGGGCATGTACTGGTGCCGCATTTTTTTCACCCAGGGCACTATCGCCAGAGCATCGTCGGAGAGCCTAGCCGGTGGCATTGGGGGTTCTGACGATTGGGGGGGTCGGGGGGTGTGCACACATGATGTGCAATGGGTGCTGGTACTTGGCCCTTATATTGGCCCCCTATCCCTCATCAAACCTCGAGAACTCACACCCCTTAAAGAGCATTTGAGATTTTATAGGTTTGCTGCCAGTAGCTATTAAAGTGTCTGAAATGGGGACACTTTTTTCAAAGGGTTGTATCAGAACATCTAGATTCGGGGATCTATCGCTAGACATTGACTTTTAGGAGTCGCCACCAATCTTTTTTTATCTAGGTGCAATTGGCCACCTATGGAATCTGTCCTTTTAGGGAACACCTAAGTTTAAGGGTCCCTAAAAAAATAGGTTCAGGTCTACTAACCAGAACAGGGTTCGGGAGTTCGATTACGTGTGAGGAAGGTTATAGCACCCTCACAACGCCCATCAAAAGATGGTACCAGCTGAAATTTATGTTATCCAATGAGCCTTAAAATTTTACCAAGTAATTAATTATTAGAAATTATTCTCAATTGACTCTAATACTTTTAGCAGAAAATTGAGAAAATCCCCTCACCTCAAGAGTATGCAAGAAAGACTACTGTTTCACTTGCAGAGACTCCATCGTCGGATTATTTAAAGAAAAAATCAAAATCAAAATCAAAATAAAAAGGAAGGAAAGAATGATTGTTTTTATGCAGGAAAAATTGATACTTTCAACTTTTCCTCAAAAATTGATTTTTTTGAAAATTTATTTTTAAGGAAAATTGATACTTTCAACTTTTCCCCAAAAATTGATTTTTTTGAAAATTTATTTTTAAGGAAAATTGATACTTTCAACTTTTCCCCAAAAATATTTTTTGGAAACTTTTATTTTCAAGGAAAATTGATACTTTCAACTTTTCCTCAAAAACCTTTTTTTGAAAATTTATTTTTAAGGAAAATTGATACTTTCAACTTTTCCTAAAAAATATTTTTTTGAAAATTTTGATCTTCAAGGAAAATTGATACTTTCAACTTTTCCCCAAAAATATTCTTTTTTGATTTTTATTTAAAGAAAATAAAATAATAAAACAAAATAAAAGTGAAAATAAAAAAATAAAATAAAATAAAGAAAAGTAAAACCAAGATAAAAAATAAAATAAAGGTAAAAAGGATACTAAATAAACCTAATCTAATAAATAATAAATAAATAAAACAAATAATAAAAAAATTCAAAAAAAAAAACCTGGAGCGGCTCGGAGTACTACGGCTCGGCTCAAGGAAGAAAAAACGGCTCGAAGAAATGGCTTTGGAGCTCGGCTCGGCTCGGCTCGGAGGGGGCAGACATGCGCGGGTCAAGAAGCGGGTCGACACTCGGGTCGGGTCGGATCTCGGCAAAAATTACGCCGATCTTTTGGGTCACGTAAGGCAAAAATGATGTCATTTTAAGAGGGCATATAAGGCTTCCTCTTTTTCGCAAAGCTCCTTCCCCCTCTCTCTCTTCTTCCCCTTCTCTCCTGTTTCTCTCTAAACTGCTAAAGAACTCCGGTTGAATGTACGCTAGATTCTAGAAAATTTCGTTCGAAATCTGGATTTTTGGCCGGAAGTTGGCCGAAAGGTGGTCGGTTTCTGGGAAAGGTCGTCGGAAACTGGGCAGCTCACCGGAAACTTCAAAGTTGGCCGGAATTTTCATCGAAAAATTCAACTTTCGTCAGAAAATTCAACCGAAATCTGGAATTTTCCAGAAATTCCCAGAAAAAAATTGCCCAAAATCTTCAAAAAAATTCCTACTAACTCCCAGAATACTTCTTAGCCTTCTATACTCTTCTATCTCTCAAATCAGTAGCTTTGCTCACATTTTTTCTCTCTTTGTGTTTCTGTTCCAAGAGGTCCTTTTTATAGGGATTGATCAGGAGTTTCTGATCAATCCCAATTCCTCTTTGGACGGGGATTCAATCTTTGAATCCAATATGGACTCTTCTGATTGAATCCCCATTCCCAGTAGGATTCTTCAGCCTTCAATCTCAACCTTCCAAAATAAAAATCAAATAAAAAAATAGATAATTAGAAAAGATAAATCAAAAAAATATTATAGGATAAATAAAAAAATAATAATAATAACAGATATATAATTAGATAAATAAAAATACAAAAATAAATAAAATAAAAAATAAAAAATATATATTAATAAATAGTAATAATAAATAAATAATAAATACATAGGATATAAAGGAAAATATATACATAAAATATAGAATAAAATAATAAAAAAATAAAAAATAACAAAAATAAAATTGGACTTACCCATTTGGACCAGGCCCAATTGATCGGGCCTGGACCAAATTGGGTGTCTACAGCTGCCCCTCTTTGCACATTTTCTGTAAAACAGAAATTGCGCAAAGACGTAGACACCCAATCAAAATTCAACTCAACATTTTCATTTTTTGATTTTTTTATATTTTTTGTTTTTTTTTGTTTGCTTTTGTTTTTGTTTTTGTTTTTTTTTTTAACCAAAGCTCCTCTAAACAGAGGCTCAACGACTTTGGAAAAATAAATTGCTCCTCTAAACAGAGGCACCACGACTTTTGAAAAGTAAATTGCTCCTCTAAACAGAACAGAGGCACCACGACTTTGAAAGTAAATTGCTTCTCTAAACAGAGGCACCATGACTTTTGAAAGTAAATTGCTCCTCTAAACAGAGGCACCACGACTTTTGAAAAGTAAATTGCTCCTCTAAACAGAGGCACCACGACTTTTGAAAAGTAAATTGCTCCTCAGAGGCACCACGACTTTGAAAAGTAAATTGCTCCTTGACAATCATGTCCAAAGGAGTTGAAAGTTGTGTTTGAAGGAATTTCAAGGAGATTACGCCCAAAGGTCTTATAAATCAACCTTGATACCAAAAGACATCCTATTTCAAGGATTAGAAACTTACCTGACAAGCTTTTCCTTTTTCAATTTTGCAAAATATCTTGATATCTGTCTCTTCTATGTTGGGATGTTGGAACACCCCTGCTTCTTGAATCTATACACTATACTTTCCTGAAAGTAGTGTATGCTATGCAAATGCATATGAATTTCAATGCATGCTATGCAAATGTTGGCCAATTAATTCCTGTTCAATGTATGGTACTCAAGTTTCTCAAGCTTTCTCTTGGGCATCAAGCCTTTTGATTCTTCAGAGATCCAATTACACTACTCTTCTAAGATTGAACCAGTGTAGCTCTTAATTGTTTCTTCCACTCATAATCTTCCGGTAAAAAAATCTCTTCCCAGATTCAATGTCCTAATCAGGAACTAAACATCTCGATTCTGCCTTTATCACTCTTGATTTATTCAATGTAATGTAAAAAATCTTTTTACGTTGTTATTCATTCATCAATCATTATTTCAAACTCAAAAAGTAAGAATGCATTTGCACATTTCTTCCATGGTGGGGTACTAAGAAGAAAGGAATATGAATGGTTGGGAAACAGTCATCAGAAAAAGGCACAAAGAATGAAATAAAATGTTTTTTTTATTAGCAAAATGTTGGCAAACTTTGGCCAAGAAAGAATTACAAGGATAGGTATGGGGACAAAGCCCAAAATGAACAATCAGATAATCATGATAATACATCTCAAAGTTCTTTCTGAAAACTCAATCCTCTGATGTATTTAACAACTTGGAACTCTTCCGAATTTGCTAGCCTCCATATCAGCGGACTTTTAAATTCAATGCTATATTCTCCTTATCTAAGCTGCCTTTTTAGGTTTTCAACTCAGACAAACCCCCTATGACTCAAATCACCCTTTTAGGGTTTTCGCCTTGAGTCCTCCTTTTTCACTTTTTCTTTTTTCATTTTTTTATTTTTTTATTTTTTCATTTTTTCATTTTTTCTCTTTTTTTATTTCATCATTTTTTTTTCATTTTTTTCAAGCATAGTATTTCTTCACAGCATCAGAATTTATAGGATGGGGTAAATCATTTCCATCCATCTCAGTCAGTATCAGCGCTCCACCCGAAAAAGCTCGTTTCACCACATACGGCCCTTCCCAATTTGGAGTCCATTTTCCTCTACTATCATGCTGGATTGGGAGAATTCTTTTCAAAACCAACTCTCTTTCTCGAAAGCAACGGGGCCGAGTCTTTTTATCATGAGCCCTCATCATTCTCCTTTGATATAGCTGACCATGGCACAATACAGTCGATCTCTTTTTTTCTATGAAATTTAAGTGCTCATAACGTTCTCGGATCCATTCAGCTTCTTCCAACTCAACTTCTTTTAAAACTCTCAAAGAGGGGATCTCTACTTCCACTGGTAGTACAGCTTCCATCCCATAAACCAAAGAAAATGGGGTTGCCCCAGTAGAGGTGCGAACTAACATTCGATATGCATGCAATGCAAATGGCAACTTCTCATGCCAATCTTTGTAAGTCTCGATCATCTTTTCCAAAATCCTCTTTATGTTCTTATTGGTTGCCTCAACTGCCCCATTCATTTTCGGATGGTATGGTACCGAGTTATGATGCTTGATCTTGTATTGAACACATTTATCTTGCATCATCTTACTATTTAGATTCTTAGCATTGTCTGAAATAATTCTCTCTGGAAGTCCATATCTACAGATGATCTCCTTTTTTATGAACTTACAAACCACGAAACATGTCACATTTGCATATGATGCTGCTTCTACCCATTTTGTGAAATAATCTATCATCACAAAAATGAATCTATGTCTGTTAGAGGCCTTTGGGGTGATTGGGCCAATGACATCCATGCCCCACATTGAAAATGGCCATGGTGGTGCCATAACATGTAAAGCAGATGGTGGAGCATGGATCTTATCAGCATATATCCGGCATTTATGGCATTTACAAGCATAGTCAATGCAATCATTCTCTATCGTCAACCAGTAATATCTCACTCTCATGATCTGTCTTGCCATCACATGTCCACTAGTATGTGCCTCACATATTCCATCATGCACCTCTTTAATGATTTTCTTCGCTTCAGTCTCATTTAAGCACCTCAATAATACTTGATCCTTGCTTCTTTTGTACAGGACATCCCCATCCGAGAAAAAGCTCATAGCCAATCTTTGAATGACCCTTTTATCATTTTCTGTTGCTTGAACTGGATACTGTTGATCCTTGACATACTGTAAGATGTCATAATACCAAGGCTTTCCATCTTCTTCTCCCTCTACATTAGAACAATAAGCTAGTATATTCCTTACATCTAACTTGATGGGCTGAATGTTGGTATTATCATTACTCGATCAATTGCAGCCAAACGTAGCCAATGCCAGCAATC
>NW_019167826.1:14033802-14061696 GCF_002303985.1 Durio zibethinus
CTGATCCTTTCCCTGCGTGCTATCGATCCTGCTGCTGGTCCTACTACCGTAACCCTCGATCCGATCAAATCTTAGACTGGAAATGAACTCCGTATGCTTAGACATGGAATAAACTCCATATGCCTAAGCCAACCCATGAAATGAGTGTGCGGGCACTCAACCAACCGAGAGGCAAAATGCACAAGTCGGGGATCGACCTGGTCCCACCCTGCGTGCTGTCGATCCTACTACTGCAACCCTCACTCCAGTCTGATCTTAGACTAGAAATGAACTCTGTATGCCTATGTTAACCCATGAAACAAGTGTGCAGGTGCCAAACCGACCGTAGAGGCATAATGTGCAAGCTGAGGATCGACCCGATCCCCCTCTGCGTGCCGTCGTCCCGCTACCACAACCCTCGATCCGACTGGGGCTTAGACATGGAATGAACTCCCTATGCCTAAGTCAACCCACGAAACGGGCGTGCGGGTGCTCAGCCGATCGAAAAGGCAGAATGCGTAAGCTGGGGATCGACCCGATCCCCCTGCGTGCTGCCGATCCTGCTACTGCAACCCTCGGTCCAGTTAGATCTTAGACTGAGAATGAACTCCGTACGTTTAGACTGGAGATGAACTCTGTATGCCTAAGTCAACCCACGAAACGAACATGTGGGTGCTCAGCCGATCGGAGAGGCAGAATGCATAAGCTGGGGATCGGCCCAGTCCCCCTGCGTGCTATCGATCCTGCTGCCGCAACCCTCGATCCGATCTGATCTTAGAACTGGAATGAACTTTGTATGCTTAGACATAATGCACAAGTCTGGGATCGGCCCGATCAGAGAGGCATAATGCGCAAGTTTGGGATCGACCCGGTCCCCCTCTACGTGCTGTCGATCCTGCTACCACAACCCTCGGTCTGGTTGGGGCTTAGACATGGAATGAACTCCCTATGCCTAAGCCAACCCTCTAAACAGGTGCGTGGGCGCTCAGCTGACCGGAGAGGCAGAATGCGCAAGTCGGGGATCGGCCCGATCCCCCCTGCGTGCTATCGATCCTGTTGCCGCAACCTTCGGTCCGGTCTGATCTTAGACTGGGAATGAACTCCGTATGCTTAGACTGGGGATGAACTCCGTATGCCTAAGTTAACCCATGAAACGAGCGTGCGGACGCTCAGCCGACCAGAGAGGCAGGATGCGCAAGCCGGGATCGAACAGATGGTAGGTGGTTCAATCACATCTTCATATTTCTACCATACCAATGCCATTTTTATGGCTTGTAAATTCAAACAAATGGTCCCCTACGCCTTCATGTGAAGTTTCGTGGCAAGACGACCCGTTTTCTATTTTTCACGATTTTTGAAAGTTTTTATGGTTCGGGAATTTTTAAAATTTTTTTAGAAAGCGTTTTGTCCCCAAATTTGGTAGAGCTGAGCCTTGTATTTTTGTTCGCATGCACAAAAAAATTCAGCTAAAAAACCGAAGTGGAGAAGATTTTGTGATCGTTTGAAGAAAGTGTCCCCATTTCGGACACTTTAATGGCTACTGGCAACAAACCTATAAAATCTCAAATGCTCTCTAAGGGGGTGTGAGTTCTCGAGGTTTGATGAGGGATAGGGGGCCAATATAAGGGACAAGTACCAGCACCCATCGCACATCATGTGCGCACACCCCCGGCCCCCCCAATCGTCGAAACCCCCAATGTCGTCGGTTAGGCTCTCCGACGATGCTTCGGCGATGGTGCCCCAGGCAAAAAAAAAGTGGCACCAGCACATGCCTGAGCCCAGCATGTGCACCGCGGCTCAAACTCTTAGACCGGGAATGAACTCCGTATGCTTAGACATGGAATGAACTTCGTATGCCTAAGCCAACCCACGAAACGAGCTTGCAGGTGCTCAACCGACCGGAGAGGCAGAATGTGCAAGCCGAGGACCGACCTGATCCCCCTACGTGCTATCAATCCTGTGGCTGCAACCCTCAGTCTGGCCTGATCTTAGGCTGGGAATGAACTCCGTATGCCTAAGTCAACCCATGAAACGAGCGTATGAGCGCTGAGTTGGCTGGAGAGGCATAATGCGCAAGCCGGGGATCTGCCCGATCCCCCTCTGCGTGCTGCCAGTCCCACTGCCACAACCCTCGGTTCGGCTAGGGCTTAGACTTGGAATGAACTCCCTATGCCTAAGCCAACCCATGAAACGGGTGTGCGGGCGCTCAGCCGGTCGGAGAGGCAAAATGCGCAAGCCGGGGATCGACCCGATCCCCCTTGCGTGCTACCGTAACCCTCAGTCTGGTCTGATCTTAGACTGGGAATGAACTCCATATGCTTAGACTGAAGATGAACTCCGTATCCCTAAGTCAACCCAAAGAAACGAGCGTGCGGACGCTCAGCCGACCAGAGAGGCAGGATGCGCAAGCTTGGGATCGAACGGGTGGTAGGTGGGTTCAAGCACATCTTTATATTTTTGCCATGCCAATGCCATTTTTATGGCTTGTAAATTCATACAATGGCCCCCTATGCCTTCATGTGAAGTTTCGTGGCAAGACAACCCGTTTTTTATTTTTCATGATTTTTGAAACTTTTTGCGGTTCGGGATTTTTTAAAATTTTTTTAGAAAGAGTTTTGTTACAAAATTTGGTAGAGGTGATCCTTGTATTTTTGTTGGCATGCAAAAACAAATTCAGCTAAAAACTCCAAGTGGAGAAGATTTTGTGTCCGTTTGAAAAATGTGTCCCCATTTCAAACACTTTAATGGCTACTGGCGGCAAACCTATAAAATCTCAAATGCTCTTTAAGGGGTGTGAGTTCTCGAGGTTTGATGAGGGATAGGGGGCCAATATAAGGGCCAAGTACCAGCACCAATCGCACATCATGTGCGCAGACCCCCCAGCCCCCCTAATCTCCGGAACCCCTAATGCCGTCGGTTAGGCTCTCGACGATGCTCCGACTATGGTGCCCCGGGCGAAAAAAATGTGGCACCAGCACATGCTCGAGCCCAGCATGTGCACCGTGGCTCAAACTCTTAGACTGGGAATGAACTCCGTATGCTTAGACATGGAATGAACTCCGGTATGCCTAAGCCAACCCACGAATCGAGCGTGCGGGCGCTCAACCGACCGGAGAGGCAGAATGCACAAGCCGGGGATCGGCCGGGTACCCTTTTGCGTGCTGCCGATCCCGCTGCTGCAACCCTCGGTCCAACTGGGGCTTAGACATGGAATGAACTCCCTATACCTAAGCCAACCCACGAAACGGGCGTGCGAGCGCTCAGTCGACCAAAGGGGCAGAATGCTCAAGTCAGGGATCGACCCGATCCCCCCTACGTGCTGCTGATCTTGCTGTCACAACCCTTGATCCAGTTCGATCTTAGACTGGGAATGAACTCCGTATGCTTAGACTAGGGATGAACTCCGTATGCCTAAGTCAATCCATGAAACGAGCATGCAGACGTTCAATTGAGTCGGAGAGGCCGATCGGAGAGGCATAATGCGCAATCGGGGGGTGGCCTGGTCCCCCTCTATGTGCTGTCGATCCTGTTGCTGGTCCTGCTATCGCAACCCTCGGTCCAGTCTGATTTTAGACTGGGAATGAACTTCGTATGCTTAGACATGGAATGAACTCCATATGCCTAAGCCAACCCACGAAGCGAGTGTGCGGGCGCTCAACCAGCCAAAGAGGTAGATTGGGCAAGCCAGGGATCGACCTGGTCCCCCCTACGGGCTATCGATCCTGCTGCTGCAACCCTCGGTCTGAGCCAATCTTAGACTTGGAATGAACTCCGTATGCCTGAGTCAACCCACGAAACGAGTGTTCGGGCATTGAGCCGGTCGAAGAGGCATAATACGCAAGCTAGGGATTGGCCCGGTCCCCCTCTGCGTGCTACCGATCCCGCTACCACAACCCTCAATCCGACTGGGGCTTAGACATGCAATGAACTCCCTATGCCTAAGCCAACCCATGAAATGGGCGTACGGGCGCTCAGCCAGCTGGAGAGGCAGAATGTGCAAGTCATGGATCGGCCTGGTCCCTCCTGCATGCTGTCCATCCTGCTGTCGCCACCCTCAGTCCAATCCGATCTTAGACTGGGAATGAACTCTATATGCTTAGACTGGGGATGAACTCCGTATGCCTAAGTCAACCCACGAAATGAGTGTGCGGGTGCTCAGTCAGCCAGAGAGGCTGTCAGAGAGACATAATGCACAAGTCAGAGATTAGCCCAGTCCTCCTCTACGTGCTGTTGATCCCGCTGTTAGTCCTGTTACCAAAACCCTCTGTACGATTGGGGCTTAGACATGAAATGAACTCCGTATGCCGAAGCCAACCCATGAAACGAGTGTGCGGGCGCTCAGCCAACCGAAGAGGTAGAATGGCAAGTTGGGGATCGACCCAGTCCCCCCTGCATCCTGCCGATCCTACTACTGGTCCTACTACCGCAACCCTCGGTCCAGTCTAATCTTAGACTGGGAATGAAATCCATATGATTAGACATGGAATGAACTCCCTATGCCTAAGCCAACCCACGAAACGGGCATATGGGTGCTCAGCCGATCGGAGAGGTAGAATGCATAAGCCGAGGATCAACCAGATCCCCCCTACGTGCTACTGATCCTACTGTAGCAACCCTCGGTCCGGTCTGATCTTAGACTGAGAATAAACTCCATATGCTTAGACTGGGAATGAACTTCGTATGCCTACGCTAACCCATGAAACGAGCATGCAGACGCTTAGCAAACCAGAACCCAGCATGTGCTTTTGTTGGCATGCCCGAGCCCAGCATGTGCATTGTGGCTCTCTTAGACTGGGAATGAACTCCGTATGCCTAAGCCAACCCATGAATCGAGCGTGCGGGTGCTCAGCTGATCGGAGAGGTAGAATGTGCAAGCTGGGGATCGACCTGGTCCCCTACTGCATGCTGTCGGTCCTGCTGCCATAACCCTAGGTCTGACTAGGGCTTAGACATGGAATGAACTCCTTATGCCTAACCAACCCACGAAACAGGCGTGCGGGCGCTCAGCAGGTCAGAGAGGCAGAATGCGCAAGCCAGGGATCGGCCCAGTCCCCCTTGCGTGCTGCTGATCTTGCTGCCGCAACCCTAGATCCAGTTCGATCTTAGACTGGGAATGAACTCCGTATGCTTAGACTGGGGATGAACTCCGTATGCCTAAGTCAACCCACGAAACGAGCGAGCGGGCACTCAACCGGCTGGAGAGGCAGAATGTGCAACCCGAAGATCGCTCGATCCCCTCCGTGTGCTACCGATCCTGGTACTACAACCCTCAGTCTGGTCTAATCTTAGACTGGAAATAAACTCCGTATGCTTAGACTAGGGATGAGCTCCGTATGCCTAAGTCAACACACGAAACGAGCGTACGGGCGCTCGGTCAGCCGGAAAGGCATAATGCACAAGCCGAGGATCAACCCGATCCCTCTCTTTGTGCTGTCGATCCCGCTACCGGTCCTGCTGCCACAACCCTTGGTCCGACTGGGGCTTAGACATGGAATGAACTCCATATGCCTTAGCCAACCCATGAAACGAGTGTACGGGCGCTCAGTCGGTCGGAGATGCAGAATGCGTAAGCCGGGGATCGACATGGTCCCCTCCTGCGTGCTGTCGATCCTGTTGCTGGTCCTACTGTTGCAACCCTTGGTCCGGTCTGATCTTAGACTGGGAATGAACTCCGTATGCTTAGACATGAAATGAACTCCGTATGCCTAAGCAACCCACGAAACGAGTGTGCGGGCGCTCAGCTTGTCGGAGAGGCAGAATGCATAAGCTGAGGACTGACCCAGTGTCCCCTGCGTGCTGTTGATCCTGCTGTCATAACCCTCGATCCGATCCGATCTTAGACTGGGAATGAACTCCGTGTGCCTAAGTCAACCCATGAAATGAGCGTGCGGGCTTTGAGCAGTCAGAGAGGCATAATGTGCAAACTGGGGATTGGCTCGGTCCCCCTCTGTGTGCTGTCAGTCCCGCTGCCACAACCCTCAGTCCAGCTGGGGCTTAGACATGGAATGAACTCCCTATGCCTAAGCCAACCCATGAAACAGGCGTGCGGGTGCTCAACCGGTCAGAGAGGCAGAATGCGCAAGCCGGGGATCGGCTTGGTCCCCCTTGCGTGCTGTCGATCCTACTGTCGCAACCCTCGGTCCAATCCAATCTTAGACTGGGAATGAACTCTTTATGCTTAAACTAGGGATGAACATTCGTATGCCTACAGGCCAACCCACGGAACACGAGCGTGGCGGGAACGCCTCAGGGCCAGGGATCGAGGATGGCAAGCGGGAATCGACGGGGAGGTGGGGTTCAAGCACATCTTCATATTTTTTGCCATTGCCAATGCCAATTTTTATGGCTTGTAAATTCAATACAATGGGTCCCCTACGCCTTCATGTGAAGTTTCATTGGCAAGACGACATGTTTTCTATTTTTCATTGATTTTGAAACTTTTTACGGTTCTGGATTTTCTAAAATTTTTTTAGAAAGAGTTTTGTCCCTAAATTTGGTAGAGGTGATTCTTTTTATTTTTGTTGGCATGCACAAAAAAATTCAGCTAAAAACTCGAAGTGGAGAAGATTTTGTGACCGTTTGAAAAAAGTGTCCCCATTTCAGACATTTTCATGGCTACTGGCAGCAAACCTATAAAATCTAAAATGCTCTTTAAGGGGGTGCGAGTTCTCAAGGTTTGATGAGGGATAGGGGGCCAATATAAGGGCCAAGTACCAGCACCCATCTCACATCATGTGTGCACACCCCCCGACCCCGCAATCACCGAAACTCCCAATGCCATCGGTTAGGCTCTCCGACGATGCTCCGACGATGGTGCCCCGGATGAAAAAAATCTGGCACCAGTACATGCTCAAGCCTAGCATGTGCATCGTGGCTCAAACTCTTAGACTAGAAATGAACTCTGTATGCTTAGACATGGAATGAACTCCGTATGCCTAAGCCAACCCACGAAATGAGCGTGCGGGTGCTCAGACGAGCGGAGAGGTTGAATGCGCAAGCTGGGGATCGGCCCGGTCCCCCTTTACATGCTATCGGTCCCGCTGCCACTACCCTCAGTCTGACTGGGGCTTATACATGGAATGAACTCCCTATGCCTAAGCCAACCCATGAAACGGGCGTGTGGGCACTCAACCGACCGGAGAGGCAGAATGCGTAAGCCAGGGATCGGCCCGGTCCCCCCTGGGTGTTGCTGATCCTGCTATCGCAACCATCGGTCTGGTTTGATTTTAGACTGGGAATGAACTCCGTATGCTTAGACTGGGGATAAACTCCATATGCCCCCCTGTGTGCTGTCGATGCTACTGCCACAACCCTCAGTCCGATCCGATCTTAGATTGGGAATGAATTTTGTATGCCTAAGTCAACCCACGAAATGAGCGTTCGGGCACTGAGCTGGCTGGAGAGGCATAATGCACAAGCAGGGGATCCACTCGGTCCGCCTCTGTGTGCTATTGGTCTCGCTGCCACAACCCTCGGTCCAGTTGGGGCTTAGACATGGAATGAACTCCCTATGCCTAAGCCAACCCACGAAACGGGCGTACGGGCACACAGCCTACCGGAGAGGCAGAATGCGCAAGCTAGGGATCGACTCGGTCTCGCCTGCATGCTATCAATCTTGCTGTCGTAACCCTCAATCCGGTCCGATCTTAGATTGGGAATGAACTCCGTATGCTTACACTGAGGATGAACTCCGCATGCCTAAGTCAACCCATGAAATGAGTGTGCGAGCGCTTAGCCGGCCGGAGAGGCAAAATGCGTAAGTTGGGGATCGACCTAGTCTCTCCCTGTGTGCTGTCGATCCTACTGCTGGTCCTGCTATCGCAAGCCTTGGTCCGGTTCGATCTTAGACTGAGAATGAACTCCGTATGCTTAGACATGGAATAAACTCCGTATGCGTAAGCCAACCCACGAAATGAGCGTACGGGCATTCAGCCGGTCGGAAAGGTAGAATGCGTAAGCTAGGGACCGACCCGGTCCACCCTGTGTGCTGTCGATCCTGCTACCGCAACCGTTGGTCCGGTCTAATCTTAGACTGGGAATGAACTCTGTATGCCTAAGTCAACCAACGAAACGGGCGTTCGGGCACTGAACTAGCCGAAAAGGCATAATCAGCAAGCCGGGGATCTACCCGGTCCCCCTCTGCATGCTGTCGGTCCCGCTGCCACAACCCTCGGTCCGACTGGGGCTTAGACATGGAATGAACTCCCTATGCCTAAGCCAACCCACGAAACAGGCATACGGGAACTCAGCTGGCCGAAGAGGCAGAATGCGCAAGCTGGGTATCGGCCCGGTCCCCCCCGTGTTCTGTCGATCCTACTGTTGGTCCTGCTACCGCAACCCTTAGTCCGATCTAATCTTAGACTGGAATGAACTCCATATGCTTAGACATGGAATGAACTCCGTATGCCTAAGCCAACCCACGAAACGAGTGTAAGGGCGCTTAGCCAGTCGGAGACATAAAATGCGTAAGCTGGGGATCGGCCCACCCTCCCCTGTGTGCTATCGATCCTACTATCGCAACCTTCGGTCCGGTCTGATCTTAGACGGGAATGAACTCCGTACACCTAAGTCAACCACAAAACGAGCGTACGGGCACTGAGCCGGTCAGAGAGGCATAATGCGTAAGCCGGGGATCGACCCGATCCCCCTCTGCGTGCTGTCAGTCCTGCTGCCACAACTCTCGGTCCGGCTGGGGCTCAGACATGGAATGAACTCCCTATGCCTAAGCCAACCCACGAAACGAGCGTGCGGGCACTCAGTCAACCGGAGAGGCAGAATCGGCCCGGTCCCCCTGCGTGCTGCCAATCCTGCTGTCGTAACCCTCGATCCGGTCTGATCTTAGACTAGGAATGAACTCCATCTGCTTAGACTGGGGATGAACTCCGTATGCTTAAATCAACCCATGAAAGGAGTGTGCGGATGCTCAGTCAACCAGAGAGGCAGAATGAGCAAGCCGGGGATCGAGCAGGTGGTAGGTGGGTTCAAGCACATCTTCATTTTTATGGCTTGTAAATTCATACAACGGTCCCCTACGCCTGCATGTGAGGTTTCGTGGCAAGATGACCCGTTTTCTATTTTCCATGATTTTTGAAACTTTTTGCGGTTTGGGATTTTTTAAAATTTTTTTAGAGAGATTTTTGTCCCTAAATTTGGCAGAGGTGATCGTTGTACTTTTGTTGGCATGCACAAAAAAATTCAGCTAAAAACTCGAAGTTGAGAAGATTTTGTGACCGTTTGAAAAAAGTGTCCCCATTTTAGACACTTTAATGGCTACTGGCAGCAAACCTATAAAATCTCAAATGCTCTTTAAGGGGGTGTGAGTTCTCGAGGTTTGATGAGGGATAGGGGGCCAATATAAGGGCCAAGTACCAGCACCCATCGCACATCATGTGCGCACACCCCCCGGCCCCCCAATCATCGGAACCCCAAATGCCACTAATTAGGCTCTCCGACGATGCTCCGGCGATAGTGCCCCGGGCGAAAAAAATGTGGCACCAGCACATGCCCAAGCGTTGCATGTCCACCATGGCTCAAAATCTTAGACTGGGAATGAACTTCGTATGCTTAGACATGGAATGAACTCCGTATGCCTAAGCCAACCCACGAAATGAGCGTGTGGGCGCTCTACCGGCCAGAAAGGTAGAATGCGCAAGCTAGGGATCGACTCGGTCCCCTTCTGCGTGCTGCCGGTCCCACTGCCACAACCCTCAGTCTGGCTGGGCTTAGACATGGAATGAACTCCCTATGCCTAAGCCAACCCATGAAATGGGAGTGCGGGCGCTCAGTCGACCGGAGAGGCAGAATGCGCAAGCCGGAGATCGGCCTGGTCCCCCTTGTGTGTTGCCGATCCTGCTGCCGCAACCATTGGTCCAGTTTGATATTAGACTGGGAAGGAACTCCGTATGCTTAGACTGAGGATGAACTCCGTATGCCTAAGTCAACCCACGAAACGAGCGTGCGGGTGCTCAGCCGGTCAGAAAGGTAGAATGCGTAAGCCAGGGATCGACCCGATCCCCCCTGTGTGCTGTCGATCCTGCTGCTGGTCCTACTGTCGCAAGCCTCGGTCCGGTCTGATCTTAGACTGGGAATGAACTCTGTATGCTTAGACATGGAATAAACTCCATATGCCTAAGCCAACCCACGAAACGAGCATTCGGGTGCTCAGCCGGCCGAAGAGGTAGAATGCACAAGCCGAGGATTGGCCCAGTCGCCCCTGCGTGCTGTCGATCCTAAGTCAACCCATTAAATGAGCATTCGGGCGTTGAGCCGATTGGAAGGGCATAATGCGCAAGTCGGGGATCCGCCCGATCCTTCTTTGCGTGCTATCGGTCCCGCTGCCACAACCCTCGGTTCGGCTGGGGCTTAGACATGGAATGAACTCCCTATGCCCAAGCCAACCCATGAAACGGGCGTGCAGGCGCTCAACCGACCGGAGAGGCAGAATGCACAAGCCGGGGATCAGCCCAGTCCCCGCTGTATGCTACCGATCCTGCTGCCACAACCCTCGGTCCGGTTTGATCTTGACTGGGAATGAACTCTATATGCTTAGTTCCGTATGCCTAAGTCAACCCATGAAACGAGCATGCAGACGCTCAGCCGACCAGAGAGGCAGGATGAGCAAGTTGGGGATCGAACGAGTGGTAGGTGGGTTCAAGCACATCTTCATATTTCTGCCATGCGAATGCCATTTTTATGGCTTGTAAATTCAAACAGTGGTCCCCTATGCCTTCATGTGAAGTTTCGTGGCAAGACGACCCGTTTTCTATTTTTCATGATTTTCAAAACTTTTTACGGTTCAGGATTTTGTAAAATTTTTTAGAAAAAGTTTTGTCCCCAAATTTGGTAGAGGTGATCCTTGTATTTTTGTTGACATGCACAAAAAAAGTCAGCTAAAAACTCGAAGTGGAGAAGATTTTGTGACCGTTTGAAAAAAGTGTCCCTATTTCAGACACTTTAATGGCTACTGGCAGCAAACCTATAAAATCTTAAATGCTCTTTAAGGGGGTGTGAGTTCTCGAGGTTTGATGAGGGATAGGGGGCCAATATATGGGCCAAGTACCAGCACCCATCACACATCATGTGCGCACACCCCCTTGACCCCCCCCAATCGCCGGAAGCCCCAATGTCGTCGGTTAGGCTCTCCGGCGATGCTCCGGCGATGGTACCCTGGGCGAAAAAAATATAGCACCAGCACATGCTCGAGCCCAGCATGTGCACCGTGGCTCAAACTCTTAGACTGGGAATGAACTCCGTATGCCTAAGCCAACCCACGAAACGAGCATGCGGGCACTCAGTCGACCGGAGAGGCAGAATGCGCAAGTCGGGGACTGGCTCGGTCCCCCTCTGCCTGCTACTGGTCCCACTGCGACAACCCTCGGTCTGACTGGGGCTTAGACATGGAATGAACTCCCTATGCCTAAGCCAACCTACGAAATGGGCGTGCGGGCACTGAGCTAACCGGAGAGGCGTAATGCGCAAGCCAGGGATTGGCCCGGTCCCCCTTTGCATGCTGTCGGTCCCGCTGCCACAACCCTCGATCCAGCTGGGGCTTAGACATCGAATGAATTCCCTATGCCTAAGCTAACCCACGAAACGGGTATGGGGGTGCTCAGTCGGTCAGAGAGGCAAAATACGTAAGTCGGGGACTGACCCGGTCCCATCAGCATGCTATCGATCCTGCTGCCACAACCCTCAGTCCGATTCGATCTTAGACTGGGAATGAACTCCGTATGCTTAGACTAGGGATGAACTCCGTATGCCTAATTCAACCCATTAAACGAGCGTGCGGGCACTCAACTAATTTGGTAAAGGTGATCCTTGTATTTTTGTTGGCATGCACAAAAAAATTCAGCTAAAAACTCGAAGTGGAGAAGATTTTGTGATCATTTGAAGAAAGTGTCCCCATTTTAGATGCTTTAATGGCTACTGGCAGCAAATGTATAAAATCTCAAATGTTGTTTAAAGGGGTGTGAGTTCTCGAGGTTTGATGAGGGATAGGGGGCCAATATAAGGGCCAGGTACTAGCACCCATCGCACATCATGTGCGCACAACCCCACCGGCCCCCCCAATCGTCGGAACCCCCAATGCCATCGGTTAGGCTCTCTAGCAATGCTCCAGCAATGGTGCCCCGGGCAAAAAAAATGCGGCACCAGCACATGTCCAAGCCCAGTATGTGCACCGTGCCTCAAAATCTTATACTGGGAATGAACTCTGTATGCTTAGACATGGAATGAACTTCGTATGGCTAAGCCAACCCATAAAACGAGCGTGCAGGTGCTCAGCCAGTCGGGCAGGCAGAATGTACAAGCCAGGGATTGGCCCGGTCCCCCCTACGTGCTGTCGATCCTGTTGTTGCAACCCTCGATCTAGTCCAATCTTAGACTGGGAGTGAACTCTGTATGCCTAAGTCAACCCACGTGCGGGCGTTGAACCAGCTGGAGAGGCATAATGCGCAAGCCGGGGGATCGACCCGATCCCCTTCTGTGTCCTGCCGGTCCCGCTGCCACTACCTTCGGTCCGGCTAGGGCTCAGACATGGAATTAACTCCGTATGCCTAAGCCAACCCATGAAATGAGTGTACGGGCAGTCAATCGGCCAGAGAGGCAGAATGTGCAAGCCGGGGATCAGTCCGATCCCCCCTGCGTGCTACCAATCCTGCTGAAGGTCCTGCTCATGCAACCCTCAGTCCGATCCGATGTTAGACTGGGAATGAACTCTGTATGCTTAGACATGGAATGAACTAGGTATGCCTAAGCCAACCCATGAAACGAGCGTGTGGGTGCTCAACCGGTCGGAGAGGCAGAATGTGCAAGTCGAGGATCGGCTCAGTCTCCCTCTGCATGCTGTCGAACTTGCTGTCATAACCCTCGGTCCGGTTTGATCTTAGACTAGGAATTAACTTTGTATGCCTAAGTCAACCCACGAAACGAGCGTGCGGGCGCTGAGCCGACTGGAGAGGCATAATGTGCAAGTCAGGGATCAGCTCGATCCCCCTCTACGTGCTGCCAGTCTTGCTGCCACAACCTTCAGTTCGGCTGGGGCTTAGACATGGAATGAACTCCCTATGCCTACGCTAACCCATAAAATGGGCGTGCGGGCGCTCAGCCGACTGGAGAGGCAGAATGCGCAAGTTGGGGATCGGCCCGGTCCCTCCTGCGTGTTGATGATCCTGCTGTCGTAACCCTCGGTCTGGTTCGATCTTAGATTGGGAATGAACTTCGTATGCTTAGACTGGGGATGAACTTCGTATGCCTAAGTCAACCCACGAAACGAGCGTTCGTGCGCTCAATCGGCCAAAGAGGTAGGATACACAGCCGGGGATCGAACGGGTGGTAGGTGTGTTCAAGCACATCTTTATATTTCTGTCATGGCAATGCCATTTTTATGGCTTGTAAATTCTTACAATGGTCCCCTAAGCCTTCATGTAAAGTTTCGTGGTAAGACAACCCGTTTTCTATTTTTCACGATTTTCAAAACTTTTTACGGTTCGAGATTTTTTAAAATTTTTTTAGAAAGAGTTTTGTCCCCAAATTTGTTAGAGGTGATCCTTGTATTTTTATTGGAATGCACAAAAACATTCAGCTAAAAACTTGAAGTGGAGAAGATTTTGTGACCGTTTGAAAAAAGTGTCCCCATTTTAGACACTTTAATGGCTACTGGCAGCAAACCTATAAAATCTCAAATGCTCTTTAAGGGGCTATGAGTTCTCGAGGTTTGATGAGGGATAGGGGGCCAATATAAGGGCCAAGTACCAGCACCCATCGCACATCATGTGCGCACACCCCCCGACCCCCCCAATCACCGGAACCCCCAATGCCGTCGGTTAGGCTCTCGGCGATGCTCCGGCAATTGTGCCCCGACAAAAAAAAAGTGGCACCAGCACATTCCCGAGCTCAGCATGTGCACCGTGGCTCAAAATCTTAGACTGGGAATGAACTCCGTATGCTTAGGCATGGAATGAACTCTGTATGCCTAAGCCAACCCACGAAACGAGCATGCGGGCACTCAGCCGGTCGGAGAGGTAGAATGCATAAGCCGGGGATCGGCCCGGTCCACCCTACGTGCTATTGATCCTGCTGCCGCAACCCTCGGTCCGATCTGATCTTAGACTACGCATTAACTCCGTATGCATAAGTCAACCCACGAAACGAGCTTGCGAGCGTTGAGCCAATCGGAGAGGCATAATGCGCAAGCCGGGGATAGGCCCGATCCCCCTCTGTGTGCTGTCGGTCTCATTGCCACAACTTTCGGTCCGGTTGTGCCTTAGACATGGAATGAACTTCCTATGCCTAAGCCAACCCACGAAACGGGCGTACGGGAGCTCAACCGATCGGAAAGGCAGAATACGAAAGCCGGGGATCAGCCCGGTCCCCCCTGCGTGCTATCGATCCTACTGCCACAACCCTCGATCCGATTTGATCTTAGACTGGGAATGAACTCTGTATGCTTAGACTAGGGATGAACTCCATAAGCCTAAGTCAACCCATGAAACGAGCGTGCGGGCGCTCAGCCGACCAGAGAGGCATAGTGCGAAAGTCGAGGATCAGTTCGGTCCCCCTCTGCGTGTTGCCGATCCCGCTGCCAGTCCTGCTGCCACAACCCGCAGTCCGGCTAGGGCTTAGACATGGAATGAACTCCGTATGCCTAAGCTAACCCAGGAAAGGAGCTAGCGGGCGCTCAACCGGCCGGAGAGGTAGAATGCGTAAGCCGGGGATCGGCCCGATCCCCCTTGTGTGCTGTCGATCCTGCTGTTGGTCCTACGATTGCAACACTCCGTTCAGTCCGATCTTAGACTGGGAATGAACTTTGTATGCTTAGACATGGAATGAACTCCGTATACCTAAGCCAACCCACGAAATGAGCGTGCAGGCGCTCAGCTGGCCGGAGAGCCAGAATGCGTAAGCCAAGGAACAGTTCGGTCCCCCCTGTGTGTTATCAATCTTGCTGTCGCAACCCTCAGTCCGGTCTGATCTTAGACTGGGAATGAACTCCGTATGCTTAGACTGGGGATGAACTCCGTATGCCTAAGTCAACCCACAAAACGAGTGTGCGGGTGCTGAGCCGACTGAAGCTGTATAATGCCCAAGCTAGGGATCGGCCCGGTCCCCCTCTATGTGCTGTCGGTCCCACTGCCACAACCCTTGGTCCAGCTGGGGCTTAGACATCGAATGAACTCCCTATGCCTAAGCCAACACACGAAACGGGCATGCGGGCGCTCAGTCGGCCGGAGAGGTAGAATGCGCAAGCCAGGGATCGGCCCGATCCCCCCTGCGTGCTGCCGATCCTGCTGCCGCAACCCTCGGTCTGATTTGATCTTAGACTGGGAATGAACTCTGTATGCTTAGACTGGGGATGAACTCTGTATACCTAAGTCAACCCATGAAATGAGCGTGCGGGCACTCAGTTAGCCAGAGAGGCAGAATGCACATGCCGAGGATCAGTCTGGTCCCTCCTGCGTGCTATCGATCCTGCTGCTGGTCCTGCTACCGCAAGCCTCGGTCTGGTCCGATCTTAGACTGGGAATGAACTCCATATGCTTACACATGGAATGAACTCCGTATGCCTAAGCCCTGCCACGAAACGAGCATGCGGGCACTCAGCTGGTCGAAGAAGAAGAATGCGCAAGCTAGGATCAGCTCGGTCCCCCTGCATGCTATCGATCCTACTACTATAACCCTCGGTCCGGTCCGATCTTAGACTGGGAATGAACTTCGTATGCCTAAGTCAACCCACGAAATGAGTGTTCGGGCGCTGAGCTGACCGAAGAGGCATAATGCGTAAGCCGAGGATTGACTCGGTCGCCTTCTGCGTGCTGTCGGTCCCGCTACCACAACCCTCGATCCGACTGGGGCTTAGACATCGAATGAACTCCCTATGCCTAAGCCAACCCTTGAAACGGGCGTGTGGGTGCTCAGTCGACCGGAGAGGCACAATGCGCAAGGTGGGGATCGACTCGATCCCCCCTGCATGCTGTCGATCCTGCTGCCACAACCCTCAGTCCGATCTGATCTTAGACTGGGAACGAACTCTATATGCTTAGACTACGAATGAACTTCGTATGCATAAGTGAACCTCCGAAACGAGCGTACGGGTGCTAAACCGGCTGGAGAGGCCGATCGGAGAGGCATAATGCACAAGTCGGGGATCAGCTCGGTCCCCCTCTGCGTGCTGCCGATCCCGCTGCCGGTCTTGCTGCCACAACCCTCGGTCCGGTTGGGGCTTAGACTTGGAATGAACTCCGTATGCCTAAGCCAACCCATGAAATGAGCGTACGGGCGCTCAACCGACCGGAGAGGTAGAATGCGCAAGCTGGGGATCGGGTCGGTCCCCCTGCGTGCTGTCGATCCTGCTATCGCAACCCTCGGTTTGATCCGATCTTAGACTGGAAATGAACTCCGTATGCTTAGACTAGGGATGAACTCCGTATGCCTAAGTCAACCCACGAAACGAACGTGCGGGCGCTCAGCCGACTAGAGAGGCAAAATGCGCAAGCCGGGGATCGACCCAGTCCCTCCCTGTGTGCTGTCGATCTTGCTGCCACAACCCTCGGTCTGGTTCGATCTTAGACTAGGAATGAACTTCGTATGCATAAGTCAAGCCACGAAACGAACATGCGGGCACTGAGCCAGTTGAAGAGGCATAATGCGTAAGCTGGGGATCGGCCCAATCCCCCTCTGTGTGCTGTCGGTCTCACTACCACAGCCCTCGGTTTGACTGGGGTTTAGACACGGAATGAACTCCCTATGCCTAAGCCAACCCATGAAACGGGCGTGCGGGTGCTCAGCCAGTCATAGAGGCAGAATGTGTAAGCCAGGGATCGACTCGGTCTTCCCTGCATGCTACCGATCCTACTGTCGCAACCCTTGGTTTGGTCCGATCTTAGACAGAGAATGAACTCCGTATGCTTAGACTGGGGATGAACTCCATATGCGTAAGTCAACCCACGAAACGAGTGTCCGGCGCTCAGCCGATCGGAGTGGCCAGTCGGAGAGGCGTAATGCCCAAGCCGAGGATCAGCCCGATCCCCCCTCCGCATGCTGCCAATCTCGCTACCGGTCTTGCTGCCACAACCCTCGATCTGACTGGGGCTTAGACATGGAATGAACTTCGTATGCCTAAGCCAACCCATGAATCGAGTGTGCGGGCGCTCAGTCGGTCGGAGAGGCAGAATGTGCAACCTGGGGATTGGCCCGGTCCCCCCTGCGTGCTACCAATCCTGCTGCTGGTCCTACTACTACAACCCTCTGTCTGGTCCGATCTTAGACTGGGAATGAACTCCGTATGCCTAAGTCAACCCACGAACGAGCGTGCGGGCGCTGAGCCGGCCAGAGAGGCATAATTCGTAAGTTGGGGATCGACCCGATCCCCCTTTACATGCTATCGGTCCCACTGCCACAACCCTCGGTCCGGTTGGGGCTTGGACATGGAATGAACTCCCTATGCCTAAGCCAACCCATGAAACGAGCTTACGGGTGCTCAGCTGGCCAGAGAGGCAGAATGCGTAAGCCGGGGATCGACTCGATCCTCCCTGCGTGCTGTCGATCCTGCTGTCGTAACCCTCGGTCCGGTCTAATCTTAGACTGGGAATGAACTCCCTATGCTTAGACTGGGGATGAACTCCGTATGCCTAAGTCCACCCATGAAACAAGCGTGCGAGCACTCAGCCGACCAGAGAGGTAGGATGCGTAAGCCGGGGATCGAGAGGGTGGTAGATGGGTTCAAGCACATCTTCATATTTCTGCCATGCCAATGTCATTTTTATGTCTTGTAAGTTGATACAATGGTCTCCTAAGCCTTCATGTGAAGTTTCGTGGCAAGACGACCCGTTTTCTATTTTTCACGATTTTTGAAAATTTTTACGGTTCGGGATTTTTTAAAATTTTTTTAGAAAGAGTTTTGTCCCCAAATTTGGTAAAGGTGATCCTTGTATTTTTTTCGGCATGCACAAAAAAATTCAGCTAGAAACTCAGAGTGGAGAAGATTTTGTGATCGTTTGAAAAAAGTGTCCCCATTTCAGATACCTTCATGGCTACTGGCAGCAAACCTATAAAATCTCAAATGCTCTTTAAGGCGGTGTGAGTTCTCAAGGTTTGATGAGGAATAGGGGGCCAATATAAGGGCCAAGTACCAGCACCCATCGCACATCATGTGCGCACACCCCTTGGCCCCCCCAATCGCCGGAAACCCCAATCCCGCCGGTTAGGCTGTCCGATGATGCTCCGACGATGGTGCCCCTGGTGAAAACAATGCGGCACCAGCAGATGCCTGAGCCTAGCATGTGCATCATGGCTCAAACTCTTAGACTGGGAATGAACTCCGTATGCTTAGACATGAAATGAACTCTGTATGGCTAAGCCAACCCATGAAACGAGTGTGCGGGTGCTCAGTCAGTCGGAGAGGTAGAATACGCAAGTCGGGGATCGGCCTGGTCCCCCCTACGTGCTGTCGATCCTGCTGTAGCAACCCTCGGTTCGATCTAACCTTAGACTAGGAATGAACTCCGTATGCAAAAGTCAACCCACAAAACGAGCGTGCGGGCGCTGAGCCAGTCGAAAAGGCATAATGCGCAAGCCGAGGATCGGCCCGATCCCCCTCTGCGTGCTGCCGGTCCCACTGCCACAACCTTTAGTCTGGCTGGGGCTTAGACATGGAATGAACTCCCTATTCCTAAGCCAACCCATGACACAGGCATGCGAGCGTTCAGTCAGCCAGAGAGGCAGAATGCGCAAGCCGGGGATTGGCTCGATCCCCTTTGCGTGCTATCGATCCTGCTGCTGCAACCCTCTGTCTGGTCCAATCTTAGACTGGGAATGAACTCCATATGCTTAGACTGGGGATGAACTCCGTATGCCTAAGTCAACCCACGAAACGAGATGCGGGCACTAAGCCGGCTGAAGAGGCATAGTGTACAAGCTGAGGATCAGCCCGGTCCCCCTCTACGTGCTGTCGATCCTGCTGCCGGTCCTGCTACCACAACCCTCGGTCTAACTGGGGCTTAGACATTGAATGAACTCCGTATGTCTAAGCCAACCCATGAAACGAGCGTACGGGCGCTCAACCGACCGGAGAGGCAGAATGCGCAAGCCAGGGATCGACCTGGTCCCACCTTGCGTGCTGCCATTCTTGCTGTTGGTCCTGCTATCGTAACCCTCAGTTCGGTTTGATCTTAGACTATGAATGAACTCCATATGCCTAAGTCAACCCACGAAACGAGCGTGCGGGTGCTCAACTGACCAAAGAGGCAGGATGCGCAAGTCGGGGATCGAAAGGGTGGTAGGTGTGTTCAAGCACATCTTCATATTTCTGCCATGCCAATGCCATGTTTACGGCTTGTAAATTCATACAATGGTCCCCTAAGCCTTCATGTGAAGTTTCGTGGCAAGATGACCCGTTTTCTATTTTTCATGATTTTCGAAACTTTTTACGAATCGAGATTTCTTAAAATTTTTTTACAAAGATTTTTGTCCCCAAATTTGGTAGAGGTGATCCTTGTATTTTTTTTGGCAGGGACAAAAAAATTCAGCTAAAAATTTGAAGTGGAGAAGATTTTGTGACCATTTGAAAAAAGTGTCCCCATTTCAGACACTTTAATTGCTACTAGCAGCAAACCTATAAAATCTCAAATGCTCTTTAAGAGGGTATGAGTTCCAGAGGTTTGATGAGGGATAGGGGGCCAATATAAGGGCCAAGTACTAGCACCCATCACACATCATGTGCGCACACCCCCCGGCCCCCCCAATCACCGGAACCCCTAATGCTGCCGGTTAGGCTCTCCGGTGATGCTCCGGCAAAAAAAATGTGGCACCAGCACATGCTTGAGCCCAACATGTGCACTGTGGCTCAAAATCTTAGACTGAGAATGAACTCCGTATGCTTAGACATGGAATAAACTCCGTCTGCCTAAGCCAACCCACGAAACGAGCGTACGGGTGCTCAGCCGGTCGGAGAGGCAGAAAATACACGTCGAGGATCGGCTCGATCCCTCCTGCATGTTGTCGATCCTACTGGTGCAACCCTCGGTCCAGTTCGATCTTAGACTGGGAATGAACTCCATTTGCATAATCAACCCATGAAATGATCATACGGGCGCTGAGCCGGCCGAAAAGGCATAATGCCAAGCCCAGGATCGGCCCGATCCCCCTCTACGTGCTGTCGGTCCCGCCGCCACAACCCTCAGTCCGGTTGGGGCTTAGATATGGAATGAACTCCCTATGCCTAAGCCAACCCACGAAACGGGCGTGCGGGCGTTCAGTCGATCGGAGAGGCAGAATCCGTAAGCTAGGGATCGGCCTGGTCCCCCTTGCATGCTGTCGATCCTGCTGCTGCAACCCTTGATCCGATCCGATCGTAGACTCAGAATGAACTCTGTATGCTTAGACTGGGGATAAACTTCGTATGCCTAACTCAACCCAAGAAACGAGTGTATGGGTGCTTAACCGACCGGAGAGGCCGACCAGAGAGGCAAAATGCATAAGTCGAGGATCAGCCTGGTCTCCCTCTGCGTGCTGTCGATCCCGCTGCCGGTCCTGCTACCACAACCCTCTGTCCGACTGGGGCTTAGACATGGAATGAACTCCATATGCCTAAGCCAACCCACGAAACGAGCGTACGGGCGCTCAGTCGATCGGAGAGATAGAATGTGCAAGCCGGGGATCGACCCAATCCCCCTTGCATCCTGTCGATCCTACTACTGGTCCTACTACCGCAATCCTGGGTCCAGTCCGATCTTAGACTGGGAATGAACTCTGTATGCTTAGACATGGAATGAACTCCATATGCCTAAGCCAACCCATGAAACGAGCATACGAACGCTCAGCCGATAGAAGAGGTAGAATGCGTAAGCCGGGGATCGACCCCGTCCCCCCCTGCGAGCTATCGATCCGGTTGGCGCAACCCTCGGTCCGGTCTGGTCTGATCTTAGACTGGGAATGAACTCCGTAAGCCTAAGTCAACCCATAAAATGAGAGTGCGGGTGTTGAGCTGACCGAAGAGGCATAATGCACAAGCTGGGGATCGGTCGGGTCCCCCTCTGCGTGCTATCGGTCCCGCTGCCACAACCCTCGGTCTGGCTGGGGATTAGACATGGAATGAACTCCCTATGCCTAAGCCAACCCACGAAATGGGCGTGCGGGCGCTCAGCTTACTGGAAAGGTAGAATGCGCAAGCCAGGGATCGGCTCGGTCCCCCCTACGTGCTGCTGATCCTACTGCCGCAACGCTCGTTCTGGTCCGATCTTAGACTAGGAATGAACTCCGTATGCTTAGACTGGGGATGAACTCCGTATGCCTAAGTCAACCCACAAAACGAGCGTGCGGGCGTTCAGCCGACCAGAGAGGCAGGATGCGCAAGCTAGGGATCGAACGGGTGGTAGGTGGGTTCAAGCACATCTTAATATTTTTGCCATGCCAATGCCATTTTTATGGCTTTTAAATTCATACAATGGTCCCCTAAGCCTTCATGTGAAGTTTCGTGGCAAGACTACCCGTTTTCTATTTTTCACAATTTTTGAAACTTTTTGCGATTCAAGATTTTTTAAAAATTTTTTAGAAAGAGTTTTGTCCCCAAATTTGGTAGAGGTGATCCTTGTATTTTTTTTGGCATGCACAAAAAAATTTAGCTAAAACTCAAAGTGGAGAAGATTTTGTGACCGTTTGAAAAAAGTGTCCCCATTTTAGACACTTTAATGGCTACTAGTAGCAAACCTATAAAATCTCAAACGCTCTTTAAGGGGGTGTGAGTTCTCGAGGTTTGATGAGGGATAGGGGGCCAATATAAGGGCCAAGTACCAGCACCCATCGCACATCATGTGTGCACACCCCCCGGCCCCCCAATCGTCGGAACCCCCAATGCCGTCGGTTAGGCTCTCTGGCGATGCTTTGGCGATGCTCCGGTGATGCTCCGGCAATGGTGCCCTAGGCGAAAAAAATGTGGCACCAGCACATGCCCGAGCCCAGCATGTGCACCGTGGCTCAAAATCTTAGACTGGGAATGAACTCCTTATGCTTAGACATGGAATGCACTCCATATGCCTAAGCCAACCAACGAAACGAGCGTGCGGGCGTTCAGCCGGCCGGAGAGGTAGAATGCCTAAGCCGGGGATCGGCCTGATCCTCCCCTATGTGTTGTCGATCCTGCTGCCACAACCCTCTGTCCGATTTGATCTTAGACTAGGAATGAACTCCGTATGCATAAGTCAACCCACGAAATGAGCGTGCAGGCGCTAAGCCAGTCGAAGAGCCATAATGCGCAAGCCGGGGATCGGCCCGATCCCTCTCTGCGTGCTGCTGGTCCCGCTGCAACAACCCTCAGTCCGACTGGGGCTTAGACATGGAATGAACTCTCTATGCTTAAGCCAACCCACGAAATGGGCTTACGGACGCTCAACCGACCGGAGAGGCAGAATGCACAAGCCGGGGATCAACCCGATCCCCCCTGCGTGCTGTCGATCCTGCTACCTAAGTCAATGATCTTAGACATGGAATGAACTCCGTATGCCTAAGCCAACCCATGAAATGAGCGTATGGGCACTCAGTCAGTCGGAGAGGCAGAATGTACAAGCCGGGGATCGGCCCAGTCCTGTTGATCCTGCTGCTACAACCCTCGGTCTGGGAATGAACTCCATATGCATAAGTCAACCCAAGAAATGAGCGTGCGGGTGCTGAGCCGATCGAAGAGGCATAATGCGTAAGTCAAGGATCAGCCCGGTCCACCTCTATGTGCTGCCGGTCCCGCTGCCACAACCCTCAATCCGGCTGGGGCTTAGACATGGAATGAACTCTCTATGCCTAAGCCAACCCACGAAACGGGCGTGCGGGCACTCAACGGGCCGGAGAGGCAGAATGCCTAAGTCGAGGATCGACCCGATCCCCCATGCGTGCTATCGATCTTGCTACCGCAACCCTCGATTCGGTCTGATCTTAGACTGGGAATGAACTCTGTATGCTTAGACTGGGGATGAACTTCGTATGCCTAAGTCAACCCACAAAACGTGCATGCGGGCGCTCAGCCGACCAGAGAGGAGTATGCGCAAGCCGGGGATCAAACGGGTGATAGGTGGGTTCAAGGAAATCTTCATATTTCTACCATGCCAATGTCATTTTTATGGCTTGTAAATTCATACAATGGTCCCCTAAGCCTTCATGTGAAGTTTCGTGGCAAGACGACCCGTTTTCTATTTTTCATGATTTTTGAAACTTTTTATGGTTCGGGATTTTTTAAAATTTTTTTAGAAAGAGTTTTCTCCCCAAATTTAGTCAAGGTTATCCTTGTATTGTTTTTGGCATGCATAAAAACATTCCGCTAAAAACTCGAAGTGGAGAAGATTTTGTGACCGTTTGAAAAAAGTGTCCCCATTTCAGACACTTTCATGGCTACTGGCAACAAACCTATAAAATCTCAAATGCTCTTTAAGGGGGTGTGAGTTTTCGAGGTTTGATGAGGGATAGGGGGCCAATATAAGGGCCAAGTACCAGCACCCATCACACATAATGTGCGCACACCCCCCAGCCCCCCCAATCGCTGGAACCCCCAATGTCGCCGGTTAGGCTCTCTGACGATGCTCCGACGATGGTGCCCCGGGCAAAAAAAATGCAACACCAGCACATGTCTGAGCCCAGCATGTGCACTGTGGCTCAAACTCTTAGACTGGGAATGAACTCCATATGCTTAGACTTGGGATGAACTCTGTATGCCTAAGTCAACCCATGAAATGAGTGTGCGGGCACTCAACCAGCCGGAGAGGCATAATGCGCAAGCCGGGGATCAGCCCAGTCCTCCTTTGTATGCTACCAATCCCGCTGCCAGTCCTGTTGCCACAACCTTTAGTCCGGTTGGGGCTTAGACATGGAACGAACTCTGTATGCCTAAGCCAACCCACGAAACGAGCGTATGGGTGCTCAACCGACCGGAGAGGCAGAATGCGCAAGCCGAGGATTAGCTCGATCCCTCTTGCATGTTGTCGATCCTGCTGCTGGACCTGCTACCGCAACCCTTGGTCCGATCCAATCTTAAATTAGGAATGAACTCCGTATGCCTAAGCCAACCCATGAAACGAGCGTGCAGACGTTCAGCTGGCCAGAGATGTAGAATGCGCAAGTCGGGGATCGACCCGATACCCCCCTGTGTGCTGTCGATCTTGCTGCCGCAACCCTCAGTCCGATTTGATCTTAGATTGGGAATGAACTCCGTATGCCTAAGTCAACCCACGAAACGAGTGTGCAAGCGCTGAGACGGCTGGATAGGCATAATACATAAACCGGGGATCGGCCCGATCCCTCTCTGCATGCTGCTGGTCCCGTTACCATAGCCTTCGATCTGGCTGGGGCTTAGACATGGAATGAACCCCCTATGCGTAAGCCAACCCACGAAACGGGCATGCTGGCGCTCAGCCGACCGGAGAGGTAGGATGCGTAAGCCGGGGATCGAACGGGTGGTCGGTTGGTTCAAGCACATCTTCATATTTATACTGTGCCAATGCAATTTTTATGGCTTGTAAATTCATACAATGGTCCCCTAAGCCTTCATATGAAGTTTCGTGGCAAGACGACCCGTTTTCTATTTTTCATGATTTTTGAAACTTTTTGCGGTTCGAGATTTTTCAAAATTTTTTTAGAAAGAGTTTTGTCCCCAAATTTGGTAAAAGTGATCCTTGTATTTTTTTTGGCATGCACAAAAAAATTCAGCTAAAAACTCGAAGTGGAGAAGATTTTATGACCCTTTGAAAAAAGTGTCCCCATTTCAGACACTTTAATAGCTACTGGCAGCAAACCTATAAAATCTCAAATGCTCTTTAAGGGTGTGTGAGTTCTCGAGGTTTGATGAGGGATAGGGGGCCAATATAAGGGCCAAGTACCAGCACCCATCGCATATCATGTGCGCACACCCCTCGGCCCCCCCAATCGCCGAAACCCCCAATGCCACCGGTTAGGCTCTCCGGCGATGCTCTGACGATGGTGGCTCGGGCGAAAAAAATACGGCACCAGCACATGTCCTAGCCCAGCATGTGCATCGTGGCTCAAAATCTTAGATTGGAAATGAACTCCGTATGCCTAAGCCAAACCCACGAAACGAGAGTGCGGGCACTCAGTTGACCGAAGAGGCAGAATGCACAAGCCGAGGATCGACCCGTTCCCCCCTTGCGTGCTGTCGATCCTGCTGCCGTAACCCTCAGTCTGGTCTGATCTTAGACTGGGAATGAACTTCGTGTGCATAAGTCAACCCACGAAATGAGTGTGCGGGTGCTGAGCTGATCGAAAAGGCATAATGCGCAAGCCTGGGATCGGACCGGTCCCCCTCTGCGTGCTGTCGATCCTACTGCCACAACCCTCGGTCTGGCTGGGGCTTAGACATGGAATGAACTCCCTATGCCTAAGCCAACCCATGAAACAGGCGTGTGTGCGTTCAACCTGTCGAAAAGGTAGAATGAGCAAGCCGGGGATCGGCTCGTTCCCCCCTGCGTGCTGCCGATCCGACTGTCGTAACCCTCGGTCCGATTTGATCTTAGACTGGGAATGAACTCCATATGCATAAACTGGGGATGAACTCCGTATGCCTAAGTCAACCGACGAAACGAGCGTACGGGCGCTCAACCGGCCGAAGAGGCATAATGCGCAAGTCGGGGATCAGCCCGGTCCCCCTCTACGTGCTACCAATCTCGCTGCCGGTCCTGCTACCACAACCCTTGGTCCGACTGGGGTTTAGACATGGAATGAACTCTGTATGCCTAAGCCAACCCACGAAACGAGCGTGAGGGTGCTCATTCGGTCGGAGAGGCAGAATGCACAAGCCAGGGATTGAACGGGCGGTAGGTGGGTTCAAGCACATCTTCATATTTCTACTATGCCAATGCCATTTTTATGTCTTGTCAATTCATACAATGGTCCCCTAAGCCTTCATGTGAAGTTTCGTGGCAAGACGACCCGTTTTCTATTTATGACGATTTTCAAAGCTTTTTGCGGTTCGGGATTTTTTAAAATTTTTTTAGAAAGAGTTTTGTCCCCAAATTTGGTAGAAGTGATCCTTGTATTTTTGTTGGCATGCACAAAACAATTCAACTAAAAACTCGAAGTGGAGAAGATTTGGTGACACTTTGAAAAAAGTGACCTCATTTCAGACAATTTAATGGCTACTGGCAGCAAACCTATAAAATCTCAAATGCTTTTTAAGGGGGTATGAGTTCTCGAGGTTTGATGAGGGATAGGGGCCCAATATAAAGGCCAAGTACCAGCACCCATCGCACATCATGTGCGCACACCCCCGGCACCCCAATCACCGGAACCCCCAATGTCGCCGGTTAGGCTCTCCGACGATGCTCCGACGGTGCTCTGGCGGTGGTGCCCCGTAGGAAAAAAAATGCAGCACCAGCTCATGCCTGAGCCCAGCACGTGCACCGTGGCTCAAAATATTAGACTAAGAATGAACCCCATATGCTTAGACATGGAATGAACTCCGTATGCCTAAGCCAACCCACGAAACGAGCGTATGGGGCGCTTAGCCGACCAGAGAGGAAGAATGCGTAAGTCGGGGATCGGCCCGGTCCCCCTACGTGCTATCGATCCTGCTACTGCAACCCTTGGCCTGGTCTGATCTTAGACTGGGAATGAAATCCGTATGCATAAGTCAACCCACGAAACGAGCGTGCGGGCGCTGAGCTGGTCGAAGAGGCATAATGCGCAAGCGGAGGATTGGCCCGGTCCCCCTCTTCGTACTGCCAGTCCCGCTGCCACAACCCTCGGTTCGACTGGGGCTTAGACATGGAATGAACTCCCTATGCCTAAGCTAACCCACGAAACAGGCGTGCGGGCGTTCAGCCAATCGGAGAGACAGAATGCGCAAGCCAGGGATCAGCCCGATCCCACCTGTGTGCTACCGATCCTGCTGTCGCAACCCTCGGTCTGGTCTGATCTTAGACTGGGAATGAAATTCGTATGCATAAGTCAACCCACGAAATGAGTGTCCGGGCGCTGAGCCGGCCAAAGAGGCATAATACGCAAGTCGAGGATCGGTCGGGTCCCCCTCTGCATGCTTCCAGTCCCGCTACCACAACCCTCGGTCCGGCTGGGGCTTAGACATGGAATGAACTCCCTATGCGTAAGCCAACCCATGAAACGGACGTGCGGGTGCTCAGCCGACTGGAGAGGTAGAATGCGCAAGCCGGGGATCGACCCGGTCCCCCCTACGTGCTACCGTTCCTACTGTCGCATCCCTCAGTTTGATCCGATCTTAGACTGGGAATGAACTCTGTATGCTTAGACTGGGGATGAACTCCATATGCCTAAGTCAACCCACGAAACGAGCGTGCGGGCGCTCAGCCGACCAGAGAGGCAGAATGCGCAAGCCGGGGATCGAACGGGTGGTAGGTGGGTTCAAGCACATCTTCATATATTTGCCATGCCAATGCCATTTTTAATGGCTTGTAAATTCATACAATGTCCCTAAGCCTTCATGTGAAGTTTCGTGGCAAGATGACCCGTTTCTATTTTTCATGCTTTTCGAAACTTTTGTGGTTCGGATTTTTTAAAATTTTTTTAGAAAGAGTTTTGTCCCCAAATTTGATGAGGTGATCCCTGTATTTTTTTTGCATGCGAAAAAAAATTTAGCTAAAACTCGAAGTGGAGAAGATTTTGTGATCGTTTGAAAAAAGTGTCCCCATTTCAGACCACTTTAATGGCTTACTGGCAGCAAATCCGTATAAATCTTCAAATGGCTCTTTATGGGGTGTTGAGTTCTCGAGGTTTGATGAGGCATAAGGGGCCTAATATAAGGCGGCCAAGTACCAGCACCCATCGCACATCATGTGCACACACCCCCCCGGCCCCCACAATCGTAGGAACCCGGATAGGCTCTCCGATGATGCTTCGACGATTGGTGCCCCGGGCAAAAAAATGGCACCAGTACATGCCCGAGCCCAGCATGTG
>NW_019167826.1:14062696-14120316 GCF_002303985.1 Durio zibethinus
CGAACACTCATTTCATGGTTTGTCTTAGGCTTATGGAGCTCATTCTCAGTCTAAGATCGGATCGAGGATTGCGGTAGTAGGATCGATAGCACGTAGGAGGGGTCCAGGCTAATCCCTGGCTTGCGCATTTTGCCTCTCCGGTCAACTGAGCACCCGAACGCTTGTTTCATGGGTTGGCTTAGGCATACGGAGTTCATTCCATGTCTAAGCATAGAAAGTTCATTCCTAATCTAAGATCGAACCGGATCGAAGGTTGCAGCAACAAGACCAACAGCAAGATCAGAAGCTTGTAGGAAGGCCTAAGTCGATCCTTAGCTTGTGCATTCTGCCTCTCCGACTGGCCTCTCTGACCGGTTGAGCACCCGCACGCTCGTTTTATGGGTTGACTTAGGCATACAGAGTTCATCCCCAGTCTAAGCATACGGAGTTCATTCCCAGCTTAAGATCGAATCGGATCGAGGGTTGCGATGGTAGGATCGGTAGCATGGACTGAGGGTTGTGGTAGCAGGATCGACAGCACGTAGAGGGGGATCAGGCTGATCCCTGGCTTGCGCATTCTGCCTCTCCAGTCGGTTGAGCGCCCACACACTCGTTTCATGGGTTGACTTAGGCATACGGAGTTCATTCCATGTCTAAGCATATGGAGTTCATTCCCAGTCTAAGAGTTTGAGCCATGGTGCACATGCTGGGCTCGAGCATGTGCTGGTGGCACATTTTTTTCGCCCGAGGCACCATCGTCGGAGCATCGTCAGAGAGCCTAACCGACGACATTGCGGGTTTTGACGATTGGGCGGGTCGGGGGGTGTGCTCACATGATGTGCGATGGGTGCTGGTACGATGGGTGCTCACATGATGTGCGATGGGTGCTCACATGATGTGCGATGGGTGCGATGGGAGTGTGCCCGCACGCTCGTTTCGTGGGTTGACTTAGGCATACGGAGTTCATCCCCAGTCTAAGCATACGGAGTTCATTCCCAGTCTAAAATCAGATCAGATCGAGTGTTGCGACAGCATGATGACAGCACCTAGTGGGGACCGACCGATCCTCGGCTTACACATTCTGCGTCTCGGCTGGTTGAGCAGCCGCACTCCCATTTCATGGGTTGGCTTAGGCATAGGGAGTTCATTCCATGTCTAAGCCCCAGTCGGACGAGGGTTGTGGTAGTGAGATCGGTAGCACGTAGAGGGGGACCGAGCTGATCCTCGGCTTGTGCATTATGCCTCTCCGGCCGGCTCAACGCCCGTACGCTCATTTCGTTGGTTGACTTAGGCATACGAAGTTCATTCCCAATCTAAGATCGGATCAGACCGAGGGTTACGGTAGTAGGATCGACAGCATGCAGGGGGATCGGGCCGATCCCCGGCTTATGCATTCTACCTCTCCGGTCGGCTAAGTACCTACACGCTCGTTTCGTGGGTTGGCTTAGTCATACGGAGTTCATTCCATGTCTAAGCATACAGAGTTCATTCCCAGTCTAAGATCAGACCGGACCGCGGGTTGTGACAGCAGGACCAGCACAGGATCGATAGACGCAAGGGGGATCGGTCGATCCGGCTTGTGCATGTCTCTCTGATCGGTTGAGCGTATGCACGCTCGTTTCATGGGTTAGCTTAGGCATACGGAGTTCATTCCATGTCTAAACCCAGTCGGACCGAGGGTTGTGGTAGCAGGCCTGGCAGCGGGATCAGCAGCACATAGAGGGGGATCGAGCTGATCCCACTTGCGCATTATGCCTCTTCGGCTGACCTCTCCAGCCTCTAAGTGCCCGCACGCTCGTTTCGTGGTTTGACTTAGGCATACGGAGTTCATTCCAGTCTAAGATCGGACCAGACCGAAGGTTGTAGCAAGACCAATAGCAGGATCGATAGCACGTAGGGGGGACTGAGCTGATCCCCAGCTTACGTATTCTGCCTCTCCGATCGACTGAGGCCCGCATGCTCGTTTCATAGGTTGGCTTAGGCATACGGAGCTCATTCCATTCTAAGCATACAGAGTTCATTCCCAGTCTAAGATTTTGAGCCACGGTGCATATGCTAGGCTGGCATGTGCTGTGTGCTTTTTTTTGCCCGAAGCACCATCATCGAAGCATCACTGGAGAGCCTAACCGACGGCATTGGGGTTTCGATGATTGGGGGCCGGGGGTGTGTGCACATGATGTGCGATGGGTGCTAGTACTTGTGTCACGGGCTCCGACCTTAGACTCAGAAACTGTGTGGCCTTAGGCTTGAAATCTACTCCTTTATGCCTAAGTCAGCCTAAAACACAAGCGTACGGGCACTAGAACAACGAGAAGGGCTGATTATACAAGTTAAAGAGAAACAGGATAAGAAGGTAGAATTTTAGAAATGCTCTTGTATTCACTGAAATGGAAGTGTTTGATGGTGTACAAATGAGGGAGGAGTAACCCTCTATTTATAGTTGAGGCTCTAGCTTACACTTAATGGCAATATCCCTAGAATAAAGGCTAAAATCATGGGATTATATAGATTACAATCAATCAGGATGCTAACTCCTGATTTTTAGGGTCAACCAAATCTGCCAGGATGCTGCTGCTGATCCTGCCTGCTTCCAGAAGCTTCCCTTGCGTGTCCAGCACCTTGGGCCCTTCTGGATGTGGTGCGGGCAGCTTGTATGCCAGGCCTTGGTCTCACGGGCTGGCCTGCAAGTTGGGTGGGCGTTCTGAACTCGTTTGCTAGGCTTTGCGCGTAGATACCCGCCAGCACGCCTGGTCTGCGGGCCTCAACCTCTAGCTCACCTGCTGGTGCACCTGATGTGCCTGGCGTGCCGCCCAGGGAGTGACATCTCCCCCACCTGATTGCACAATGCCCTCATTGTGTCTTCTGCATGTATTGCCTGATCTGGTCCTCGAACTGCCATAAGTCATTTGCTGGTTCCCAGCTCACCTCACTGTCTGGAAGTCCCTTCCAGTGCACCAAGTACTCTTGTCTTGGCTGATAGTTCTTCGTCTCACCTCCGATTAGCTATGATGCTGTGGTCCTCCTTCTCATATGAGGCCCTTGCTCCCAATGGCACATGCTTTGACTCTGCTTGTCCTGGATCTCCCTCATCCTCATGGAACGGCTTGAGCATGCTCACATGGAACACCGGGTGTACCCTTGGCTTGGGTGGCATATCCAGCTTGTAGGTAACCTTGCCTACCCTCTTGACTACTCGAAAAGGTCCCTCATACCTCTGGACTAGGCCTTTGTGCAGCCCCCTATGGCGCACAATGGGATGCAGCTTCACCAACACCAAGTCTCCAACCTGGAACTGCACGTCCCGCCTATTCTGGTCTGCCCACTTCTTCGACCTCTTGGCCACCTTGTGTAGACAAACTCTGGCCAAGTCAGTTTGCTCCTGCCATGCCTTGGCAAACTTGTATGCTGTTGGATTCAGCCCTGTATAACCTGCAGCAATCGAACCGGGTGTTAGTGGTTGTTGCCCTGTCACAACCTCAAATGGGCTCTGGTTCGTTGCCTCGCTCCTTTGCAAGTTGTAGGAAAACTGTGCAATATCTAGCAGCTTTGGCCAGTCCCTTTGTGTGGCACTCACATAGTGCCTGAGGTAGACCTCCAATAGTCCATTCACTCATTTTGTCTGCCCATCGGTCTACGGATGCATGCTGGTGGAAAAGTTCAAGTTGACCCCAACAGCTTGAACAACTCAGTCCAGAACCTACCCATGAAATGCTCGTCCCGATCACTAACAATGGTCCTCGCACTCCCAGTACTTAACCATGTTCTTCAGGAACAATCGAGCTGCCTCCTCGGCTGGGCACTCCTTGGTTGCTGGAATGAAGATTCCATACTTGGAAAACCTGTCCACCACTACCATGATGCTTCCAAACCCTTCTGCTTTGGGTAGACCGACTATAAAGTCCAAAGAAACACTCTCCCATGGTCGCTCTGGCACTGGCTCCAAGAGACCGCTGGTTTCTTGAGCTCCACCTTGTCCTGTTGGCACACAAGACAAGTCTTCACATAGGCCTCCACATCTCCCTCATGTGCGCCAGTAGTATCGGTCCTCGATCAACGCCAAGGTACGGCTCACTCCAGGGTGTCCAGCCCACCTTGAATCATGGCATTCTTGCAAAACTTCCTTGCGGAGCTTCCCGTGCTATGGCATAAACAGTCTACTTCCCCTGGTGTACAGCAAGCCATCCTGCAACCAAAATCGCCTAGTCTTACCTTACTGGGCGTACTCCATCAAAGCCTTGGCTGTAGGATCATGCGCAAGTCCCTCCTTGATGCGCGGCACCAGTGACCCCTCTGGTTGGCTAATGGTAGCAAGGTTAGCCTTCCTGCTCAGGGCATCTGCCACTAGGTTTTCCCGCCCCGGCTTGTACTCCATCTGGAAATCAAATTCCGTAAGAAAATCTTGCCATCTCGCCTGCTTGGGGACAGCTTCTTCTGTGTCTGGAAGTAGCTGGTCACCACATTGTCCAGCTAACCATGAACCTGACCCCAACAGGTAATGGCACCAAGTGTGCAAACAGTGCACCACTACAGTCATCTCCTTCTCTTGGACCGTGTACTTGCGCTCAGTCTCATTCAGCTTCCTTCTCCAACGCGACTGGACGTCCCTCTGCATCAACACCCCCTATGGCAAAGTCTGATGCATCTGTATGCACCTCATATGGCTTGGCATGGTCTGGCAAGGCCAAGACTGGCTCCTCGGTCACAGCCCGTTTCAACCTATCAAAGGCTTCCTGGCACCCTGCGCTCCACTCCCATGCTTTCCCTTTCTTGAGCAAGTCAGTCAATGGCATGGCCATTGCTGAGTGACCTTTGATGAAGTGCCTGTAGTAGTTGACCAGCCCAAGGAATGATCTCAACTCAGTGACCTTGGCTGGCAGTTGCCACTCCAGGATGGTGTGTATCTTGCCTTCATCCATGCGTATCCTGCCACCTCCCACTATATGGCCAAGGAACAGGATCTCCTGCTTGGTGAATGAGCACTTCTCCCTCTTGCCAAACAACTTGTGCACCCGCAACACCTCGAACACCTGTCTCAAGTGGTCTACATGCTCTCCCAAAGTCTGGCTATAGATCACAATGTCATCCAAATAAACCACAACAAACCGATCAAGGAATGACTAAAGTACCTTGTTCATAAGGGTGCAGAATGTTGCTGGGGCATTCGTGAGTCCGAAAGGCATCACTAAGAACTCATACGAACCATACCGAGTGACACATGCTGTCTTTGGCTCATCTCCCTCCGCGATCCTGACTTGATAGTAGCCTGACCTCAAATCCAGCTTGGTGAACCACCTTGCGCTCCCAAGTTGATCGAACAAGTCCGCAATGAGTGGGATGGGGTACTTGTTCTTGATGGTCAGCTTGTTCAAAGCTCGATAGTCTATGCACAGCCACAACTACCCATCATGCTTGCGTTGAAATAGAACCAGTGCACCATAGGGTGCCTTCGATGGCCTGATGAAGCCAGCATCAACTAACTCTTTGAGCTACTTCCTCAACTCCTCCAACTCTGGTGGAGACATTCGGAAAAGGGCTCTAGCTGGTGGCTTGGCCTCAGACACTAGCTCAATCTTATGGTCCACCTCCCTCTTAGGTGGTAGCTTGCTAGGTAGCTTTGCGAGCATCACATCACTAAAGGTCTTCAGCACCTTTAGCACCTCCAAGGGTGACTCGATCTCTTTCTCCCTTGGCTCATCATATTTCAGGGCTGCCAAGAAGGTGTCTTCTTGTCTGCTTACCGCCTTGGCAAATTGGATGGCTGACACCACCTGCAACCCAACTCCAGACCCTCTCCTCAATGGCACTAGGCATTGGCACCGTGCATCCAAGATGCAAACACAATCGGCAAAAGGCACAAGGAGGGCACTAATTAACAAGGAAATCCAACCCAATCACAAACTCATAGTCGTCAAGGGGTATTACCTCAATGGTCTCCTTGCCTTTCCAGTCTCCAAGCTGTAACTCCACTCCCTGCGCTACTCAATGGCTGGAACTTCCTTGGAGTTCACCGTTTTGATGGTACCAGTCCCTTTCGCACCTTTAGTCTGAGCTTTCAGGCTCTATCACCTGAAATAAAAAGATGTGAGGCACTGTGTCCACCATGCACTCACCTTCTGACCCGTAACCATCAGATCCGTAAACATCAAGCCCTTTGGCTTACGGCTCCCCTTACTTGGACAACATTGAGCACCAATGACCCAAGCTTTGCTGCCCCTGACTCTGGCTCCTCGTCAGACTCCTTGTCTACAACAGCCAGCTTGCCCTTCTACGGGTAATTTGCGCTATGTGGCTCCCTCCACATAGGTAGCATGCTAGTGGCTCTCGATCCCCTTTTGCTTTCCACTTGCCTGCTGGTGGCTTCTCTCACCATCCTTGGTTGAACGGTCTCGATCTCCATCCTTGGACTGGTCATGGTCCTTCCCCTTGGACTACTTCTTTCAGTCCCTATCGTCCCTGCCCTTACCCTTGGGCTTGGTAGACTCGAACTTGTTCAGAGGCTTGAACTCTATCAAGGCCTCGGCAGTAGTCATGGCTTTAGCCAAGTCATGAACTCTCTCCTTTGTAGCTCATGCTTACCCACGGCTTCAGCCCATCCATGAAAGCAAATAAGGCATCCTTCTCACCTAGATCTGAGATCTGTAGCATCAGTTCAGAGAATTTTGGACATACTCCCTTATGTCCCCTTGCTGGCTCAGCCTGAGCAACTTTGCCTGTGCCTCATCATCGGCATACTCCGGGTAAAATTGTTCTCTAAACTTCTTTTGGAACTCTGCCTAGGTTCCAATCTTGGTGCTCCATGCCTGACATCATCACACCTGTGCGTCTACCACAATAAGGCTACATCAGTGAGATACATAGCAAGCGATGCTTACCTTTATCGCCTCGTCTTGCATGCCCATGGCCTGGAAGTACTACTCCATACCCCAAAGGTAGTTATCTACTTCCTTGGCCGCCCTTGTCCCCTTGAACTTCTTAGGCTTGGGACATCCAATCTAGACTTGGACACTCCAACAAACATGCCATTCCCAATGGCAGTCTTGCAAGCAACGAGCTCACTAGTAAGCTCCTCCATTCGCTGGCGCATGGCCTCCATGCCATCATGCAAGGTCAGCACTTCAGCCTCCAAGGTCTGATTCTTTTGGGTGAACACGTCCAAGCCTTTGTTGAGAGCAGCTTGCAGCTCACTTTGGATCTCCTCCCCCATGGAGTCTAGCGATGGAATTTGAGTCTCTACCCCCTCAAGCTTTCCCCCATGTCGCCCATGGTCACCTCCACCTTGGCCAGCCTACCATCCATGGTAGACCAGATATCTTTAGAATTGCTTTCCTCCCTCTTCCACACCCATGCTCCTGGGCCTCTAGTTGTTGGTTAGTAGTGTCACTTTGGGATGCCATCTCCTCTAACCTGCACAACACAAGCACGCAGAATCGAACTTGCTCTGATACCAACTGTCACAGGCTCCGACCTTAGACTCAAAAACCGTTCGGCCTTAGGCTTGGAATCTCCTCCTTTATGCCTAAGTCAGCCTAAAACACAAGCGTACGGGTACTAGAACAATAGGAAGGGCTGATTACGCAAGTTCAAGAGAAATAGGATAAGAAGGCAAAATTCTAGAAATGTTCTTGTATTCACTGAAACAGAAGTGTTTGATGTACAAATGAGGGAGGAGAGGCCCTCTATTTATAGTTGAGGCTCCAGCTTACACTTAATGGTAATATCCCTAGAATAAAAGGCTAAAATCATTGGGTCATACAGATTACAATCAATCAGGATGCTAACTCCTAATTTTCAAGGTCAACCAAATCTGCCAGGATGCTGTGCGGATCCTGCCTGCTTCCAAAAGCTTCCATTGCGTGTCCAGCACCTTGGGCCCTTCTGGATGTGGTGTGGGTAGCTTGTATGCCAGGCCTTGGTCTCACAGGCTGGCCTGCAAGTTGGACGGCGTTCTGAACTCGTATCCTAGGCTTTGCGCGCAAATACCCGCCAGCACGCCGTAAAAAGTTTCAAAAATCATGAAAAATAGAAAATGGGTCGTCTTGCCACGAAACTTCACATGAAGGCTTAGGGGACCATTGTATGAATTTACAAGCCATAAAAATGGCATTGGTATGGCAGAAATATGAAGATGTTCTTGAACCCACCTACCACCCGTTCGATCCCCGGCTTGCGCATCCTGCCTCTCTGGTCGGCTGAGCACCCGCACGATCGTTTCGTGGGTTGACTTAGGCATATAGAGTTCATCCCCAGTCTAAGCATACGGAGTTCATTCCTAATCTAAGATCGAACCGGACTGAGGGTTACGGTAGCAGGATCGACAGCACGCAGGGGGACACCGGGCCGATCCCCCGCTTGCGCATTCTGCCTCTCCGGTCGGTTGAGAGCCCGCATGCCTGCTTTGTGGTTTGGCTTAGGCATAGGGAGTTTATTCCATGTCTAAGACCCAGCCGGACCGAGGGTTGTGGCAGCAAGACTGGAAGCAGGATCGGGCTAATCCACGGCTTGCGCGTTATGCCTCTCCGATCGCTTGAGCGCCCCCACGCTCGTTTCATGGGTTGACTTAGGCATACGGAGTTCATCCCCAATCTAAGCATATGGAGTTCATTCCCAGTCTAAGATCGAACCAGACCGAGGGTTACGACAGCAAGATCGGCAACACGCAGGGGGGATCAAGCCAATCCCTGGCTTGGGCATTCTGCCTCTCTGGCCGGTTGAGCACCCGCACGCCCGTTTCGTGGGTTGGCTTAGGCATAGGGAGTTCATTCCATGTCTAAGCCCTAGCCGGACCGAAGGTTATGGCAACAGGACCGGCAGCATGCAGAGGGGGACCGGGCCGATCCTCGGCTTGCGCATTATGCCTCTTCGGTCGGCTCAACGCCCGCACGCTTGTTCTGTGGGTTGACTTAGGCATACAGAGTTCATCCCCAGTCTAAGCATGCGGAGTTCATTCCCAGTCTAAGATCGGACTGGACCGAGGGTTGCGACAGCAGGATCGGTAGCACGAAGGGCAGACCGAGCAGATCCCCGGCTTGCGCATTCTGCCTCTCCGGTCGGTTGAGTGCCCGCACGCCCGTTTCGTGGGTTGGCTTAGTCATAGGGAGTTTATTCCATGTCTAAGCCCCAGCCAGACCGAGGGTTGTGGCAGCGGGACCGGCAGCATACAAAGGGGGACCGGACCAATCCCCGGCTTGTGCATTATGCCTTTTCGGGTGGCTCAGCGCCCGCACGCTTGTTTTGTGTATGGACTTATGCATACGGAGTTCATTCCCAGTCTAAGATCGGACCAAACCGAGGGTTGGGCAGCATGATCGACAGCATACAAGGGGGACCATTTTGATCCCCGGCTTGTGCATTCTGCCTCTTCGGCCGGCTGAGCGCCTGCACGCTCGTTTCGTGGGTTGGCTTAGGCATACGAAGTTCATTCCATATCTAAGCATACGGAGTTCAATCCCAGTCTAAGATTTTGAGCCATGGTGCACATGCTGGGCTCGAGCATGTGCTGGTGCCGCATTTTTTTCGCCTGGGGCACCATTGCTGGAGCATCGTCGGAGAGCCTAATTGGCGGTATTAGGTGTTCTGGTGATTGGAGGGCATGAGGGGTGTGCTTACATGATGTGCGATGGGTGCTGGTACTTGGCCCTTATATTGGCCCCTTATCCCTCATCAAACCTCGAGAACTCACACCCCCTTAAAGAGCATTTGAGATTTTATAGGTTTGTTGCCAGTAGCCATTAAAGTGTCTGAAATGGGGACACTTTTTTCAAACGGTCACAAAATCTTCTCCACTTCGAGTTTTAGCTGAATTTTTTGGTGCATGCCAACAAAAATACAAGGATCACCTCTACCAAATTTGGGGACAAAACTTTTTCTAAAAAAATTTTAAAAAATCCTGAACCGCAAAAAGTTTTAAAAATCTTGAAAAATAGAAAACGGCTCGTCTTGCCATGAAACTTCACATGAAGGCTTAGGGGACCATTGTATGAATTTACAAGCCATAAAAATGGCATTGGCATGGCAGACATATGAAGATGTGCTTGAACCAACCTACCACCCGTCTGATCCCCGACTTACACATTCTGCCTCTCTGGCCGGCTGAGCGCCCACACGCCTGTTTTGTGGGTTGGCTTAGGCATACGGAGTTCATTTCATGTCCAAGCCCCAGCCAGACCGAGGGTTGTGGCAACGAGATCTGCAGCATGCAAAGAGGGACCAGGCCAATCCCCGGCTTGTGCATTACGCCTCTCCGGTCGGCTCAGCGCCCGCACGCTCGTTTCGTGGGTTGACTTAGGCACACGGAGTTCATTCCCAGTCTAAGATCAGACCAGACTGAGGGTTGCGGCAACAGGATCGACAGCACGCAGGGGGGACCGGGTCGGTCCCCGGCTTACACATTCTACCTCTCCGGCCAGCTGAGCGCTCGCACGCTCGTTTCGTGGGTTGGCTTAGGCACACGGAGTTCATTCCATGTTTAAGTATACGGAGTTCATTCCTAATCTAAGATCAAACCGGATCGAGGGTTATAGTAGCTGGACCAGCAGCAGGATTGACAGCAAGCAGGGGGGATCGGGCCGATCCCCGGCTTACGCATTCTACCACTCCAACCAGTTGAGTGCCCGCATGCGTGCTTCGTGGGTTGGCTTAGGCATAGGGAGTTCATTCCATGTCTAAGACCCAGCCGGACCGAGGGTTGTGGTAGTAAGACTGGCAGCGGGATTGGCAGCACATAGAGGGGGATCGGGCTGATCCCCGACTTACGCATTATGCCTCTCTGGTTGGCCTCTCCGACCGACTGAGCACCCGCATGCTTATTTCATGGGTTGACTTAGGCATACAGAGTTCATCCCTGGTCTAAGCATACGGAGTTCATTCCCAGTCTCAGATCAAATTGGATCGATGGTTACGGCAGCAGGATCGACAGCACGCGGAGGGGACCGGACCGATCTTCGGCTAGCACATTCTGCTTCTCCAGCCGACTGAGCGCCCGCACGCCAGTTTCATGGGTTGGTTTAGGCACAGGGAGTTCATTCCATGTCTAAGCCCCAGCCGGATCGAGGGTTGTGGCAGCGGGACCAACAGCATGCAGCGGGGGACCGGGTCGATCCTCGACGTGCGCATTATGCCTCTTCAGCAAGCTCAGCTCCTGCATGCTTGCTCCGTGGGTTAACTTAGGCATACGGAGTTCATCCCCAGTCTAAGCATACGAAGTTCATTCCTAGTCTAAGATCGAACCAGATCGAGGGTTGCGACAGCAGGATCGATAGCACGGAGAGCGAACCGAGTCGATCCCCGACTTGCGCATTATGCCTCTCCAGTCGGCTGAGCGCCCGCATGCCCGTTTCATGGGTTGGCTTAGGCATAGGGAGTTCATTCCATGTCTAAGCCCCAGCCAGACCGAGAGTTGTGGCAGCGGGACCGGCAGCACGCAGATGGGGACCGGGCCGATCCCTGGCTTGCGCATTATGCCTCTTCGGCCGGCTCAGCGGTCGTACGCTCGTTTTGTGGGTTAGCTTATGCATACGGAGTTCATTCCCAGTCTAAGATCGGATCGAACCGAGGGTTGCGGTAGCAGGATCGACAGCATACATGGGGGACCAGGCTGATCCCTGGCTTGCACATTCTGCCTCTCCAACCTACTGAGCGCCCGCACGCTCGTTTCGTGGGTTGGCTTAGGCATACAGAGTTCATTCCCAGTCTAAGATTTTGAGCCACAGTGCACATGCTGGGCTCAAGCATGTGCTGGTGCCGCATTTTTTTTGCCCTGGGCACCATCGCCAGAGCATCGTCGGAGCATCATCGGAGAGCCTAATTGGCGGCAATGGGGGTTCCAGCCATTGAGGGGGCCGGGGGCTGTGCGTACATGATGTGCAATGGGTGCTGGTACTTGGCCCTTATATTAGCCCTTTATCCCCCATCAAACCTCAAGAACTCACACCCCCTTAAAGAGCATTTGAGATTTTATAGGTTTGCTGCCAGTAGCCATTAAAGTGTCTGAAATGGGGACACTTTTTTCAAACGGTCACAAAATCTTCTCCACCTTGAGTTTTTAGCTGAATGTTTTTGTGCATGCCAAAAAAAATACAAGGATCACCTCTACCAAATTTAGGGACAAAACTCTTTCTAAAAAAATTTTAAAAAATCTCGAACCGTAAAACGTTTCGAAAATCATGAAAAATAGAAAATGGGTCGTCTTGCCATGAAACTTCACATGAAGGCTTAGGGGACCACTGTATGAATTTACAAGCCATAAAAATGGCATTGGCATGGCAGAAATATGAAGAGGTGCTTGAACCCACCTACCACCCATTCGATCCCCGGCTTACGCATCCTGCCTCTCTGGTCGGCTGAGTGCCCGCGTGCTAATTTCGTGGGTTGACTTAGGCATACGGAGTTCATCCCCAGTCTAAGCATATGAAGTTCATTCCCAGTCTAAGCATACGAAGTTCATTCCCAGTCTAAGATCAGACCGGACCGAGGGTTACGGTAGTAGGATCGGCAGCATGTAGGGGGGACCGAGCCGATCCCCGGCTTGTGCATTCTACCTCTCCGACCGGTTGAGTGCCCGCATGTCTGTTTCGTGGGTTGGCTGAGGCATACAGAGTTCATTCCATGTCTAAGCCCCAGCAGGACCGAGGGTTGTGGTAGCGGGATCGGTAGCACGCAGAGGGGGACCGGGCCGATCCCCGTCTTGTGCATTACGCCTCTCCGATCGGCTCAGCGCCCGCACGCTCGTTTCATGGGTGGACTTAGGCATACAGAGTTCATTCCCACTCTAAGATCGGATCAGACTGAGGGTTGCGGCAACAGGATCTACACCACGTAAGGGGGGATCGGGTTGGTCCCTGACTTGCGCGTTCTGCCTCTCCGACGGGCTGAGCGCCTGCACGCTCGTTTCGTGGGTTGGCTTAGGCACACGGAGTTCATTCCCAGTCAAAGATCGAACTGGACCGAGGGTTACGGTAGCAGGACCAGAAGTAGGATTGACAGCACGCAGGGGGGACCGGACTGATCCCCGGCTTACGCATTCTGCCTCTCCAACCGACTGAGCACCCGCACGCTCGTTTCATGGGTTGAATTAGGCATACGGAGTTCATCCCCAGCCTAAGCATATAGAGTTCATTCCCAGTCTAAGATCAGATCGGATCGAGGGTTGCGGCAGCAAAATCGGTAGCACGCAGGGGGGATCGGGCCGATCTTCAGCTTACGCATTCTGCCTCTCCGACTGGCTGAGTGCCCGTACGCCTGTTTCACGGGTTGGTTGAGGTATAGGAAGTTCATTCCATATCTAAGCCCTAGCCGGACCGAGGGTTATGGCAGCGGGATCGGTAGCACGCAGAGGGGGACTGGGCTGATCCTCGGCTTGTGCATTATGCCTCTCCGGCCGGCTCAGCGCCCGTACGCTCATTTCGTGGGTTGACTTAGGCATACGGAGTTTATTCCCAGTCTAAGATCGGATCGAACTGAAGGTTGCGGCAACAGGATCTACAGCACGTAGGGGGGACTAGGCCGGTCCCTGACTTGCGCATTCTGCCTCTCCGGTGGGCTGAGCGCCTACACGCTCATTTCGTGGGTTGGCTTAGGCACACGGAGTTCATTCCCAGTCAAAGATCTAACTGGACCGAGGGTTACGGCACCAGGACCAACAGTAGGATTGACAGCACGCAGGGGGGACCGGACCGATCCCTGGCTTGCGCATTCTGCCTCTCCAATCCACTGAGCACCCGTACGCTCATTTCGTGGGTTGACTTTGGCATACGGAGTTCATCCCCAGCCTAAGCATACGGAGTTCATTCCCAGTCTAAAATCAGACCGGACCGAGGGTTACGGCAGCAGGATCGACAGCACGCAGGGGGGATCGGGCCGATCCTCAGCTTGTGCATTCTACCTCTTCGGCCGGCTGAGCGTCCGCACATCCATTTTGTGGGTTGGCTTAGCCATGGGAGTTCATTCCATGTCTAAGCCCCAGCCGGACCGAGGGTTGTGGCAGCGGGACTGACAGCACGCAGAAGGGGACCGATTCGATCCCCGACTTGTGCATTATGCCTCTCCGATCGGCTCAGTGCCCGCATGCTTGTTTCATGGGTTGACTTAGGCATGCGGAGTTCATTCCCAGTCGAAGATCAGACCAGACCGAGGGGTGCGGCAGTTGGATCGATAGCACGCAGGGGGGACCAGGCCGGTCCCTAGCTTGCGCATTCTGCCTCTCATGCTCATTTTGTGGGTTGGCTTAGGCATATGGAGTTCATTCCATGTCTAAGCATACAGAGTTCATTCCTAGTCTAAGATCGGATCAGATTGAAGGTTGCGGTAGCAGGACCAGCAGCAGGATCGGCAGCACGCAGGGAGGACCGAGTCGATCCCTGACTTGTGCATTCTGCCTCTCCAATCGACTGGGAGCCCGCACGCTCGTTTCGTGGGTTGAGTTAGGTATACGGAGTTCATCCCCAATCTAAGCATATGAAGTTCATTCTTAGTCTAAGATCAGACCGGATCGGGGGTTGCGGTAGCAGGATCGACAGCACGCAGAGGGGATCGGGCCGATCCCCAGCTTGCGGCATTCTGGCTCTCCAGTCGGTTGAGCGCCGCACACCCGTTTCGTGGGGTTTGGTTTTAGGCATAGGGAGTTCATTCCATGTCCAGCCAGTCGGACCGAGGGTTGTGGCAGCGGGCCGACGGCACACGAAGGGACGCGGGTCGATCCCACAGCTTGCGCATTATATCCTTTCGATTTCGCTTCAGCACCGCACGCTCGTTTTTATGGGTTGACTTATGCATACGGTTTTCATTCCATCTAAAGATCGAACCAAACTGAGGGTTGTTTAGCAGGATCAACAGCACGTAGGGGGGATCGGGCCGAATCCCCGGATTGTGCATTCTAACCTCTCCGACCGACTGAGCCACCCGTACGCTCGTTTTGTTGGGTTAGCTTAGGCGTACGTTGTTCTTCATGTCTTTAACATACCGGAGGCATAGGGAGTTCATTCCATGTCTAATCCCCAGCCAGACTGAGGGTTGTGGTAGCGGGACCAACAGCACGCAGAGGGGGACTGGGTTGATCCCCGACTTGCGCATTCTGCCTCTCTGGCCGGCTGAGCGCCCGCACGCTCGTTTCGTGGTTTGGCTTAGGCATATGGAGTTCATTCCATGTCTAAGCATACGGAGTTCATTCCATGTCTAAGCATACGGAGTTCATTCCATGTCTAAGCATACGGAGTTCATTCCATGTCTAAGAGTTTGAGCCATGATGCACATGCTGGGCTCGAGCATGTGCTGGTGCCGCATTTTTTTTGCTCGGGGCACCATCGTTGAAGCATCGTCGCAGCATTGCCGGAGAGCCAACCGGTGGCATTGGGGGTTCCGACGATTGGGGGGCCAGGGGGTGTGCGCACATGATGCGCGATGGGTGCTGGTACTTGGCCCTTATATTGGCCCCCTATCCCTCATCAAACCTCGAGAACTCATACCCGCTTAAAGAGCAGATTTTATAGGTTTGCTGCCAGTAGCCATTAAAGTGTCTGAAATGGGGACACTTTTTTCAAACGGTCACAAAATCTTCTCCACTTCGAGTTTTTAGCTGAATTTTTTGGGGCATGCCAAAAAAAATACAAAGATCACCTCTACCAAATTTGGGGACAAAACTCTTTCTAAAAAAAGTTTAAAAAATCCCAAACCGCAAAAAGTTTTGAAAATTGTGAAAAATAGAAAACGGGTCGTCTTGCCACGAAACTTGACATGAAGGCTTAGGGGACCATTGTATGAATTTAGAAGCCATAAAAATGGCATTGGCATGGCAGAAATATGAAGATGTGCTTTAACCCACCTTCCACCCGTTCGATCCCTGGCTTGCGCACCCTACCTCTCTGGTCGGCTGAGCGTCCGCACGCTCGTTTCGTGGGTTGACTTAGGCATATGGAGTTCATCCCCAGTCTAAGCATGCGGAGTTCATTCCCAGTCTATGATCAGACCAGATCGAGGGTTGTGGCAACAGGATCGACAGCACGTAGGAGGGATCAGGCTGATCCTCGATTTGCGCATTCTACGTCTCCGACCGGCTGAGCGCCCCGCACGCTAGTTTCATGGGTTGGCTAAGGCATAGGGAGTTCATTCCATGTCTAAGCCCCAGCCGAACCGAGGTTTGTGGCAGCGGGATCGACAAAACACAGAGGGGGACCACGTCGATCCCCAGCTTGGGCATTTTGCCTCTCCGGCCGACTGAGCGCCCGCAGGCTCGTTTCATAGGTTGGCTTAGGCATACGGAGTTCATTCCATGTCTAAGCATACGGAGTTCATTCCCAGTCTAAGATCAGACCGGACCAAGGGTTGTGGTAGCAGGACCAGTAGCAGGATCGACAGCATGCAGGGGGGGAGCTGGCCGATCCCCGGCTTGCGCATTCTACCTCTTCGGTCGGCTAAGCGCCCGCACGCTCATTTCATGGGTTGGCTTTGGCATACGGAGTTCATTCCATGTCTAAGCCCCAGCTGGACTGAGGGTTGTGGTAGCAAGACCAGCAGCGAGATCGGCAACATGCAGAGGGGGATTGGGTTGATCCCCGGCTTACGCATTATGCCTCTCTGGCTAGCTGAGCGCCCGCACGCTCGTTTCATGGGTTGGCTTAGGCATACAGAGTTCATTCCATGTTTAAGCATACGAAGTTCATTCCCAGTGTAAGAGTTTGAGCCACGGTGCACATGCTGGGCTCGGGCATGTACTGGTGCCGCATTTTTTTTGCTCGGGACACCATCACCGGAGCATCCCCGAAGAGCCTAACCGGTGGCATTGGGGGTTTCGACGATTGGGGGGGTCGGGGGGTGTGCGCACATGATGTGCGATGGGTGTTGGTACCTGGCCCTTATATTGGCCCCCTATCCATCATCAAACCTCAAGAACTCACACCCCATTAAAGAACATTTGAGATTTTATAGGTTTGGTGCCAGTAGCCATTAAAGTGTTTAAAATGGGGACAATTTTTTGAAACGGTCACAAAATCTTCTCCACTTTGAGTTTCTGGCTGAATTTTTTTGTGCATGCCAAAAAAAATACAAGGATCACCTCTACCAAATTTGGGGACAAAACTCTTTCTAAAAAAATTTTAAAAAATCCCGAACCTCAAAAAGTTTTGAAAATCATGAAAAATAGAAAACGGGTCGTCTTGCCACGAAACTTGACATGAATGCTTAGGGGACCATTGTATGACTTTACAAGCCATAAAAATGGCATTGGCATGGCAGAAATATGAAGATGTGCTTGAACCCACCTACCACCCGTTCGATCCCTGGCTTGCGCACCCTGCCTCTCTGGTCGGCTGAGCGTCCGCACGCTCATTCCGTGGGTTGACTTAGGCATACGGAGTTCATCCCCAGTCTAAGCATGCGGAGTTCATTCCTAGTCTAAAATTGGACTGGACCGAGGGTTACGGCAGCAGGACCGACAGCACGCAGGGGGGACCGGGCCGATCCCCGGTTTGCGCATTCTGCCTCTCCGACCGGCTGAGCGCCCGTACGCCCGTTTCATGGGTTGGCTAAGGCATAGGGAGCTCATTCCATGTCTAAGCCCCATCTGGACCGAGGGTTGTGGCAACGGGATCAGCAGGACGCAGACGGGGATCGGATCGATCCCCAGCTTACGCATTTTGCCTCTCCGACCGGCTGAGCGCCCGCATGCTCATTTCGTGGGTTGGCTTAGGCATACGGAGTACATTCCATGTCTAAGCATACGGAGTTCATTCCCAGTCTAAGATCGGACCGAAACGAGGGTTGCAGTAGTAGGACCAGTAGCAGGATTGACAGCATGTAGGGGGGACCTGGACGATCCTCGGCTTGCGCATTCTGCCTTTCTGGTCGGTTGAGCACCCGCACGCTCATTTTGTGGGTTGGCTTAGGCATGCGGAGTTCATTCCATGTCTAAGCATACGGAGTTCATTTCCAGTCTAAGAGTTTGAGCCATGGTGCACATGCTGGGCTCGGGCATGTGCTGGTACCGCATTTTTTTCGCTCGGGGCACCATCGTCGGAGCATCGTCAAAGATCCTAACCGATGGCATTGGGGGTTACGACGATTGGGGGGGCCGGGGGGTGTGCGCACATGATGTGCGATGGGTGCTGGTACTTGGCCCTTATATTGGCTCCCTATCCGTCATCAAACCTTGAGAACTCACACCCCCTTAAAGAGCATTTGAGATTTTATAGGTTTGCTGCCAGTAGCCATTAAAGTGTCTGAAATGGGGACAATTTTTTCAAACGGTCACAAAATCTTCTCCACTTCGAGTTTTTGGCTGAATTTTTTTATGCATGCCAACAAAAATACAAGGATCACCTCTACCAAATTTGGGGACAGAACTCTTTCTAAAAAAATTTGAAAAAATCCCGAACCTCAAAATGTTTTGAAAATCATGAAAAATAGAAAATAGGTCGTCTTGCCACGAAACTTGACATGAACACTTAGGGGACCATTGTATGACTTTTCAAGCCATAAAAATGGCATTGGCATGGCAGAAATATGAAGATGTGCTTGAACCCACCTACCTCCCGTTCGATCCTTGGCTTGCGCACCCTGCCTCAATGGTCGGCTGAGCGTCCGCACGCTCATTTCGTTGGTTGACTTAGGCATACAGAGTTCATCCCCAGTCTAAGCATGCAAAGTTCATTCCCATTCTAAGATTGGACTGGACCGAGGGTTGCAGCATCAGGATCGGCAGCACGCAGGGGTGACCGGGCCGACCCCAGTTTACGCATTTTGCCTCTTCGGCCGGCTGAGCACCCGCATGCCCGTTTCGTGGGTTGGCTAAGGCATAGGGAGTTCATTCCATGTCTAAGCCCCAGCCGGACCAAGGGTTCTGGCAGTGAGATCAGCAAGATGAAGAGGGGGACCGGGTCGATGCCTAGCTTGCACATTTTGCCTCTCCGACCGGCTGAGCGCCCGCATGCTCAGTTCGTGGGTTGGCTTAGGCATACGGAGTTCATTCCATGTCTAAGCATACGGAGTTCATTCCCAATCTAAGATCATACTAGACCAAGGGTTGCAGTAGCAAGACCAGTAGCAGGATTGACAGTATGCAAGGGGGACCTGGACGATCCCCGGCTTGCACATTTTGCCTCTCCGATCGGCTGAGCACCCGCACGCTCATTTCGTGGGTTGGCTTAGGCATACGGAGCTCATTCCATGTCTAAGCATACGGAGTTCATTTCCAGTCTAAGAGTTTGAGCCATGGTGCACATGCTGGGCTCGGGCATGTGCTGGTACCGCATTTTTTTCGCTCGGGGCACCATCGTCGAGCATCGTCAAAGATCCTAACCGATGGCATTGGGGGTTACGACGATTGGGGGGGCCGGGGGGTGTGCGCACATGATGTGCGATGGGTGCTGGTACTTGGCCCTTATATTGGCCCCTATCCCTCATCAAACCTTGAGAACTCACACCCCCTTAAAGAGCATTTGAGATTTTATAGGTTTGCTGCCAGTAGCCATTAAAGTGTCTGAAATGGGGACAATTTTTTCAAACAGTCACAAAATCTTCTCCACTTTGAGTTTTTGGCTGAATTGTTTTGTGCATGCCAACAAAAATACAAGGATCACCTCTACCAAATTTGGGGACAAAACTCTTTCTAAAAAAATTTAAAAAATCCTAAACCTCAAAAAGTTTCGAAAATCGTGAAAAATAGAAAACGGGTCGTCTTGCCATGAAACTTGACATGAAGGCTTAGGGGACCATTGTATGAATTTACAAGCCATAAAAATGGCATTGGCATGGCAGAAATATGAAGATGTGCTTGAACCGACATACCACATGTTCGATCTCCGGCTTGCGCATCCTGCCTCTCTAGTCGGCTGAGCGTCCGTATGCTCGTTTTGTGGGTTGACTTAGGCATACGGAGTTCATTCCTAGTCTAAGATCAGATCGGATCGAGGGTTGCGGTAGTAGGATCGGCATCACGCAGGGGGGACTGGGTCGAGCCTTGGCTTTCACATTCTACCTCTCCGGCTGGCTGAGTGCCCGCACGCCTGTTTCGTGGGTTGGCTTAGGCATAGGGAGTTCATTCCATGTCTAAGCCACAGCCGGACCGAGGGTTGTGGCAGAGGGATGGGCAATACACAGAGGGGGATCGAGCCGATCCTCGACTTACGCATTATGCCTCTCCGGTCAGCTTAGCACCCGCATGCTCATTTCGTGGGTTGACTTAGGCATACGGAGTTCATTCCAGTCTAAGATTGGACTGGACTGAGGGTTGCGACAGCAGGATCGACAGCACGCATGGGGGGATCGGGCCGATCCCCGGCTTACGCATTCTACCTCTCCAGCCGGCTGAGCACCCGCAAGCTCATTTTGTGGTTTGGCTTAGGCATACGGAGTTCATTCCATGTCTAAGCATACGGAGTTCATTCCATGTCTAAGATCAGATCAGATCGAGGGTTGCGGTAGTAGGACCAGCAGTAGGATCGATAGCACGTAGGAGGGGATCGGGCCGATCCCCAGCTTGCGCATTCTACCTTTCCAACAGGCTGAGCGCCCGAACGCTTGTTTCATGGGTTGGCTTAGGCATACGGAGTTCATTCCATGTCTAAGCCCCAGTCGAACCAAGGGTTGTGGCTGTAGGACTGGCAGCAGGATCGACAACATGCAAAAGGGGACCAGGCTGATCCCCAGCTTGCGCATTATGCCTCTTCGGCCGACTGAGTGCCCCCACGCTCGTTTCATGGGTTCACTTAGGCATACGAAGTTCATCCCCAGGCTAAGCATACGGAGTTCATTCCTAGTCTAAGATCAGACCGGACCGAGGGTTACGGCAGCAAGATCAGCAGCACGCAGGGGGGACCGGGCCGATCCCCGGCTTGCGCATTCTACCTCTCCAGCCGATTGAGTGCCTGCATGCCCGTTTCGTGGGTTGTCACAGCAGGGAGTTCATTTCCATGTCTAAGCCCCAGCCGGATTGAGGGTTGTCACAGCAGGGCTGCAGCACGCAGAGGGGGATCGAGTCGATCCCCGACTTGTGCATTATGCCTCTCTGGCCGGCTCAGCACCCGTACGCTCGTTTTGTGGGTTGAATTAGGCATACGAAGCTCATTCCAAGTCTAAGATTTGACCAGACCGAGGGTTGCAGCAGTAGGATCGATATCACGTAGGGGGGACCGAGTCGATCCCCGGCTTGCGCATTCTGCCTCTCCGGTCGGCTGAGCGCTTGCATGCTCGTTTCATGGTTTAGCCTAGGCATACGGAGTTCATTCCATGTCTAAGCATACGGAGTTCATTCCATGTCTAAGCATACGGAGTTCATTCCCAGTCTAAGATTTTGAGCCACGGGCATGTGCTGCTGCCACATTTTTTTTGCCCGGGGCACCATCGTCGGCGCATCGCCGGAAAGCCTAACCGGCGGCATTGGGGGTTCCAGCGATTGGGGCGGCCGGGCTGGTGTGCGCACTTGATGTGCGATGGGTGGTGGTACTTGGCCCTTATATTGGCCCCCTAACCCTGATCAAACCTCGAGCTTAAAGAGCATTTGAGATTTTATAGGTTTGCTGCCAGTAGCCATTAAAGTGTCTGAAATGGGGACACTTTTTTCAAACGGTCACAAAATCTTCTCCACTCCGTGTTTTTAGTTGAAGTTTTTTGTGGCATGCGAAAAAAATACAAGGATCACCTCTACCAAATTTGGGGACAAAACTCTTTCTAAAAAAATTTTAAAAAAATCCTAAACCGTAAAATGTTTCAAAAATCGTGAAAAATAGAAAACGGGTCGTCTTGCCACGAAACTTCACATGAAGGCTTAGGGGACCATTGTATGAATTTACAAGCCATAAAAATGGCATTGGAATGGCAGAAATATGAAGATGTGCTTGAACCCACCTACCAGCTGTTCGATCCCCAGCTTGCGCATCCTGCCTCTCTGGTCGGTCGAGCGCCCGCACGCTCGTTTCATGGGTTGACTTAGGCATACAGAGTTCATCCCCAATCTAAGCATGCAGAGTTCATTCCTAGTCTAAGATTGGCCCGGACTGAGGGTTGTAGCAGTAGGATCGACAGCACGCAAGGGGGACCGGGCCGATCCCCGATATGCGCATTCTACCTCTCCGGCCAGCTGAACACCCGCACGCCCGTTTCGTGGGTTGGCTTAGGCATAGGGTGTTCATTCCATGTCTAAACCCTAGTCGGACCGAGGGTTGTGGCAGCGGGACAGGTAGCACACAGAGGGGGACCGAGCCGATCCCTTAGTTTGCACATTATGCCTCTCCAGCCGACTCAGCGCCCGCACGCCCATTTCATTGGTTGACTTAGGCATACGGAGTTAATTCCCAGTCTAAGATCAGATCAGACCGAGGGTTGCGGTAGCAGGACCGACAGCACGCAAAGGGCGACCAAGCCAGTCCCCGTCTTGCGCATTCTACCTCTCCGGCCGGTTGAGCACCCGCACGCTCGTTTCATGGTTTGGCTTAGGCATACGGAGTTCATTCCATGTCTAAGCATACGGAGTTCATTCCCAGTCTAAGATCAAACCAGACCGAGGGTTGTCGCAGCAGGATCGGCAGCACGCAGGGTGGACTGGGCTGATCCTCGGCTTGCGCATTCTACCTCTCCGGTCGGCTGAGCGCCCGCACGCTCGTTTCGTGGGTTGACTTAGGAATACAGAGTTCATCCCTAGTCTAAGCATACGGAGTTCATTCCCAATCTAAGATCAAACCGGATCGAGGGTTGCGGCAGTAGGATCGGTAGTACGCAGGGGGAACCGGGCCGATCCCCAGCTTGCGCATTCTACCTTTCCAGCTGGCTGAGTGCCCGCATACCCATTTCATGGGTTGGCTTAGGCATAGGGAGTTCAATCCATATCCAAGCCCCAGCCAGACCGAGGGTTGTGGCAGCGGGACCGACAGCACGCAGAGGGGGACCGACTGATCCCCGACTTGTGCATTATGCCTCTCCGGCCGGCTCAGCGCCTGCACGCTCGTTTCGTGGGTTGACTTATGCATACGGAGTTCATTCCCATTCTAAGATCAGACCGGAATGAGGGTTGCAGCAGGAGGATCGATAGCACGCAGGGGGGATCGGGCTGATCCCCAGCTTGCGCATTTTGCCTCTCCGGTCGGCTGAGCGCCCGCACGCTCATTTTGTGGGTTGGCTTAGGCATACGGAGTTCATTCCATGTCTAAGCATACGGAGTTCATTCCAGTCTAAGATTTTGGGCCACGGTGCACATGCTGGGCTCGGGCATGTGCTGGTGCCGCATTTTTTTCGCCCGAGGCACCATCGTCGGAGCATCGTTGGAGCATCACCGGAGAGCCTAACCGACGGCATTAGGGTGGTTTCGGTGATTGGGGGGCCCAGGGGGTGTGCGCACATGATGTGCGATGGGTGCTGGTACTTGGCCCTTATATTGGCCCCCTATCCCTGATCAAACCTCGAGAACTCACACCCCCTTAAAAAGCATTTGAGATTTTATAGGTTTGCTACCAATAGCCATTAAAGTGTCTGAAATGAGGACACTTTTTTCAAATGGTCACAAAATCTTCTCCAATTTGAGTTTTTAGCTGAATTTTTTTGTGCTTGCCAACAAAAATACAAGTATCACCTCTACCAAATTTGGAGACAAAACTCTTTCTAAAAAAATTTTAAGGGGGTGTGAGTTATCGAGGTTTGATGAGGGATAGGGGGCCAATATAAGGGCCAAGTACCAGCACCCATCGCACATCATGTGCGCACACCCCCTGGGCCCCTCAATCGTCGGAACCACCCTAATGCCGTCGGTTAGGCTCTCCGGTGATGCTCCAACGATGCTCTGACGATGGTGCCTCGGGCAAAAAAAATGCGGCACCAGCACATGCCCGAGCCCAGCATGTGCACCGTGGCCCAAAACCCACCTACCACCCGTTCGATCCCCGGCTTGCGCATCCTGCCTCTCTGGTCGGCTGAGCGCTCGTACGCTCATTTTGTAGGTTGACTTAGGCATACGGAGTTCATTCCCAGTCTAAGATCGGATCAGATCGATGGTTGCGGTAGCAGGATCGGTAGCACGCAGGGGGGATTGGGTCGATCCCCGGCTTGCGCATTCTACCTCTCCGACTGACTGAGCACCCACACGCCCATTTCATGGGTTGGCTTAGGCATAGGGAGTTCATTCCATGTCTAAGCCCCAGTCAGATCGAGTGTTGTGGCAGCGAGATCGACAGCACGCAGAGGGGGACCGGGCCGATCCCCGGCTTACGCATTATGCCTCTCCGGCTAGCTCAGCGCCCGCACGCTCGTTTCATGGGTGGACTTAGGCATACGGAGTTCATTCCCAGTCTAAGATCAGACCGAACTGAGGGTTGTGATAGCAGGATCGACAGCACAAAGGGGGGGACTGGGCCAATCCCCTGCTTGCACATTCTACCTCTCCGACCGACTAAGCGCCCGCATGCTCGTTTCATGGGTTGGCTTAGGCATATGGAGTTCATTCCATGTCTAAGCATACGGAGTTCATTCCCAATCTAAGATCAGACCAGACTGAAGGTTGCGACAGTAGGACCAGTAGCAGGATCGGTAGCACGTAAGGGGGGACCGAGCCGATCCCCGGCTTGCGCATTCTGCCACTCCGACCGATCAAGCACCCGCACACTCATTTCATGGGTTGGCTTAGGCATACGGAGTTCATTCCATGTCTAAGCCCTAGCTGGACCGAGGGTTGTGGTAGCAGGACTGGCAGCGGGATCGGTAGCATGCAGAGGGGGACCGGGCTGATCCTCGGCTTGCGCATTATGCCTCTCTGGCCGACTGAGCACCCGCACGCTCATTTCGTGGGTTGACTTAGGCATACAGAGTTCATCCCTAGTCTAAGCATATGGAGTTCATTCCCAGTCTAAGATCGGATCGGACCGAGGGTTGACTAGGTCGGGTCGATCCCCAGCTTGTGCATTCTGCCTCTCCGACTGGTCGAGCACCCGCACACTCATTTCGTGGGTTGGCTTAGGCAAACGGAGTTCATTCCATGTCTAAGCCCTAGCTGGACCGAGGGTTGTGGCAGCAGGACTGGCAGCGGGATCGGCAGCATGCAGAGGGGGACCGAGCCGATCCCTGACTTGCACATTATTCCTCTCCGACCGGCTGAGCGCCGCACGCTCGTTTCGTGGGTTGGCATATGCATACGGAGTTCATTCCATGTCTAAGCATACGGAGTTGATTCCCAGTCTAAGATTTTGAGCCATGGTGCACATGTTGGGCTCGAGCATGTGCTGGTGGCTACATTTTTTTCGCCCAGGGCAATTGCCGGAGCTTTGTCGGAGAGCCTAACGACGGCATTGGGGGTTTCGGCAATTGGGGGGCCGAGGTGGTCAGTGCACATGATGTGCGATGGTTGCTGGTACTTGGCCCTTATAGTTTGCTGCCAGTAGCCATTAAACGTGTCCTGAAATGGGGACACTTTTTTCAAATGGTCACAAAATCTTCTCCACTTCGAGTTTTTAGCTGAATTTTTTTATGCATGCCAACAAAAATAAACAGATCATGTCTACCAAATTTTGGGACAAACACTTTCTAAAAAAATTTTAAAAAATCCCGAACCGTAAAAAGTTTTGAAAATTGTGAAAAATAGAAAACGGGCCGTCTTGCCACGAAACTTCACATGAAGGCTTAGGGGACCACTGTATGAATTTACACGCCATAAAAATGGCATTGGCACGGTAGAAATATGAAGATGTGCTTGAACCCACCTACCACCCGTTCGATCCCCGGCTTGCGCATCCTGCCTCTCTGGTCAGCTGAGCGCCCGCACACTCGTTTCATGGGTTGACTTTGGCATACGGAGTTCATCCCCAGTCTAAGCATACGGAGTTCATTCCCAGTCTAAGCTCAAACTGGATCGAGGGTTATGGCAGCAGGATCGACAGCACACAGGGGGGACCGGGCCGAACCCCAACTTGCGCATTCTGCCTCTCCGACCGGCTGAGCGCCCGCACGCCTATTTCATCGGTTGGCTTAGGCATAGGGAGTTCATTCCATGTCTAAGCCCCAGCCAGACCAAGGGTTGTGGCAGCGGGACCAGTAGCACACAGAGGGGGACCGAGCCGATCCTCGACTTTCTCATTATGCCTCTCCGACCGGGTCAGCACCCGCACGCTTGTTTCGTGGGTTGACTTAGGCATATGAGGTTCATTCCCAGTCTTAGATCAGACCAGACCGAGGGTTGCGACAGCAGGATCGACAGCATGCAGGGGGGACCGGGCCGAACCCCAACTTACGCATTCTGCCTCTTCGACTGGCTGAGCACCCGCACGCCCGTTTCATGGGTTGGCTTAGGCATAGGGAGTTCATTCCATGTCTAAGCCCTAGCCGGACCGTGGGTTGTGGCAAAGGGACTGGCAGCACGTAGAGGGGGACCGGGCCAATACCCAACTTCCGTATTACGCCTCTCCAGTCGGCTCAGTGCCCGCACGCTCATTTCTTTTGTTGAGTTAGCATACAGAGTTCATTCCCAGTCTAAGATCAGACCAGACAGAGGGTTACGGCAGCAAGACCAGCAGTAGGATCGACAGCACGCAAGGGGGGACCGATACGATCCTCGGCTTGTGCATTCTACCTCTCCGGCTGGCTGAGCTCCCACACGCTCGTTTCGTGGGTTGGCTTAGGCATACGGAGTTCATTCCATGTCTAAGCCCTAGCCGGACCGAGGGTTGTGGCAGCAGGACCGGTAGCGGGATCGACAGCATGTAAAGGGGGATCGGGCTGATCCCCGGCTTACGATTACGCCTCTCCGATCGGCCTTTCCAGTCGGTTGAGTGCCCGCACGCTCGTTTCATGGGTTGACTTAGGCATACGGAGTTCATCCCCAACCTAAGCATACGGAGCTCATACCCAATCTAAAATCAGATCGGACCGAGGGTTAAGGCAGCAGGATTGACAGCACGTAAGAGGATCGGGCCGATCCCCGGCTTACGCATTTTGCCTCTCTGGCCGACTAAGCGCCCGCACACCCGTTTCGTGGGTTGGCTTAGGCATAGGGAGTTCATTCCATGTCTAAGCCCCAGCCAGACCAAGGGTTGTGGTAGCGGCACTAGCAGTACACAGAGCGGGACCGGGTCGATCCCCGGTTTGTGCATTATGCCTCTTCGGTCGGCACAGTGCCCGCACGCTCGTTTCTTGGGTTAACTTAAGCATACAGAGTTCATTCCAGTCTTAGATCAGACCGAACCGAGAGTTGCAGCAGCAGGATCAACAAAACACAGAGGGGGACCGGGTCGATCCTCGTCTTGCACATTTTGCCTCTCCGGTCGAGAAAGCTCCCGCATGCTCGTTTCATCGGTTGGCCTATGCATACGGAGTTCATTCCATGTCTAAGCATACGGAGTTCATTCCCAGTCTAAGATTTTGAGCCACGGTGCACATGCTAGGCTTGGGCATGTGCTGGTGCCACATTTTTTTCGCCTGGGGCACCATCGTCAGAGGATCGCCGGAGAGCCTAACCGACGGCATTGGGGGTTCCGGCGATTGGGGGGCCGGGGGGTGTGCACACATGATGTGCGATGGGTGCTGGTACTTGGCCCCCTATTCCTCATCAAACCTCAAGAACTCACACCCGTTTAAAGAGCATTTGAGATTTTATAGGTTTGCTGCCAGTAGCCATTAAAGTGTCTGAAATGGGGACACTTTTTTCAAACGGTCACAAAATCTTCTCCACTACGAGTTTTTAGCTGAATTTTTTTATGCATGCCAAAAAAATACAAGGATCACCTCTACCAAATTTGGGGACAAAACTCTTTCTAAAAAAATTTTAAAAAATATGGAACCGCAAAAAGTTTCAAAAATCATGAAAAATAGAAAACGGGTCGTCTTGCCACGAAACTTCACATGAAGGCTTAGGGGACCATTGTATGAATTTACAAGCCATAAAAATGGCATTGGCACAGCAGAGATATGAAGATGTGCTTGAACTCAACTACCACCCGTTTGATCCCCGGCTCGCGTATCCTGCCTCTCTGGTCGGCTGAGCGCCCACACATTTTTTTTGTGAGTTGACTTAGGCATACGGGGTTCATCCCCAGTCTAAGCGTACAAAGGTCATTCCCAGTCTAAGATTGGACTGGATCGAGGGTTACGACAGTAGGATCGATAGCTCGAAGGGGGGACCAGGCCGATCCCCTGCTTGCGCATTCTACCTCTCTGGCCGGCTGAGTGGCCGTACGCTTGTTTCGTGGGTTGGCTTAGGCATAGGGAGTTCATTCCATGTCTAAGCCCCCAGCCAGATCGAGAGATGTGGTAGCGGGATCGACAGCACGTATAGGGGGATCGGGTCGATCCCCGGTTTGTGCATTATGCCTCTCCGACTGGCTCAGCGCCCTCACGCTCGTTTCGTGGGTTGACTTAGGCATATGGAGTTCATTCATAGTCTAAGATTGGACCAGATCGAGGGTTGCGGTAGCAGGATCTACAGCACGTAGGGGGGACCGGGCTGATGCCCAGCTTGGCAATTCTGCCTCTCCGGCCAGCTGAGCGCCCGCACGCTCATTTCATGGGTTGGCTTAGGCAAACGGAGTTCAATCCACGTCTAAGCATACGGAGTTCATTCCCAGTCTAAGATCAGGCCAGACCGACGGTTGTGGCAACAGGATCGACAGTACGTAGGGGGGACCGGGTCGATCCTCGACTTACGTATTCTACCTCTCCGGTCGGCTGAGTGCCTGCACTGTTGTTTCATGGGTTGGCTTAGGCATACGGAGTTCATTCCATGTCTAAGCATACGGAGTTCATTCCCAGTCTAAGATCGGACCGGACCGAGGGTTATGGTAGCTAGACCAGTAGCGGGATCGATAACACGTAGGGGGGACCGAGTCGATCCTCGGCTTACGCATTCTGCCTCTCCAACCGGCTTAGCGCCCACACCCTTGTTTCGTGGGTTGGCTTAGGCATACGAAGTTCATTCCATGTCTAAGCCCCAGTCAGACTGAGGGTTGTGGTAGCAGGATCGGCAGCGAGATCGGCTGTACACAGAGGGGGCCGAGCTGATCCTTGGTTTGCACATTATGCCTCTTCGGCCGACCTCTCCGATCGGTTGAGCACCCGTACACACATTTTGTGGGTTGACTTAGGCATATGGAGTTCATCCCCAGTCTAAGCATACGAAGTTCATTCCCAGTCTAAGATCAGACTGGACTGAGGGTTACGGTAGTAGGATTGGTAGCACGCGGGGGGATGGGCCGATCCCGGCTTACGCATTTTGCCTCTCCGACCGGCTGAGTGCCCGCACGCCCATTTCGTGGGTTAGTTTAGGTATAGGGAGTTCATTCCATGTCTAAGCCCCAGTCGGACCGAGGGTTGTGGCAGTGGGACCAACAGCATGCAGAGGGGGACCGGGCCGATCTCCGGTATGCGTATTATGCCTCTTCGATCAGCTTAGCACCCGCACGCTCGTTTTGTGGGTTGACTTATGCATACGGAGTTCATTCCCAGTCTAAGATCAGACCAGACCGAGGGTTGTGGCAGCAGGATTGACAGCCCGCAGGGGGGACTGACCGATCCTCGACTTGCGCATTCTGCCTCTCCGGTCGGCTGAGTGCCCGCGCTCTCGTTTCGTGGGTTGGCTTAGGCATACGAAGTTAATTCCATGCCTAAGCATATGGAGTTCATTCCCAATCTAAGATTTTGAGCCATGGTGCACATGCTGGGCTCGGGCATGTGCTAGTGCCACATTTTTTTCACCCGAGGCACCATCGTCGGAGCATCGTCGGAGCATTACCGGAGAGCCTAACCGGTGGCGTTGGGGGTTCCGGTGATTGGGGGGTCGGGGGGTGTGCGCACATGATCTGTGATGGGTGTTGGTACTTGGCCCTTATATTGGCCCCTATCCCTCATCAAACCTCGAGAACTCACACCCCCTTATAGAGCATTTGAGATTTTATAGGTTTGCTGCCAGTAGCCATTAAAGTGTCTGAAATGGGGACAATTTTTTCAAACGGTCACAAAATCTTCTCCACTTCGAGTTTTTAGCTGAATTATTTTGGGCATGCCAACAAAAACACAAGGATCACATCTACCAAATTTGGGGGCAAAACTATTTCTAAAAAATTTTTAAAAAATCCCGAACCATGAAAACTTTCAAAAATCGAGAAAAATAGAAAACGGGTCGTCTTGCCACGAAACTTCACATGAAGGCTTAGGGGACCATTGTATGAATTTACAAGCCATAAAAATGGCATTGGCATGGCAGAAATATGGAGATGTGCTTGAACCCACCTACCACCCGTTTGATCCTCGACTTGCGCATCCTGCCTCTCTGGTCAGCTGAGCGCTCGCATGCTCGTTTCGTGGGTTGACTTAGGCATACAAAGTTCATCCCCAGTCTAAGCATACGAAGTTCATTCCCAGTCTAAGATCAGACCGGACCGAGGGTTGCGACAGCAGGATCAGCAGCACGCAGGGGGGACCGGGTCGATCCCCGGCTTGCGTATTTTACCTTTTCGGCCGACTGAGCACCCGCGTGCCCGTTTCGTGGGTTGGCTTAGGCATAGGGAGTTCATTCCATGTCTAAGCCCCAGCCGAACAGAGGGTTGTGGCAGAGAGGGACGTGGCCGATCCCTAGCTTACGAATTATGCCTCTCCGATCCGCTCAACGCCCGCATGCTCGTTTTATGGGTTGACTTAGGCATATGGAGTTCATTCCCAGTCTAAGATCGGACCGGAATGAGGGTTGCAGTAGCAGGATCGATAGCACGTAAGGGGGGGTCAGGCCGGTCCCCGGCTTGCCCATTTTGCCTCTCCGGTCGGTTGAGCGCCCACTCCCTCGTTTCGTGGGTTGGCTTAGGTATACGGAGTTTATTCCATATCTAAGCATACGGAGTTCATTCCCAGTCTAAGATCGGACCGGACTGAGGGTTGCGGCAGCAGGACCAGCTGCAGGATCGACAGCAGGACCAGCAGGGGGGACCGGGCCAATCCTTGGCTTGCGTATTCTGCCTCTCTGGTCGATTGAGCACCCTTATGCTCGTTTCATGGGTTGGCTTAGGCATACAGAGTTCATTCCATGTCTAAGCCCCAATTGGACCGAGGGTTGTGGCAGCAGGACCAACAACGGGATCGACAACACGTAGAGAGGGATCGGGCTGATCCTCGGCTTGTGCATTATGACTCTCCAGCCGACTGAGTGCCCACACGCTCGTTTCGAGGGTTGACTTAGGCACACGGAGTTCATCCCCACTCTAAGATCAGACCGGACTGAGGGTTGCGACAGTAGGATCGACAGCACGCAGGGGGACCAAGCCGATCCCCGACTTGCGTATTCTGCCTCTTCGATCGGCTAAGCACCTGCATGCCCATTTTGTGTGTTGGCTTAGTCATAGGGAGTTCATTCCATGTCTAAGCCCCAGCTGGACCGGGGGTTGTGGCAGCGGGATCGGTAACACGTAGAGAGGGATCGAGTCGATCCTCGGCTTGCGCATTATGCTTCTTCGGCCGGTTCAGCGTGCGCACACTCATTTTGTGGGTTGACTTATGCATACGGAATTTATTCCCAATCTAAGATCGGATCAGACCGAGGGTTGCAGTAGCAGGATCGACAGCACGCAGGGAGGGACTGGGCCGATCCTCGACTTGCGCATTCTGCCTCTCCGATCGACTGAACGCCCGCATGCTCATTTCGTGGGTTGGCTTAGGCATACGGAGTTCATTCGATGTCTAAGCATACAGAGTTCATTCCATGTCTAAGCATACAGAGTTCATTCCATGTCTAAGATCAGACCGAATCGAGGGTTGCGGTAGCAGGACCAACAGCAGGATCGACAGCACACAAGGGGGGACAGGGCCGATCCTCGACTTACGCATTCTGCCTCTTCGGTCGGCTGAGCGCTCGCACGCTCGTTTCATGGGTTGGCTTAGGCATACGGAGTTCATTCCATGTTTAAGCCCTAATCAGACAGAGGGTTGTGGCAGCAGGACCCGTAGCGGGATCGGCAGCACGTAGAGGGGGACTGGACGGATCCTCGGTTTGCGCATTCTACCTCTTCGATCGGGTGAGTGCTCGCATGCTCGTTTCATGGGTTGACTTAGGCATATGGAGTTCATCCCTGGTCTAAGCATACAGAGTTCATTCCCAGTCTAGGATCGGATCGGACCGAGGGTTGCGGTAGCAGGATCGACAGCACGTAGAGGGGACCGGGCCGATCTCTAACTTGCGTATTCTACCTCTTCGACCGGTTGAGTGCCCGCACGCCCGTTTCATGGGTTGGCTTAGGCATAGGGAGTTCATTCCATGTCTAAGCCCTAGCCGGACTGAGGGTTTTGGTAGCGGGACCGGCAGCACTTAGAGGTGGACCGAGCCAATCCTCGACTTACGCATTATGCTTTTTCAGCTGGCTCAGTGCCTGCACGCTCATTTCGTGGGTAGACTTATGCATACGCAGTTCATTCCCAGTCTAAGATCAGACCGGATCGAGGGTTGTGGCAGTAGGATCGACGGCACGCATGGGGGGACTGAGTTAATCCCCAGCTTGCACATTCTGGCTCTCCGACCGGCTGAACGCCCGCACACTCGTTTCATGAGTTGGCTTAGGCATACGGAGTTCATTCCATGCCTAAGCATACGGAGTTCATTCCCAGTCTAAGATTTTGAGCCGCGGTGCACATACTGGGCTCGGGTATGTGCTGGTGCCACATTTTTTTCGCCCGGGGCACCATCATCGGAGCATCGTCGAAGAGCCTAACCCACAGCATTGGGGGTTGCAGCGATTGGGGGGTCGGGGGGTATGCGCACATGATGTGCGATGGGTGCCGGTACTTGGCCCTTATTTTGGCCCCCTATCCCTCATGAAACCTCGAGAACTCACACCCCCTTAAAGAGCATTTGAGATTTTATAGGTTTGCTGCTAGTAGCCATTAAAGTGTCTGAAATGGGGACACTTTTTTCAAACGATCACAAAATCTTCTCCACTTCGAGTTTTTAGCTGAATTTTTTTGTGCATGCCAACAAAAATACAAGGATCACCTCTACCAAATTTGGGGCAAAACTCTTTCTAAAACAATTTAAAAAAATCTCGAATCGTAAAAAGTTTCAAAAATCGTGAAAAATAGAAAACGGGTCGTCTTGCCACGAAACTTCACATGAAGGCTTAGGGGACCATTGTATGAATTTACAAGCCATAAAAATGGCATTGGCATGGTAGAAATATGAAGATGTGCTTGAACCCACCTACCACCCGTTTGATCCCCGACTTGCGCATCCTGGCTCTCTGGTCAGTTGAGCGCCCGCACGCTCATTTCATGGGTTGACTTAGGCATACGGAGTTCATCCCCAGTCTAAGCATACGAAGTTCATTCCCAGTCTAAGATCATACCGAACCGAGGGTTGCAACAGCAGGATCGGCAGCACATAGTAGGGACCAGGTTGATCCTCGGCTTACGCACTCTGCCTCTCTGACCCGCTGAGCAACCGCATGCCCGTTTCATTGGTTGGCTTAGGCATAGGGAGTTCATTCCACATCTAATCGCTAGCCAAACCGATGGGTTCTGGCAATGGGATCGACAGCATGCAGAAGGGGACTGGGCCGAACCTCGGCTTGCGCATTATGCCTTTCCGGTTGGCTGAGCGGCCGTACGTTCATTTTGTGGGTTGGCTTAGGCATACGGAGTTCATTCCATGTCTAAGCCCCAATCAGACTGAGGGTTGTGGTAGTAGGACAGGCAGTGGGATCGACTGCACGCAGAGGGGGACCGGATTGATCCTTGGCTTGCACATTATGCCTCTCCGGTCGCTGAGAGCCTGCACGCTCATTTCGTGGGTTGACTTAGGCATACAGAGTTCATCCCTAGTCCAAGCATACGGAGTTCATTCCCAGTCTAAGATCAGATCGGATCGAGGGTTGCGGCAACAGGATCGGCAGCACGCAAGGGGGACCGAGCCAATCCCCGACTTGCACATTCTGCCTCTTCGGTTGGCTGAGCGCCCACACACCCGTTTCGTGGGCTGGCTTAGGCATAGGGAGATCATTCCATGTCTAAGCCCCAACCGGACCGAGGGTTGTGGCAGCGGGACCGGTAGCACGCAGAGGGGGACCGGGCCGATCCCCGACTTGCGCATTATGCCTCTTCGGCCAGCTCAACGCCCGGACGCTCGTTTCGTGGGTTAACTTATGCATACAGAGTTCATTCCTAGTCTAAGATCAGACCAGACTAAGGGTTACGACAGCAGGATCGATAGCACGTAGTGCGGGACTGGGTCGGTCCCCAGCTTGCGCATTCTGCCTCTCCGGTAGGCTGAGCGCCCGCATGCTCGGTTCATGGGTTGGCCTAGGCATACGAAGTTCATTCCATGTCTAAGCATACGGAGTTCATTCCCAGTCTAAGATTTTGAGCCACGGTGGACATGCTGGGCTCGGGCATGTGCTGGTACCGTGTTTTTTTCACCATCGTCGGAGCATCGTCGGAGAGCCTAACCAGCGACATTGGGGGTTTCAACGATTGGGGCGGCCGGGGGGTGTGCACACATAATGTGCAATGGGTGCTGGTACTTGTTCTTTATATTGGCCCCCTATCCCTCATCAAACCTCATGAAGTCACACCCCCTTAAAGAGTATTTGAGATTCTATAGGTTTGCTGCCAGTAGCCATTAGAGTGTCTAAAATGGGGACACTTTTTTCAAACGGTCACAAAATTTTCTCCACTTGAGTTTTTAGCTGAATTTTTTTGTACATGCCAACAAAAATACAAGGATCGCCTCTTCCAAATTTGGGGACAAAAATCTTTCTAAAAAAATTTTTAAAAAATCCCGAACTGTAAAAAGTTTTAAAAATCGTGAAAAATAGAAAACGGGTCGTCTTGCCACGAAACTTCACATGAAGGCTTAGGGGACCATTGTATGAATTTACAAGCCATAAAAATGGCATTGGCATGGCAGAATATCGAAGATGTGCTTGAACCCACCTTCCACCCGTTCGATCCCTGGCTTGCGCATCCTGCTTCTCTGGTCGACCGAGCGCTCACACGCTTGTTTCATGGGTTGACTTAGGCATACGGAGTTCATCCCTAGTCTAAGCATATGAAGTTCATTCCCAGTATAAGATCAGACCAGACCGAGGGTTGCGGTAGCAGGATCGCAGCACGCAAGAGGGACCGAACCGATCCCCGGCTTGCGCATTCTGCCTCTCCGATCGGTTGAGTGCCCGCACGCCCGTTTCGTGGGTTGGCTTAGGCATAGGGAGTTCATTCCATGTCTAAGCCCCAGCCAGACTGAGGGTTGTGGCAGCAGGACCAGCAGCACGCAGAAGGGGATCAGGCCGATCCTCGACTTACGCATTATGCCTCTTCGACTGGCTCAGCGCCCACACGCTCGTTTCGTGGGTTGACTTATGCATACAGAGTTCATTCCCAGTCTAAGATCGGATCAGACTAAGGGTTGCGGCAACAGGATCGACAGCAAGTAGGGGACCGGCCAATCCCTGGCTTGTGCATTCTGCCTCTACGACCTGCTAGTACTTGGTACTTGGCCCCCTATTCCTCATCAAACCTCAAGAACTCACACCCGCTTAAAGAGCATTTGAGATTTTATAGGTTTGCTGCCAGTAGCCATTAAAGTGTCTGAAATGGGGACACTTTTTTAACCTAATTGAAAAGGCTAGTCATTATCTGACCAATACTCTTCGATGCTATTTAGGTTTCAAACGATCGCAAAATCTTCTCCACTTTGAATTTTAGCTGAAGTTTTTGCGCATGCCAAAAAAAATACAAGGATCTCCTATACCAAATTTGGGGATAAAACTCTTTCTAAAAAAATTTAAAAAAATCCTGAACCACAAAAAGTTTTGAAAATCATGAAAAATAGAAAACAGGTCGTCTTGCCACGAAACTTCACATGAAGGCTTAGGGGACCATTGTATGAATTTACAAGCCATAAAAATGGTGTTGGCATGGCAAAAATATGAGATGTGCTTGAACCCACCTACCACCCATTCGATCCCCGACTTGCGCATCTTGCCTCTCTGGTCAGCTGAGCGCCCGCATGCTCATTTTGAGGGTTGACTTAGGCATATGGAGTTCATCTCCAGTCTAAGCATACGGAGTTCATTCCTAGTCTAAGATCAGATCAGACCGAGAGTTGCGATAGTAGGATCGGTAGCACGTAGGGGGGATCGGGTTGATCCCCGACTTGTGCATTATGCTTCTTCGGTTGGCTCAGTGCCCGCACACTAATTTCATGGGTTGACTTAGGCATACGGAGTTCATTCCCAGTCTAAGATCAGACCAGACCGAGGGTTGCGGTAGTAGGATCGACAGCAGCAGGGGGGACTAGGTCGGTCCCCGGCTTGTGCATTCTACCTCTTCGATCGGCTGAGCACCCGCACGCTCATTTCGTGGGTTGCCTTAGGCATACGAGTTCATTCCCAATCTAAGATCAGATTGGACTGAGGGCTACGGTAGCAGGACCAGCAGCAAGATCGATGGCACGCAAGGGGGATCGGGTCGGTCCTTGGCTTGCGCATTCTGCCTCTCCGACCGGTTGAGCGCCCGCATGCTCATTTTATGGGTTGGATTTGGCATACGGAGTTTATTCCATGTCTAAGCCCCAGCCAAATCGAGGGTTATGGCAGCAGGGCCGGTAGCGGATCGACAGCACGTAGAGAGGGATCGGGCTGATCCCTGGCTTGTGCATTATGCCTCTCCGGTCGACTGAGTGCCCGTACGCCCGTTTAGTGGGTTGGCTTAGGCATAGCGAGTACATTCCATGTCTAAACCCCAGCTGGATCGAGGGTTGTGGTAGCGGGACTGGCAGCACGTAGAAGGGGACCGGGCCGATCCCCGACTTACGCATTATGCCTCTCTGACCCACTCAGCATCGGCATGCTCATTTCACGGGTTGACTTAGGCATACGGAGTTCATTCCCAGTCTAAGATTAGACCGAATCGAGGGTTGCAGCAGCAGGATCGACAGAACGTAGGGGGATCGGGTCGATCCCTGGTTTACGCATTTTGCCTCTTCAGTCGATTGAGCGCACCCACACGCTCATTTCGTGGGTTGGCTTAGGCATACGGAGTTCATTCCATGTCTAAGCATATGGAGTTCATTCCCAATCTCAGATCGGATCGAACCGAGGGTTGCGGTAGCAGGTCCAGTAGCAGGATCAACAGCTCATAGGAGGGACCAGGCGATCCCCGACTTACGCATTCTGACTCTTCGGTCGGCTAAACGCTCGTACGCTCGTTTCGTGGGTTGACTTAGGCATACGGAGTTTATCCCCAGTCTAAGCATACGGAGTTCATTCCTAGCCTAAGATCGAATCTAATCGAGGGTTCTGATAGTAAGATCGACAGTACGTAGGGGGGACCGGGCGTATCCCCGACTTGCTTATTCTGCCTCTCCGGCTGGCTCAGCGCCCACGCTCATTTTATGGGTTGACTTAGGCATACGGAGTTCATTCCCAGTCTAAGATTGGATCAGACGAGGGTTGCGACAGCAGGATCGACAACAAGCAGGGGGGACTGGGCTGGTCCCCGACTTACGCATTCTGCCTCTCCAGCCGGCTGAGCGCCCGTACACTCGTTTCGTGGGTTGGCTTAGGCATACGGAGTTCATTCCATGTCTAAGCCCTAGCTGGACTGAGGGTTGTGGCAGCAGGACCGGCAGCGGGATCAACAGCACGCAGAAGAGGATCGAGCTGATCCCTGGCTTACGCATTATGTATCTCCGGCCAGTTGAGTGCCCGTACGCTCGTTTCGTGGGTTGACATAGGCATACGGAGTTCATCCCCAGTCTAAGCATACAGAGTTCATTCCCAGTCTAAGATCGGACCGAACTGAGGGTTGCGGCAGCAGGATCGCAGCAAGATCTGTAGCATGCAGGGAGGGACTAGGCTGATCCTTGGCTGGCATATTCTGCCTTCCGATTGGCTGAGTGCCCGCACACTCATTTCATGGGTTGACCTAGGCGTACGGAGTTCATTCCATGTGCAAGCCCCAGTCGGACCAAGGGTTGTGGCAGCAGGACCAGCAGCGGGATCGACAGCACGTAGAGGGGGATCGAGCTGATCCCGGCTTGCGCAATATGCCTCTCCGGCCGACCTCTCTTGCCGGCTGAGTGTCGACACGCTCATTCCGTGGGTTGACTTGGGCATACAGAGTTCATCCCCAGTCTAATCATACGGAGTTAATTCCTAGTCTAAGATTAGACCGGACCGAGGGTTGCAGCAGCAAGATCGATAGCACATAGGGGGATCAGGTTGATCCTCGACTTACGCATTCTGCCTCTCCGATCGGATGAGAGCCCGCACGCTCGTTTCGTGGGTTAGCTTAGGCATAGGGAGTTCATTCCACATCTAAGCCCCAATCGGATCGAGGGTTCTAGCAGCGAGACTGATAGTCACAGAGGGGGACCGGGCTCGATCCCCGGCTTGCGCATTATCCCTATTCTGTCGGCTCAGCGTCTGAACGCTCATTTCATGAGTTGACTTAGGCATACGGAGTTCATTCCAGCCTAAGATCGGACCGAATCGAAGGTTACAGTAGTAGGATCGATAGCATGCAGGGGGGATCGGGCCGGTCCCCGACTTGTGCATTTTGCCTCTCCGGTCAGCTGAGCGCCTGTAGCTCGTTTCATGGGTTGGCTTAGGCATATGGAGTTCATTCCATGTCTAAGCATATGGAGTTCATTCCCAGTCTAAGATCAGACTGGACCGAGGGTTACGGTAGCAGGTCCAGTAGCAAGATTGGCAGCACGCAGGGGGGATTAAACCGATCCCCGACTTGTGCATTCTACCTTTCCAATCGGCTGAGCGCTCGCACGCTCATTTCATGGGTTGACTTAGGCACACGGAGTTCATCCCAGTCTAAGCATACGGAGTTCAATCCCAGCCTAAGATCGAACTGGAATGAGGGTTGCGGTAGCGAGATCGACAACACGCAGGGAGGACCGGGTCGATCCCCGGCATGCCCATTCTACCTCTTCAGCTGGCTCAGCGCCCGCATGCTCATTTGGTGGGTTGACTTAGGCATACGGAGTTCATTCCAGTCTAAGATCGGATCGAACGAGGGTTGCGGTAGCAAGATCGACAATAAGCAAGGGGGGACTGGGTTGGTCCCCGGCTTACGCATTCTGCCTCTCCGACCGACTGAGCGCCCGCACGCTTGTTTCGTGGGTTGGCTTAGGCATATAAAGTTCATTCCATGTCTAAGCCCCAGCCGGATCGGAGGTTGTGGCAGCAGGATCGGCAGCTGGATCAGCAGCACAGAGAAGGGGATCGAGCTAATCCCTGGCTTACGCATTATGCCTTTCCGGCCGGTTGAGCACCCTCACGCTCGTTTTGTGGGTTGACATAGGCATATGGAGTTCATCCCTAGTCTAAGGATACGGAGTTCATTCCCAGTCTAAGATCAGACAGGACCGAGGGTTACGGTAGTAGGACCAGTAGCAGGATCGGCAGCAAGTAGGAGGGGATCAGGCTGATCCTCGACTTACGCATTCTGCCTCTCTGACTAGCTGAGTGCCCGCACGTTCGTTTCGTGAGTTGACTTAGGCGTACGGAGTTCATTCCATGTCCAAGCCCCAGTCAGACCAAGGGTTGTGGTAGCAAGACTGACAGCGGGATCGACAGCACGCAGAGGGGATCGGGCTGATCCCTAGCTTGCGCATTATGCTTCTTCGATCGGCCTCTCTTGTCGACTGAATGCCCACACGCTCATTTCGTGGGTTGACTTGGGCATACGGAGTTCATCCCCAGTCTAAGCATGCGAAGTTCATTCTCGGTCTAAGATTAGACTGGAATGAAGGTTGCGGCAGCAGGATCGGTAGCACGCAGGGGGGACCGGGTCGATCCTCGGCTTACGCATTCTGCCTCTCCGATCGGCTGAGCGCTCGCACGCCCGTTTCATGGGTTGGCTTAGACATAGGGAGTTCATTCCATGTCTAAGCCCCAGTCGGATCGGGGGTTGTGGCAGCGATACCGGCACACGTAGAGGGGGACCAGGTTGATCCCCGGCTTGCGCATTATCCCTCTTCGATCGGCTCAAACGTCTGAACGCTCATTTCGTGGGTTGACTTAGGCATACGGAGTTCATTCCCAGTCTAAGATCGGATCAACCGAGGGTTGCCACAGCAGGATTGACAGCACGCAGGGGGCCGGGCTAGTCCCCAATTACGTATTCTGTCTCTCCGTCGGCTGAGCGCCCGCACGCTCATTTTGTGGGTTGGCTTAGGCATACGAAGTTCATTCCATGTCTAAGCTTATGGAGTTCATTTCCAGTCTAAGATCAGACTGGACCGAGGGTTGTGACAGTAGGACCAGCATCAAGATCTACAACATGCAGGGGGGACCGGGCTGATCCCCGGCTTGCGCATTCTGCCTCTTCGGCTAGCCTTTTGCCCGCACACCCGTTTCGTGGGTCGGCTTAGGCATACGGAGTTTATTCCATGTCTAAGCCCCAGCCGGACCGAGGGTTGTGGCAGTGGGACCGACAGCACGCATAGGGGGACCGAGCCGATCCTCGGCTTGCGCATTATGCCTCTTCAGCTAGATCAATGCCCATACGCCCGTTTTGTGGGTTGGCTTAGGCATAGGGATTTCATTCCATGTCTAAGCCCCAATCGGACTGAGGGTTGTGGTAGCGGGACCGACAGCACGCAGATGGGGACTGGGCCGATCCTCGGCTTGCGCATTATACCTCTTCGGCTGGCTCAGCACCCGCACGCTCATTTAGTGGGTTGACTTATGCATACGAAATTCATTCCCAGTCTAAGATCAGACTGGACCGAGGGTTACGACAGCAGGATCGACAGCACATAGGGGGGATCGAGTCGATCCCCGGCTTACGATTCTGCCTCTCTGATCGGCTCAGTGCTCGAACGCTCGTTTCGTGGGTTGACTTAGGCGTACGAAGTTCATTCCCAGTCTAAGATCGGACCGGACTGAGGGTTGCGGCAACAGGATCGACAGCACGCAGGGGGGACCGGGCTGGTCCTCGACTTGTGCTTTCTACCTCTCTGATCGGCTGAGCGCCCGCACGCTCGTTTCATGGATTGGCTTAGGCATACGGAGTTCATTCACAATCTATGCATATGGAGTTCATTCCCAGTCTAAGATCAGACTGGACAGAGGGTTGCGGTAGCAAGAGCAGCAGCAGGATTGACAGTATGCAGGGAGGGACCGAGCCGATCCCTGGCTTACGCGTTCTGCTTCTCCGGCCGGCCTCTCACCCGTATGCTCGTTTCGTGGGTTGGCTTAGGCATACGGAGTTCATTCCATGTCTATGCCCCAGCTGGACCGAGGGTTCTCTTGCCACGAAGCTTCACATGAAGGCTTAGGGGACCATTGTATGAATTTACAAGCCATAAAAATGGCATTGGCAGGGTAGAAATATGAAGCTGTGCTTGAACCCACCTACCACCCGTTCGATTCTCGGCTTGCGCATCCTGCCTCTCTGGTCGGCTGAGCGTCCGCACACTCCTTTTGTGGGTTGACTTAGGCATAAGGAGTTCATCCCTGGTCTAAGCATACAGAGTTCATTCCCAGTCTAAGATCAGATCGGACTGAGGGTTACAGCAGCAGGATCGGCAGCACGCAGGGGGGATCGAGCGCATCCCTGGCTTACGCATTCTGCCTTTTCGATCGGTTGAGCGCCCACACGCCCGTTTCATGGGTTGGCTTAGGCTAAGGGAGTTCATTCCATGTCTAAGCCCTAGCAGGACCGAGGGTTGTGGCAGCGGGACCGGCAGCACGCAGAGGGGGATCGGGCCGATCCTCGGCTTGCTCATTATGCCTCTCTGGCCGGTTCAGCGCCCGCACGCTCGTTTCGTGGGTTAACTTCGGCATACGTAGTTCATTCCCAGTCTAAGATCAGATAAGACTGAGGGTTGCAGCAGTAGGATCGACAGCACATAGGGGGGACCGAACCGGTCCCCGGCTTACGCATTCTGCCTCTCTGACTGGCTGAGCACCCGCACGCTCGTTTCATGGGTTGGCTTAGGCATACGAAGTTCATTCCATGTCTAAGCATGCGGAGTTTATTCGCAGTCTAAGATTGGACCGGACCAAGGGTTACGGCAGCAGGACCAGCAGCAGGATCGGCAGCATGCAGGGGGATTGGGCCGATCCTCAACTTACGCATTCTGCTCTCCAGTCGGCTGAGTGCCCGCACACTCGTTTCGTGGGTTGGCTTAGGCATACGGAGTTTATTCCATGTCTAAGCCCCAGTCGGACTGAGGGTTGTGGCAGTAGGATCGGTAGCGAGATCGGTAGCACACAGAGGGATATCGGGCTGATCCTCGGCTTGTGCATTATGCCTTTTCGACCGACCTCTCCGATCGGCTGAGCGCCCACACGCTCATTTCATGGGTTGACTTAGGCATGCAGAGTTCATCTCTAGTCTAAGCAAATGGAGTTCATTCCCAGTCTAAGATTTAACCGGATCGAGGGTTGCGACAGCAGCATCGGCAGCACGCAGGGGGGACCGAGCTGATCCCCGTCTTGCGCATTCTACCTCTCTGGTCGACTGAGCGCCCGCACGCCCGTTTCATGGGTTGGCTTAGGCATAGGGAGTTTATTCCATATCTAAGCCCCAGTCGGACCGAGGGTTGTGGCAGCAGGACCGGCAGCACGCAGAGGGGGATCTGGTCGATCCTCGGCTTGTGCATTATGCCTCTTTGGCTGACTCAGCACCCGCACGCTCGTTTCGTGGGTTGACTTAGGCATACAGAGTTCATTTCCTATCTCAGATCAAATTGTACCAAGCCGATCCCCATTTTACGCATTCTGCCTCTCTGGATGGCTGAGCGCCCTCACGCCCGTTTTGTGGGTTGGCTTAGGCATAGGGAGTTCATTCCATGTCTAAGCCCCAACCAGACCAAGGGTTGTGGCAACGGGACCGATAGCACGCAGAGGGGGACCGGTCTGATCCTCGACTTACGCATTCTACCTCTCCAACCAGCCTCTCCGGTCAGCTAAGCGCCCGCACACTCGTTTTGTGGGTTCACTTAGGCATACGAAGTTCATCCCCAGTATAAGCATACAGAGTTCCTTCCTAGTCTAAGATCGAACCGGATCGAGGGTTACGACAGTAGGATCAGTAGCACGCAGTGGGGATCGGGCCGATCCCTGAGTTACGCATTCTGCCTCTCCGGCCAACTGAGCACCCGTACGCCCGTTTCGTGGGTTGGCTTAGGCATACGGAGTTCATTCCATGTCTAAGCCCCAGTCAGATTGAGGGTTGTGGTAGCGGGACCGGCAGCATGTAGAGAGGGATTGGGCCAATCCTCGACTTGCGCATTCTGCCTCTCCAGTCAGCTGAGCACCCGTATGTTCATTTCATGGGTTGGCTTAGGCATACGGAGTTCATTCCATGTCTAAGCATACGCCAGAGCATCGTCGGAGAGCCTAACCGAAGGCATTGGGGGTTCCGACGATTGGGGGGGCCGGGGGGTGTGCGCACTTGATGTGCGATAGGTGCTGGTACTTGGCCCTTATATTGGCCCCCTATCCCTCATCAAACCTCAAGAACTCACACCCCCTTAAAGAGCATTTGAGATTTTATAGGTTTGCTGCCAGTAGCCATTAAAGTGCCTGAAATGGAGACACTTCTTTCAAACGGTCACAAAATCTTCTCCACTTCGAGTTTTTAGCTAAATTTTTTTGTGCATGCCAACAAAAATACAACAGCACCTCTACCAAATTTGAGGACAAAACTCTTTCTAAAAAAATTTTAAAAAATCCCAAACCTCAAAAAGTTTCAAAAATCATGAAAAATAGAAAACGGGTCGTCTTGCCAGGAAACTTCACATGAAGGCTTAGGGGACCATTGTATGAATTTACAAGCCATAAAAATGGCATTGGCATGGCAGAAATATAAAGATGTGCTTGAGCCCACCTACCACCCGTTCGATCCCCAGCTTATGCATCATGCCTCTCTGGTCGACTGAGCATTTGCACGCTCATTTCGTGGGTGGACTTAGGCATATGGAGTTCATCCCCAGTCTAAGCATACGAAGTTCATTCCTAGTCTAAGATTGAACAGGATCAAGGGTTGCGGCAGCAGGATCAGCAGCACGCAGAGGGGATCGGATCAATCCCTGGCTTGCGCATTCTGCCTCTCCAAGCGGCTGAGCACCCGTATGCTCGTTTCATGGGTTGACTTAGGCATACGGAGTTCATTCCCAGTCTAAGATCAGACCAGACCGAGGGTTGTGGTAGCAGGATCGACAGCACGCAGGGGGGACCGAGTCGGTCCCTGGCTTACGCATTCTGCCTCTCCGATCGGTTGAGCTCCTGCACGCTTGTTTCGTGGGTTGGCTTAGGCATACAGAGTTCATTCCATGTCTAAGCATACGAAGTTCATTCCCAGTCTAAGATCGGATCGGACCGAGGGTTACAGTAGCAAAACCAGCAGTAGGATCAACAGCACGCAGGGGGACCGGGCCGATCCCCGACTTGTGCATTCTACCTTTCCGATCGGCCTCTCCAACTGATTGAGCACCCGCACGCTCATTTAATGGGTTGACTTAGGCATACGGAGTTCATCCCTAGTCTAAGCATACATAGTTCATTCCTAGTCTAAGATCAGACCAGACCAATGATTGCGATAGTAGGATCGATAGCACGCAGGGGGGACTGGGCCGATCCTTGGCTTACGCATTCTGCCTCCCCGGTCTGCTGAGTGCCCGCACGCTCATTTCATGGGTTGGCTTAGGCATACAGAGTTCATTCCATGTCTAAGCCCCAACCGAACTGAGGGTTGTGGCAGTGGGACCGACAGCACGTAGAGGGGGACCGGGCCAATCCTTGGCTTGTGCATTATGCCTCTCCGATCAGCTCAACACCCGAACGCTCATTTCATGGGTTGACTTAGGCATACGGAGTTCATTCCCAGTCTAAGATCAGACCAGACTGAGGGTTACGGTAGCAGGATCGACAGCATGCAGGGGGGACCGAGTCGGTCCCCGGCTTACACATTCTGCCTCTCCGATCGGTTGAGCTCCTACACGCTCGTTTCGTGGTTTGGCTTAGGCATACAGAGTTCATTCCATGTCTAAGCATACGGAGTTCATTACCAGTCTAAGATCAGATCGGACCAAGGGTTACGACAGCAGGATTGGCAGTACACAATGGGGGATCAGGCTGATCCATTGCTTGCGCATTCTGCCTCTCCGACCGACGAGCGCCCGCACACTCGTTTCATGGGTTGGCTTAGGCATACAGAGTTCATTCCATGTCTAAGCCCTAGTCATATCGAGGGTTGTGGTAGCAGGACTGGCAGTGGTATTAGCAGGACGCAGAGGGGGAATGAGCTGATCCTCAGCTTGCACATTATGCCTCTTCAACCGGCCTCTCCAGTTGGCTGACTGCCCGTACGCTCATTTCGTGGGTCGACTTAGGCATACGGAGTTCATCCCCAGTCTAAGCATACAGAGTTCATTCTCAGTCTAAGATCAAACCGGGTCGAGGGTTACGGTAGCAGGATCGACAGCACACAGGGGGGACCAGGCCAATCCCTGGCTTGCGCATTCTGCCTCTCCGACCGATTGAGCACCCGCACGCCCATTTCATGGGTTGGCTTAGGCATAGGGAGTTCATTCCATGTCTAAGCCCTAGTCAGGACCAAGTGTTGTGGCAGCGAGACTGGTAGCACGTAAAGGGGGACCAGGCTAATCCCCGACTTGCGCATTATGCCTCTCCGACTGGCTCAACTTCCGAACGATCGTTTCATGGGTTGACTTAGGCATACAGAGTTCATCCTCAGTCTAAGCATACAGAGTTCATTCCCAGTCTAAGATCGGATCGAACCGAAGGTTGCAGCAGTAAGACCAACAGTAGGATCGGTAGCATGTAGGGGGGACCAGGTCGATCCCTGACTTGCGCATTCTGTCTCTTCGGTCGACTGAGCGCCCACACGTTCGTTTCGTGGGTTGGCTTAGGCATACGGAGTTCATTCCATGTTTAAGCATATGAAGTTCATTCCCAGTCTAAGATTTTGAGCCACGGTGCACATGCTGGGCTCGGGCATGTGCTGGTGTCACTTTTTTTTTGACCGGGGCACCATCACCGGAGCATCATCGGAGAGCCTAACTGACGGCATTGGGGGTTCTGACGATTGGGGGGGCGGGGGGGGTGCGCACATGATGTGCGATGGGTGCTGGTACTTGTGTCACGGGCTCCGACCTTAGACTCAGAAACTATGCGACCTTAGGCTTGGAATCTCCTCTTTTATGGCTAAGTCAGCCTAAAACACAAGCGTACGGGCACTAGAACAACGAGAAGGGCTGATTTCGCAAGTTAAAGAGAAACAGGATAAGAAGGTAGAATTCTAGAAATGCTCTTGTATTCACTGAAACGGAAGTGTTTGATGGTGTACAAATAAGGGAGGAGCAACCCTCTATTTATAGTTGAGGCTCCAGCTTACACTTAATGGCAATATCCCTAGAATAAAGGCTAAAATCATGGGATTATACATATTACAATCAATCAGGACCTCCTTCTCTTATGAGGCCCTTGCTCCCAATGACGTACGCTTTGACTCTGCCCGTCCTGGATCTCCCTCATCCTCATGGAATGGCTTGAGCATGCTCACATGGAACACCAGTGTACCCTCGACTTGGGTGGTATATCCAGCTTGTAGGCAACCTTACCTACCCTTTTGACTGCTCGAAAAGGTCCCTCATACCTCTGGACTAGGCCTTTGTGCAACCCCCTATGGCACACAATGGGATGCAGCTTTACCAACACCAAGTCTCCAACTTGGAACTGCACGTCCCGCCTATTCTGGTCTGCCCACTTCTTCGACCTCTTGGCCGCCTTGTGTAGACAAACTCTAGCCAGGTCAGTTTGCTCCTGCCATGCCTTGGCAAACTTGTATGCTGCTGGATTCGGCCCTGTATAACCTGCAGCAATCGAGCCAGGTGTTAGTGGTTGTTGCCCTATCACAACCTCAAATGGGCTCTGGTTCGTTGCCTCGTTCCTTTGCAAGTTGTAAGAAAACTGTGCAATATCTAGCAGCTTTGGCCAATCCCTTTGTGTGGCACTCATATAGTGCCTGTGGTAGACATCCAATAGTCCATTCACTCGTTCTGTCTGCCCATCGGTCTACGGATGCATGCTGGTGGAAAAGTTCAAGTCTGACCCCAACAGCTTGAACAATTCAATCCAGAACCTACCCGTGAAATGCCCATCCTAATCACTAACAATGGTCCTCGGCACTCCCCAATACTTAACCATGTTCTTTAGGAACAATCGAGCTGCCTCCTCGGCTGGGCACTCCTTGGTTGCTAGAATGAAGATTCCAGACTTGGAAAACCTGTCCACCACTACCATGATGCTTCCAAACCCTTCTACTTTAGGTAGATAGACTATAAAGTCTAGAGAAACACTCTCCCATGGTCGCTCTGGCACTGGCAATGGCTCCAAGAGACCGCCTGGTTTCTTGAGCTCCACCTTGTTCTGTTGGCACACAAGACAAGTCTTCACATAGGCCTCCACATCATCCCTCATGTCCAGCTAGTAGTATCGATCCTCGATCAATGCCAAGGTATGGCTCACTTCGGGGTGTCCAACCTACCTTGAATCATGGCATTCTTGCAAAACTTCCTTGCGGAGCTTCCGGTGCTGTGGCACAAAAAGTCTACTTCCCCTGGTGTACAGCAAGCCATCCTACAACCAAAACCGCCTAGTCTTACCTTACTGGGCGTACTCCATCAAAGCCTTGGCTGTAGGATCATGCGTAAGTCCCTCCTTGATGCACAGCACCAGTGACCCCTCTGGTTGGCTAATGGCAGCAAGGTTAGCCTTCCTGCTCAAGGCGTCTGCCAATAGGTTCACTTGCCCCGACTTGTACTCCATTTGGAAATCAAATTTTGAAAGAAAATCTTGCCATCTCGCCTACTTGGGGGACAACTTCTTCTGCATCTAGAAGTAGCTGGTCGCCACATTGTTTGTCCTAACCATGAACCTTGACCCCAACAGGTAATGGCATCAAGTGCGCAAGCAGTGCACCACTGCAATCATCTCCTTCTCTTGGACCATGTACTTGCGCTCAGTCTCGTTCAGCTTCCTACTCTCAAACGTGACTGGACGTCCCTCCTGCATCAACACGCCCCCTATGGCAAAGTCTGATGCATCCGTATGCACCTCATACGGCTTGGCATGGTCTGGCAAGGCCAAGACTAGCTCCTCGGTCACAACCCACTTCAACCTGTCAAAGGCTTCCTGGCACACTACGCTCCACTCCCATGCTTTCCCTTTCTTGAGCAAGTCAGTCAATGGCGTGGCTATTGCTGAGTGACCTTTGATGAAGCACCTGTAGTAGTTGACCAGCCCAAGGAATGATCTCAACTCAGTGACCTTGGCTGGCGGTTGCCACTCCAGGATGGCGTGTATCTTGCCTTCATCCATGCGTATCCTGCCACCTCCCATTATGTGGCCTAGGAACGGGATCTCCTGCTAGGCAAATGAGCACTTCCCCCTCTTGACAAATAGCTTGTGCCCATAACACCTCGAACACCTGTCTCAAGTGGTCTACATGCTCTCCCAAAGTCTGGCTGTAGATCACAATGTCATCCAAATAAACCATAACAAACCGATCAAAGAATGACTGAAGTACCTTGTTCATAAGGGTGCAGAATGTTGCTGGGGCATTCGTGAGTCCGAAAGGCATCACCGAGAACTCATACGAACCATATCGAGTGACACATGCTGTCTTTGGCTCATCTCCCTCTGTGATCCTGACTTGATAGTAGCCTGACCTCAAATCCAGCTTGGTGAACCATCTTGCGCTCTCAAGTTGATCGAACAAGTCCATAATGAGTGGGATAGGGTACTTGTTCTTGATGGTCAGCTTGTTCAAAGCCCAGTAGTCTATGCACAGCTGCAACGACCTATCATGCTTGTGCTAAAATAGAACCGATGGACCATAGGCTACCTTCGATGGCCTAATGAAGCCAACATCAACTAACTCTTTGAGCTACTTCCTCAACTCCTCCAACTCTGGTGGAGACATTCGGTAAGGGGCTCTAGCTGGTGGCTTGGCCTTGACACCAGCTCGATCTTGTGGTCCACCTCTCTCTTAGGTGGTAGCTTGCTAGGTAGCTTTGCGGGCATCACATCACTAAAGGTCTTAGCACCTTTAGCACCTCCAAGGGTGACTCGGTCTCCTTCTCCCTTGGCTCATCATATTTCAGGGCTGCCAAGAAGGTGTCTTCTTGTCTGCATACTGCCTTGGCAAATTGGATGGCTGACACCACCCGCGACCCAACTCCAAACCCTCTCCTCAATGGCATTAGGCATTGGCACCGTGCATCCAAGATGCAAACAAAATCAACAAAAGGCACAAGGAGGGCATTAATTCGAACAAGGAAATCCAACCCAATCACAAACTCATAGTTGTCAAGGTATATTACCTCAATGGTCTCCTTGCCTTTCCAGTCTCCAAGCTGTAACTCCACTCCCCGCACTACTCTAATGGCTGGAACTTCCTTGGAGTTCATCGTTTTGATGGTACCAGTCCCTTTCTGCACCTTTAGTCTGAGATTCCGGGCTCTATCACCTGAAATAAAAAGATGTGAGGCACCTGTGTCCACCAGTGCGCTCACCTTCTAACCCACAACCATCAGATCCGTAAACATCAAGCCCTTTGGCTTGTGGCTTCCCTTACTCTGGACAGCATTGAGCACTAACGACCCAAGCTTTGCTGCCCCTGACTCTGGCTCCTCGTCAGACTCCTTATCTACAGTCGCCAGCTTGCCCTTCTACGGGTAATTACGTGCTATGTGGCTCCCTCCACATTGGTAGCATGTTAGTGGCTCTCGGTCCCCTTTTGCTTTCCACTTTCATGGGTTGGCTTAGGCATAGGGAGTTCATTCTATGTCTAAGCCCTAGCCAGACTGAGGGTTGTGGCAGCTGGACCGGCAGCACGCAGAGTGGGATCGGGCCGATCCTCGGCTTGCGCATTATGCCTCTTCGGCCGGCTCGGTGCCCGCACGCTCATTTCGTGGGTTGACTTATGCATACGAAGTTTATTCCCAGTCTAAGATCGGATCGGATCAAGGGTTGTGGTAGCAGGATTGACAGCATATAAGGGGGACCGGGCTGATCCCCGGCTAAGCGCCCGTACACTCGTTTCGTGGGTTGGCTTAGGCATATGGAGTTCATTCCATGTATAAGCATACAGAGTCCATTCCCAGTCTAGGATTTTGAGCCACAGTGCACATGCTGGGCTCGGGCATGTACTGGTGCCATATTTGTTTTGCCCGGGGAACCATCGTCGAAGCATCATCGGAGAGCCTATCCGGGTTCCGACGATTGTGGGGGCCGGGGGGTGTGTGCACATGATGTGCGATGGGTACTGGTACTTGGCCCTTATATTAGCCCCTTATCCCTCATCAAACCTCAAGAACTCACACCCCCATAAAGAGCATTTGAGATTTTATAGGTTTCTTGCCAGTAGCCATTAAAGTGTCTGAAATGGGGACACTTTTTTCAAACGATCACAAAATCTTCTCCACTTCGAGTTTTTAGCTAAATTTTTTTTTGCAAGCCAAAAAAATACAGGGATCACCTCTATCAAATTTGGGGACAAAACTCTTTCTAAAAAAATTTTAAAAAATCCTGAACCACAAAAAGTTTCAAAAAGCATGAAAAATAGAAAACGGGTCATCTTGCCACGAAACTTCACATGAAGGCTTAGGGGACCATTGTATGAATTTACAAGCCATTAAAAATGGCATTGGCATGGCAAAAATATGAAGATGTGCTTGAACCCACCTACCACCCGTTCGATCCCCGGCTTGCGCATTCTGCCTTTTTGGTCGGCTGAGCGCCCGCACGCTCGTTTCGTGGGTTGACTTAGGCATATGGAGTTCATCCCCAGTCTAAGCATACAGAGTTCATCCCCAGTCTAAGCATACGGAGTTCATTCCCAGTCTAAGATTGGATCAAACTGAGGGTTGTGACAGTAGGAACGGTAGCACGTAGGGGGGACCGGGTCAATCCTCGGCTTGCGCATTCTGCCTCTCCAGTCGGCTGAGCACCCGCACGTCCGTTTCATGGGTTGGCTTAGGCATAGGGAGTTCATTCCATGTCTAAGCCCCAGCCGGACCGAGGGTTGTGGTAGCAGGACTGGAAGCATGCAGAGGGGGACCCGACCGATCCTCGACTTGCGTATTATGCCTCTTTGGCCGGCTCAGTGCCCGGACGCTCATTTCATGGGTTGACTTATGCATACGAATTTCATTCCCAGTCTAAGATCAGACCAGACCGAGGGTTGCGACAGTAAGATCGGCAGCACACAGGTGGGACCGGGCTGATCCCTGGCTTGCGCATTCTGTCTCTCCGGTCGGTTGAACGCTCGCATGCCTATTTCATGGGTTAGCTTAGGCATAGGGAGTTCATTCCATGTCTAAGCCCCAGCTAGACCGAGGGTTGTGGCAGCGGGACTGGTAGCACGAAGAGGGGGACCAGGCCAATCCTCCGCTTGTGCATTATGCCTCTTCGACCGGCTCAGCACCCGCACGCTCGTTTCATGGGTTGACTTATGCATACGGATTTCATTCCCAGTCTAAGATCAGACCAGGCCAAGGGTTGCGGTAGCAGGATCGACAGAACGTAGGGGGGATTGGGCCCATCCCCGACTTGCGCATTCTGCCTCTCCGGTCGGCTAAGCGCCCGTACGTTCGTTTCATGGGTTGGCTTAGGCATACGGAGTTCATTCCATGTCTAAGCATATGGGGTTCATTCTTAGTCTAAGATTTTGAGCCACGGTGCACGTGCTGGGCTCAGGCATGAGCTGGTGCTGCATTTTTTTTCCTATGGGGCACCACCGCCAGAGCATCGTCGGAGCATCGTCGGAGAGCCTAACCGGCGACATTGGGGGTTCCGGTGATTGGGGTGCCGGGGTTGGGCGCACATGATGTGCGATGGGTGCTGGTACTTGGCCTTTATATTGGGCCCCTATCCCTCATCAAACCTCGAGAACTCATACCCCCTTAAAGCGCATTTGAGATTTTATAGGTTTGCTGCCAGTAGCCATTAAATTGTCTGAAATGAGGTCACTTTTTTCAAAGTGTCACAAAATCTTCTCCACTTCGAGTTTTTAGCTGAATTTTTTTGTGCATGCCAACAAAAATACAAGGATCACCTCTACCAAATTTGGGGACAAAACTCTTTCTAAAAAAATTTTAAAAAATCCCGAACCGCAAAAAGCTTTGAAAATCGTGATAAATAGAAAACGGGTCATCTTGCCACGAAACTTCACATGAAGGCTTAGGGGACCATTGTATGAATTGACAAGACATAAAAATGGCATTGGCATGGTAGAAATATGAAGATGTGCTTGAACCCACCTACCGCCTGTTCGATCCCCGGCTTGCGCATTCTACCTCTCCGACCGACTGAGCGCCCGTATGCTCGTTTCGTGGGTTGGCTTAGGCATACAGAGTTCATTCCATGTCTAAACCCCAGCCGGACCAAGGGTTGTGGCAGCAGGACCGACAGCGAGATTTGTAGCACGTAGAGGGGGACCGGGCTGATCCCCGACTTGCGCGTTATGCCTCTTCAGTCGGTTGAGCACCCGTATGCTCGTTTCATCGATTGACTTAGGCATACGGAGTTCATCTCCAGTTTATGCATATGGAGTTCATTCCCAGTCTAAGATCAGATCGGACCGAGGGTTACGGCAATCGGATCGGCAGCACGCAGGGGGGAACGAGTCGATCCCTGGCTTGCGTATTCTACCTTTTCGGCAGGTTGAACGCACGCACGCCTGTTTCATGGGTTGGCTTAGGCATAGGGAGTTCATTCCATGTCTAAGCCCCAGCCGGACCGAGGGTTGTGGCAGCGGGATCGACAGCACGCAGAGGGGGACCGGTCTGATCCCAGGCTTACGCATTATGCCTTTTCGATCGGTTCAGTGCCCGCATGATCGTTTCGTGGGTTGACTTATGCACACGGTGTTCATTCCCAGTCTAAAATCAAACCAGACTGAGGGTTACGACAGCAGGATCGACAGCATGCAAGGGGGGATCGGGTGAGCGCCCGCACTCTCGTTTCGTGGGTTTGGCTTAGGCATACGGAGTTCATTTCCAGTCTAAGATTTTGAGCCACGGTGCACATGCTGGGCTAGGACATGTGCTGGTGCCGCTTTTTTTTTCGCCCGAGGCACCATCGTCAGAGCATCGCCGGATAGCCTAATCGGTGGCATTGGGGGTTTCGCGATTGGGGGGGCCGAGGGGTGTGCGCACATGATATGCGATGGGTGCTGGTACTTGGCCCTTATATTGGCCCCCTATCCCTCATCAAACCTCGAGAACTCACACACCCTTAAAGAGCATTTGAGATTTTATAGGTTTGCTCCAGTAGCTATTAAAGTGTCTGAAATGGGGACACTTTTTTCAAAGGGTCACAAAATCTTCTCCACTTCGAGTTTTTAGCTGAATTTTTTTGTGCATGCCAAAAAAAATACAAGGATCACCTCTACCAAATTTGGGGACAAAACTCTTTCTAAAAAAATTTTGAAAAATCCCGAACCGCAAAAAGTTTCAAAAATCGTGAAAAATAGAAAACGGGTCGTCTTGCCACAAAACTTCATATGAAGGCTTAGGGGACCATTGTATGAATTTACAAGCCATAAAAATGGCATTAGCACAGTAGAAATATGAAGATGTGCTTGAACCAACCGACCACCCGTTCGATCCCCGGCTTACGCATCCTGCCTCTCCGGTCGGCTGAGCGCCAGCATGCCCGTTTCATGGGTTGGCTTACGCATAGGGGGTTCATTCCATGTCTAAGCCCCAGCCAGACCGAGGGCTGTGGTAACGAGACTGGCAGCACGTAGAGGGGGACCAGGCCAATCCCCGGCTTATGCATTATGCCTATCCGGCCGTCTCAGTGCTCGCACACTCGTTTCGTGGGTTGACTTAGGCATACGGAGTTCATTCCCAATCTAAGATCAAATCGGACTGAGGGTTGTGGCAGCAAGATCGACAGCACGCAGGGGGTATCGGGCCGATCCCCGGCTTGCGCATTCTGCATCTCTGGCCGGCTGAACGTCTGCACGCTCGTTTCGTGGGTTGGCTTAGGCATACGAAGTTTATTCCCAATTTAAGATTGGACCAGACTGAGGGTTGTGGTAGCAGGTCCAGCAACAGGATCGACAACACGCAAGGGGGATCGGGCTAATCCTCGGCTTGCGCATTCTACCTCCCCGACCCGCTGAGCACCCATACGCTCGTTTCGTGGGTTGGCTTAGGCATACGGAGTTCGTTCCATGTCTAAGCCCCAACCGGACTGAAGGTTGTGGCAACAGGACCGGCAGCGGGAATGGTAGCATACAGAGGAGGACCGGGCTGATCCTTGGCTTGCGCATTATGCCTCTCCGACTGGTTGAGTGCCCGCACACTCATTTCGTGGGTTGACTTAGGCATACAGAGTTCATCCCAAGTCTAAGCATACGGAGTTCATTCCCAGTCTAAGATCGGATCGGACCGAAGGTTGCGGCAGCAGGATCGACAGCACGTAGGGGGGACCGAGCCGATCTTTGGCTTGCGTATTCTGCCTCTCCGGTCGGCTGAGTGCCCGCACGCCCATTCTGTGGGTTGGCTTAGTCATAGGGAGTTCATTCCATGTCTAAGCCCCAGCCAGACCGAGGGTTGTGGCAGCAGGACCGGCAGCACGCAGAGGGGGATCGGGTCGATCCTCGGCTTGTGCATTATGCCTCTTCAGCCGACTCAATGCCCGTACGCTCGTTTCATGGGTTGACTTATGCATACAGCGTTCAGTCCCAGTCTAAGATCAGACCAGACCGAGGGTTGCGGCAGCAGGATCGATAGCACAATAGGGGGACTGGGCCAATCCCCAGCTTACGCATTATGCCTTTCCGGCCGGCTGCGTGCTTGCACACTCGTTTTGTGGGTTGGCTTAGGCATACGAAGTTCATTCCATGTCTAAGCATACGGAGTTCATTCCATGTCTAAGATTTTGAGCCACGGTGCACATGCTGGGCTCGGGCATGTACTAGTGCTGCATTTTTTTCACTCGGGGCAGCACGCAGGGGGGATTGGGCCGATCCTTAGCTTGCGCATTCTGTCTTTCCAGTCGGCTGAGCACCCGTACGCTCGTTTCGTGGGTTGGCTTAGGCATACGGAGTTCGTTCCATGTCTAAGCCCTAGCCAGACCGAGGGTTGTGGCAGCAGGACTGGTAGCGGGATCGGTAGCACGCAGTGGGGGATCGAGCTGATCTCTGGCTTGCGCATTATGCCTCTCCGATCGACCTCTTCGACCGGTTGAGTGCCCGCACGCTCGTTTCGTGGGTTGACTTAGGCATACGGAGTTCATCCCCAGTCTAAGCATACGGAGTTCATTCCCAGTCTAAGATCAGACCGGACTGAGGGTTGCGACAGCAGGATCGGCAACACGCAGGGGGGATCGATCCAATCTCCAGCTTGCACATTCTGTCTCTCCGGCCGGCTGAGCGCCCGCACGCCCGTTTCGTGGGTTGGCTTGGGCATAGGGAGTTCATTCCATGTCTAAGCCCCAATCGGACTGAGGGTTGTGGCAGCGGGACCAGCAGCACGCAGAGGGGGATCGGGTCAGTCCCCGGTGTCACGAAACTAAGCTTTCTCTCAGCAAGCAATAGACTGTGTGGCACTTGAATGGGTGCTCCCAACCAAGTTAGCCTTCAATAGATCGATATCTGAACAAATAACCATAAGCCATGGTTAGTCCCAAGCATTCACAATAAGACATAATATATCGAGATCGATCTCAAGCACACACACAAGAAGGCATATTCGCATCGAGAAAAAGAAAAACACATCGAGGCAACAATCGGGACATTTCAATCGGGGTGAGTTTTATTATAGTCGAGAATCATACATCGGGATCTCACACCATCACCAGGGCCAGGGGGCAGCCCTTAGTGGGTGGCCTAGGCTCGCATAGCAACTGGTGAGACAACCTAACACTACGCTACCAGCTCACCTCCCTAAAGAGTCTTAGAGATTTTAGAGCTATGCTACCAGTAACCATTACAATGTTTGAAATGGGGACACTTTTCCTAGCACAAGGGATCTACCCAGCCATGGCCCTATACATGGGTGGCTTATGGCAACCTAAGTCCTGGTCATGACCCTATACAAGGTTAGCTCATGACACCCGGCTTGCGCATTATGCCTCTCCGGTCGGCTCAGCGCCCGCATGCTCATTTCGTGGGTTGACTTAGGCATACGGAGTTCATTCCCAGTCTAAGATCAGATCGGATCGAGGGTTACGACAGTAGGATCGACAGCACGCAGGGGGGACCGTATCGAGCCCCAGCTTGCGCATTCTACCTCTCCGGTCGACTGAGCGCCCGCACGCTTGTTTCGTGGGTTGGCTTAGGCATACAGAGTTCATTCCATGTCTAAGCCCCAGCTGGATTAAGGGTTGTGGTAGCAGGACCGATAGGGGGATCGATAGCACGCAGAGAGGGACCGGGCTGATCCTTGGCTTGCGCATTATGCCTCTTCGGCCAGCCTCTCTGGCCGGCTGAGCGCCCGCACTCTCGTTTCGTGGGTTGACTTAGGCATACAGAGTTCATCGCTAGTCTAAGCATACGAAGTTCATTCCCAGTCTAAGATCAGACCAGACTGAGGGTTGCGATAGCAGGATCGGCAGCACGCAGGGGGGATTGGGCCGATCCTCGGCTTGCGCATTCTGCCTCTCCAATTGGCTGAGTGCCCGCACGCCCGTTTCGTGGGTTGGCTTAGGCATAGGGAGTTCATTCCATGTCTAAGCCCCAGCTAGACCGAGGGTTGTGGCAGCGGGACCGACAGAACGCAGAGGGGGACCTGACCGATCCCCAGCTTGTGCATTATGCCTCTTCGGTCAGCTCAGCGCCCGCACTCTCATTTTGTGGGTTGACTTAGGCTTACGGAGTTCATTCGCCCAATCTAATCAGATCGAATTGAGAGTTGTGGCAGTAGGATCGATAGTACGTAGGGGGACGGGCCGATCCCCGGCTTTGGCCATTCTTGCCTCTCCGGCCGGCTGAGCGCCCGCTACGCTCGTTTCGTGGTTGGCTTATGGCATACGGAGTTCATTCCATGTCTAAGCATACGGATTTCATTCCCAGTCTAAGAATTTGAGCCACGGTGCACATGCTGGGCTCAGGCATGTGCTGGTGTTGCATTTTTTTTTGCCCGGGGCACCATCGTCGGAGCATCGTCAGAGAGCCTAAACCGGCGGCATTAGGGGTTCCAGCGATTTGGGGGGGCTGGGGGTGTGCGCACATTATGTGCGAATGGGTGCTGGTACTTGGCCCTTATATTGGCCCCTATCCCTCATCAAACCTCGAAAACTCACACCCCTTAAAGAGCATTTGAGATTTTATAGGTTTGTTGCCAGTAGCCATGAAAGTGTCTGAAAATGGGGGACACTTTTTTCAAACGGTCACAAAATCTTCTCCACTTCGAGTTTTTAGCTGAATTTTTTTGTGCATGCCAAAAACAATACAAGGATAACCTTGACTAAATTTGGGAGAAAACTCTTTCTAAAAAAATTTTAAAAAATCCCGAACCGCAAAAAGTTTCAAAAATCGTGAAAAATAGAAAACGGGTCGTCTTGCCACGAAACTTCACATGAAGGCTTAGGGGACCATTGTATGAATTTACAAGCCATAAAAATGACATTTGCATGGCAGAAATATGAAGATGTCCTTGAACCCACCTACCACCCGTTTGATCCTCGGCTTGCGCATCCTCCTCTCTG
>NW_019167826.1:14121316-14209085 GCF_002303985.1 Durio zibethinus
GTCACAAAATCTTCTCCACTTCGAGTTTTTAGCTGAATTGTTTTATGCATGCCAAAAAAAATACAAGGATCACCTTTACCAAATTTGTTGGCAAAATTCTTTCTAAAAAAATTTTAAAAAATCCCGAACCCGTAAAAAGTTTTGAAAATCATGAAAAATAGAAATAAAGGCTTATGGGACCATTGTATGAATTGACAAGCCATAAAAATGGCATTGGCATGGCAAAAATAAGAAGATTTGCTTGAAGCCACCTACCATCCGTTCGATCCTCGGCTCGCGCATCCTGTCTTTTTGGTCGACTGAGTGCCTGCACACTCGTTTTGTGGGTTGACTTAGGTATACGGAGTTCTTCCCCAGTCTAAGCATACAGAGTTCATTCCCAATCTAAGATGAGACCGGACCGAGGGTTACAACAGCAGGATCAGCAACATGCATGGGGGATCAGGCCGATCTTCGGCTTTCGTATTCTGCCTCTCAGGTTGGTTGAGCGCCCGCACGCTCGTTTCATGGGTTGGCTTAGGCATAGGGAGTTCATTCCATGTCTAAGCCCCAGCCAGACTGAGGATTGTGGCTACGGGACCGGCAGCACGTAGAGGGGGATCGGGTCGATCCCCGACTTACGCATTATGCCTCTCCAGCCTGCTCAGCGCCCGTACGCTCGTTTCGTGGGTTGACTTAGGCATACAGAGTTTATTCCCAGTCTAAGATCAGACCGAACCAAGGGTTACGACAGCAGGATCGACAGCACGTAGGGGGGACCGAGCCGATCCCTGGCTTGCGCATTGTGCCTCTCCGACCTGCTGAGCCCCTGCACACTCGTTTCGTGGGTTGGCTTAGGTATAGGGAGTTCATTCCATGTCTAAGCCCCAGCCAGACCGAGGGTTGTCGCAGCGGGACGGGCAGCATGCAAAGGGGTACCGAGCCGATCCCCGACTTGCGTATTATGCCTCTTCGATCGACGCAGCACATGCACGCTCATTTCATGGGTTGACTTATGCATACGGAGTTCATTCCCAGTCTAAGATCAGACCAGACCGAGGGTTGTTGCTGCAGGATTGACAGCACGTAAGGGCGGATCGGGTCGATCCCCGACTTGCGTATTTTGCCTCTCTACCCTGCTGAGCGCTCGCACGCTCGTTTCGTGGGTTGGTTTAGGCATACGGAGTTCATTCCATGTCGAAGCATACGGAGTTCAATCCCAATCTAAGATTTTGAGCCACGATGCACATGCTGCGCTCAGGCATGTGTTGGTGCCGCATTTTTTTTGCCTGGGGCACCATCACCGAAGCATCATCGGAGAGCCTAACCGACGGCATTGAAGGTTCCAATGATTGGGGGGACGGCGGGTATGCGCACATGATGTGCGATGGGTGCTGGTACTTGAACCTTATATTGGCCCCCTATCCCTCATCAAACCTCGAGAACCCACAATCCCTTAAAGAGCATTTGAGATTTTATAGGTTTTCTGCCAGTAGCCATTAAAGTGTCTGAAATGGGGACACTTTTTTCAAACGGTCACAAAATCTTTTCCGCTTCGAGTTTTTAGCTGACTTTTTTTATGGCTTCCAAGAAAAATACCAGGATCACCTCTACCAAATTTGGGGACAAAACTCTTTCTAAAAAATTTTTAAAAAATCTCGAACCGTAAAAAGTTTTGAAAATCATGAAAAATAGAAAACGGATTCCGACAGCAAAATCGGCAGCATGCAGGAAGGGACCGGGCCGATCCCCGACTTGCACATTCTGCCTCTACGATCGGCTGAGTGCCCGCACGCTCGTTTCATGGGTTGGTTTAGGCATACAGAGTTCATTCCATATCTAAGCATACGGAGTTCATTCCCAGTCTAAGATCGGATAGGACCGAGGGTTACGGCAGTAAGACCAGTAGCAGGATCGAGAGCACGCAGGGGGGGATCGAGCCAATCCTCAGTTTGCGCATTCTGCCTCTCCGATCGGCTAAGCGCCCGCATGCTCGTTTCATGGGTTTACTTAGGCATATGGAGTTCATCCCCAGTCTAAGCATACGGAGTTCATTCCCAGTCTAAGATCAGACCGGACTGAGGGTTGCGACAGCAGGATCGATAGCACGCAAGGGGGACCAGGCCGATCCCTGACTTGCACATTCTGCCTCTCCAACCGGCAAAGTGCCCGTACACCCGTTTCGTGGGCTGACTTAGGCTTAGGGAGTTCATTCCTTGTCTAAGCGCCAGTCAGATCGAGGGTTGTGACAGCGAGATCGACTGCACGCAGAAGGGGACAAGGCCGATCCTCAGCTTGAACATTATGCCTCTCCAGTCGGCTCAATGCCCGAACGCTCGTTTCATAGGTTGACTTAGGCATATGAAGTTCATTTCCAGTCTAAGATCGGACCGAACCGAGGGTTACGGTAGTAGGATCGACAGCACGTAAGGGGGATCAGGTCGGTCCCCGACATGCCCATTCTGCCTCTCTGGTCGGCTGAGCGCCCGCACGCTCATTTCGTGGGTTGGCTTAGGAATACGGAGTTCATTCCATGTCTAAGCCCCAGCCGGACCGAGGGTTATGGTAGCAAGACTGACAGCGGGATCGATAGCACGTCGAGGGGGACCAGGCTGATCCTGGGCTTGCGCTTTCTACCTCTCCAGTCGACTGAGCTCCCGCATGCTCGTTTTATGGGTTGGCTTAGGCATACGGAGTTCATTCCCTGTTTAAGCATACGGAGTTCATTCCCAGTCTAAGATCGGATCGGATCGAGGGTTACGGTAGTAGGACCAACAGCGGGATCGATAGCACGAAGGGGGGACCGGGTTGATCCCCGGCTTGCGCATTCTGCCGCTCTGGTCGACTGAGCACCCGCACGCCCATTTCATGGGTTGGCTTAGGCATAGGGAGTTCATTCCATGTCTAAGCCCCAGCCGGACCAAGGGTTTTGGTAGCGGGACCGACAGCATGCAGAGGGAGATCAGGCTGATCCTCGGTTTACACATTATGCCTCTTCGACCGGCTTAACGTTCGCACGCTCATTTCTTGGTTTACTTATGCATACAGAGTTCATTCCCAGTCTAAGATCGGACCGGACTGAGGGTTGCGATAGTTGGGTTGACAGCACGCTGGGGCGGACCGGGCCAATCCTCGACTTGCGCATTCTGCCTCTTCGACTGGCTGAGCGCTCGCACGCTCATTTCATGGGTTGGCTTAGGCATACGGAGTTCATTCCATGTCTAAGCATACGGAGTTCATTCCCAGTCTAAGATTTTGAGCCACGGTGCACATGTTGGGCTCAGGTATGTGCTGGTGCCACATTTTTTTCACTCAGGGCACCATCGTCGGAGCATCATCGGAGAATCTAACCGGCGGCATTGGAGGCTCTGATGATTGGGGGGGCCGACGGGTGTGTGCACATGATGTGCGATGGGTGCTGGTACTTGACCCTTATATTGGCCCCTATCCCTCATCAGACCTCGAGAACTCACACCCCTTTAAAGAGCATTTGAGATTTTATAGGTTTGCTGCCAGTAGCCATTAAAGTGTTTGAAATGGGGACACTTTTTTCAAACGATCACAAAATCTTCTCCACTTCGTGTTTTTAGCTGAATTCTTTTACGCATGCCAACAAAAATACAAGGATCACCTCTACCAAATTTGGGGACAAAACTCTTTCTAAAAAAATTTTATAAAATCCTGAACCCCAAAAAGTTTCAAAAATCATGAAAAATAGAAAATGGGTCGTCTTGCCACGAAACTTCACATGAAGGCTTAGGGGACCATTGTATGAATTTACAAGTCATAAAAATGGCATTGGCATGGCAGAAATATGAAGATGTGCTTGAACCCACCTACCACCCGTTCGATCTGCGGCTTACGCATCCTACCTCTCTGGTCGGCTGAGCGCTCGCATGCTCGTTTCGTGGGTTGACTAAGGCATACGAAGTTCATCCCTAGTCTGAGCATATGGAGTTCATTCTCAGTCTAAGATCGGACCGGATCCAGGGTTGCGGCAACAGGATTGGCTGCACACAGGGGGGACCGGACTGATCCTCGGCTTGCGCATTCTGCCTCTCCGACCGATTGAACGCCCGCACGCCTGTTTCGTGGGTTGGCTTAGGCATAGGGAGTTCATTCCATGTCTAAGCCCCAACCAGACCGAGGGTTGTGGTAGTGGGACCGACAGCACGCAGAGAGGGATCGGGCCGATGCCCGACTTACGTATTATGCCTCTCCGGCCGGCTCAGCATCCGCACGCTCGTTTCGTGGGTTGACTTAGGCATACAGAGTTCATTCCCAGTCTAAGTTTAGATCAGACTGAGGGTTGCACTAGCAGGATCGACAGCATGCAAGGGGGGACCGAGTCGATCCCCGACTTGCGCATTCTACCTCTCCGGCTGGCTGAGGGCCCGCACGCTCATTTCGTGGGTGGCTTAGGCATACAGAGTTCATTCCATGTCTAAGCATATGGAGTTCATTCCCAGTCTAAGATTGGATTGGGCAGATGGTTGCGGCAGCAGGACCAACAGCGGGATCGACAGCATGCAGGGGGACTGGGCCGATCCCCAGTTTGTGCATTCTGCCTCTCCGATCGGTTGAGCGCCTGCACGCCCGTTTCGTGGGTTGGCTTAGGCATAGGGAGTTCATTCCATGTCTAAACCCTAGCCGGACCGAGGTTGTGGCAGTGAGACCGACAGCACGAAGAGGGGGACCAGGTCGATCCTCGGCTTACGTATTATGCCTCTCCGATCGGCTCAGCGCCCACACACTCATTTCATGGGTTGACTTAGGCATATGGAGTTCATTCCCAGTCTAAGATCGGATCAAACCGAGGGTTGCAGCAGCAGGATCGACAGCGTGCAGGGGGGGACTGGGTCGATCCCCGGCTTACGCATTCTGCCTCTCTGGTCAGCTGAGCGCCCGCACAGTCGTTTCGTAGGGCAAACGGAGTTCACTCCATGTCTAAGCACACAGAGTTCATTCCCAGTCTAAGATCAGACCAGACCAAGGGTTGCGATAGCAAGACTAGCAGCAGGATCAATAGCACGTAGGGGGGACCAGGCCGATCCCCAGCTTGCGCATTCTACCTCTCCGGCCGGCTGAACGCCCGTACGCTCGTTTAATGGGTTGGCTTAGGCATACGGAGTTCATTCCATGTCTAAGCCCCAGCCAGACCGAGGGTTGTGGCAGTAAGACCGGCAACGGGATCGACAGCATGCAGAGGGGGAACGGGCTGATCCCCGGCTTGTGCATTATGCCTCACCGATCGGCCTCTCCGGCTGGCTGAGTGACCACATGCTCGTTTCATGGGTTGACTTAGGCATATGGAGTTCATTCCCAGTCTAAGCATATGGAGTTCATTCCCAATCTAAGAGCGGATCGAACCGAGGGTTGTGACAGCAGGATCGACAGTAGGCAAGGGGGATCGGGTCGATCCTCGGCTTACGCATTCTACCTCTTCGGTTGGCTCAGCGCTCGAACGCTCGTTTCATGGGTTGACTTAGGCATACGGAGTTCATTCCTAGTCTAAGATCAGATCAGACTGAGGGTTATGGTAGAAGGATCGATAGCACGCAGGAGGGACTGGGCCGGTCCTCAGCTTGCTCATTCTGCCTCTCCGGTCGACTGAGTGCCCGCACGCTCGTTTCGTGTGTTAGCTTAGGCATACGGAGTTCATTCCATGTCTAAGCATACGAAGTTCATTCTCAGTCTAAGATCCGACCAGACCAAGGGTTATGGTAGCAAGATCGGCAGCACACAGGGGGGACCAAGACGATCCCCGACTTGCGTATTCTGCCTCTCCGACTGGCCTCTCTGGCTGGTTGAATGCCCGCACGCTCATTTCGTGGGTTGACTTAGGCATACGGAGTTCATCTCCAGTCTAAGCATACGGAGTTCATTCCCAGTCTAAGATCGAACCAGACCAAGGGTTGTGGCAGCAGGATCGGCAGCATGCAAAGGGGACAGGGCCGATCCCCGGCTTATGCATTCTGCCTCTCCGACCGACTGAGCGCCTGCAAGCCCGTTTCTTGGGTTGACTTAGGCATACGGAGTTCATCCCCAGTCTAAGGATATGGAGTTCATTCCCAATCTAAGATCAAACCAGACTGAGGGTTGTGGCAGCAAGATCGGCAGCACGGAGGGGGGACTGGGCTGATCCTCGGCTTGCGCATTCTGCTTCTCCGGCCGGCTGAGCACCTGCACGCCCATTTCATGGGTTGGCTTAGGCATAGGGAGTTCATTCCACGTCTAAACCCCAGTCGGACCGACGATTATGGTAGCAAGACCGGCAGCACGCAGAGAGGGATCGGACCGATCCCCTGCTTGCGCATTATGCCTCTCTGGTCTGCTCAGCGCCAGCACGCTCGTTTCATGAGTTGACTTAGGCATACGGAGTTCATTCCCAGTCTAAGATCAGACCGGATTGAGGGTTGCGGTAGCAGGATCGACAGCACGTAGACAGGTCTGGTCGGTCCCCGGTTTGTGCATTCTACCTCTTCGGTCGACTGAGCGCCCGTACGCTCGTTTCACAGGTTGGCTTAGGCATACGGAGTTCATTCCCAGTCTAAGATCAGACCAGACCGAAGGTTGTGACAGTAGGACCAGTAGCAGGATCGACAGCACGTAGGGGGGACCGGGCCAATCCTCGGCTTACGTATTCTGCCTCTCCGGTCGGTTGAGCGCCTGCACGCTCGTTTCGTTGGTTGGCTTAGGCATACGGAGTTCATTCCATGTCTAAGCCCCAGCTGGACCGAGGGTTGTGGTAGCAGGACCGGTAACGGGATCGGCAGCACACAGAGGGGCAACGGGCTGATCCCCGGCTTGCGCATTATGCCTCTCCGATTGGCCTCTCCGGCTGGCTGAGCGCCCGTACGCTCGTTTTGTGGGTTGACTTAGGCATACGGAGTTCATCCCTAGTCTAAGCATACGGAGTTCATTCCCAGTCTAAGAGCGATCCCGACCGAAGGTTACGGTAGCAGGATCGGCAGCATGCGGGGGGGATCGGGCCGATCCCCGGATTAAGCATTCTGCCTCTCCAACCGACTGAGCGCCCGCACGCCCATTTCATGGGCTGGCTTAGGCATAGAGAGTTCATTCCATGTCTAAGCCCCAACCGGATCGAAGGTTGCGGTAGCGGGACCGATAGCACACAAAGGGGGACCGAGCCGATCCCTGGCTTACGCATTATGCCTCTCCAACTGGCACAGCACCCGAACGTTCGTTTCACGGGTTGACTTAGGCATACGGAGTTCATTCCCAGTCTAAGATCGGATCGGACTGAGGGTTGCGGTAGTAGGATCGACAGCACGCGGGGGGGGATCGGGCCGGTCCCTGGCTTTCGCATTTTGCCTCTCTGGACGGCTGAGCACCCACACGCTCGTTTCGTGGGTTGGCTTAGGCATACGGAGTTCATTCCATGTCTAAGCATATAGAGTTCATTCCCAGTCTGAGATCAGACCAGACCGAGGGTTACGGTAGCAGGACCAGCAGCAGGATCGGTAGCACACTGGGGGGGACCAGGCTGATCCCCGACTTGCATATTCTGCCTCTCCTGTCGGCCGTTTCGGTCGGCTGAGCACCCCGTTCGCTCGTTTCATGGGTTGACTTAGGCATACGGAGTTCATCCCCAGTCTAAGCGTACATAGTTCATTCCCAGTCAAAGATCGAACCGGATCGAGGGTTGCGACAGCAGGATCGATAGCACGCAGGGGGGATCGGGCCGATCCCCGACTTGCACATTCTGCCTCTCCGACCTGCTGAGCGCCCCCACGTCTGTTTTATCGGTTGGCTTAGGCATAGGGAGTTCATTCCATGCCTAAGCCCCAGCTGAACCGAGGGTTGTGGCAGCGAGACCGACAGCACGTAGAGGGGGATCGGGCTGATCCCCGACTTGCGCATTATGCCTCTCCGGTCGGTTCAGTGCTCGAACGCTCATTTCATGGGTCGACTTAGGCATACGGAGTTCACTCCCAGTCTAAGATCAGACCAGACTGAGGGTTATGACAGCAAGACTAGCAGCAGGATTGGTAGCACGCAAGGGGGACCGGGTCGATCTTCGGATTACGCATTTTGCCTCTCCGACCAGCCTCTCTGGTCGGCTGAGCACCCGCACGCTCATTTTATGGGTTGATTTAGGCATACGGAGTTCATCCCCAGTCTAAGCATACGAAGTTCAATCCCAGTCTAAGATACAATCGGACCGAGGGTTTCGACAGCACGCAGGGGGGATCGGGCTGATCTCCGACTTGCGCATTCTGCCTCTCTGGCTAATTGAGCACCTGCACGCCCATTAAATGGGTTGGCTTAGGCATAGAGAGTTCATTTAATCTCTAAGCCCCAACCAGACCGAGGGTTGTGGCAGTGCGATCGACAGCACGTAGAGGGGGACCGGGCTGATCCTCGGCTTGAGCATTCTGCCTCTCCGACTGACTGAGCACCCGCACGCTCATTACGTGGGTTGGCTTAGGTATACGGAGTTCATTCCATGTCTAAGCATATGGAGTTCATTCCCAGTCTAAGAGTTTGAGCCACAGTGCACATGCTGGGCTCTAGCATGTGCTGGTGCCGCATTTTTTTGCCCGGGGCACCATTATCGGAGCATCGCCGGAGAGCCTAGCCGACGGCATTGGGGGTGCGCACATGATGTGCGATGGGTGCTGGTACTTGGCCCTTATATTGGCCCCCTATCCCTCATCAAACCTCAAGAACTCACACCCCCTTAAAGAGCATTTGAGATTTTATAGGTTTGCTGCTAGTAGCCATTAAAGTGTCTGAAATTGGGACACTTTTTTCAAACGGTCACAAAATCTTCTCAACTTTGAGTTTTTAGCTGAATTTTTTTGTACATGCTAACAAAAATAAAAGGATCACCTCTACCAAATTTGGGGACAAAACTCTTTCTAAAACAATTTTAAAAAATCCTAAACCGTAAAAAGTTTCAAAAATCATGAAAAATAGAAAACGGGTCGCCTTAACACGAAACTTCGCATGAAGGTGTAAGGGACCATTGTTTGAATTTACAAGCCATAAAAATGGCATTGGTACTATAGAAATATGAAGATGTGCTTGAACCCACCTACCACCCCTTCGATCCCCGACTTGCGTATCCTGCCTCTCTGGTTGGCTGAGCGTCCGCACGCTCGTTTCGTGGGTTGACTTAGGCATACGGAGTTCATCACTAGTCTAAGCATACGGAGCTCATTCCATGTCTAAGATCGGACTGGATTGAGGGTTGCGACAGTAAGATTGGCAGCACGCAGGGGGGACCGGGCTGATCCCCGGCTTGCGCATTCTGCCTCTCCAGTCGGCTGAGTGCCCTCACGCCCGTTTCATGGGTTGGCTTAGGCATAGGGAGTTCATTCCATGTCTAAGCACTAGTCGGACTGAGGGTTGTGGCAGTAGGACCGGTAACACGTAAAGAAGGACCAGGCCGATCCCCGACTTGTGCATTATGCTACTACGGTCGGCTCAGCGCCCGAACGCTCGTTTCGTGGGTTGACTTAGGCATCCGAAGTTCATTCCCAGTCTATGATCAGACCGGACCGAGGGTTGCGGCAGCAGGATCGACAGCACGTAGGGAGGGACCGGGCCGGTCCTCGGGTTACACATTCGCCTCTCCGGCTGCCTGAGCGCTCGCACGCTCATTTTATGGGTTGGCTTAGGCATACAGAGTTCATCCCCAGTCTAAGCATACGGAGTTCATCCCCAGTCTAAGCATACGAAGTTCATTCCCAGTCTAAGATCGGATCGAATCGAGGGTTGCAGCAGCAGGATCGGCAGCACGCAGGGGGGACTAGGTCAATCCCTAGCTTGTGCATTCTGCCTCTCCGACTGACCTCTCCAGTCGACTGAGCGTCCGCACGCTCGTTTCGTGGGTTGACTTATGCATACGGAGTTCATCCCTAGTCTAAGCATATGTAGTTCATTCCTAGTCTAAGATCAGATCAGATTGAGGGTTGCGACAGCAGGATCGACAGCGCGCATGGGGGACCGAGCCGATCCCCAGCTTAGGCATTCTGCCTCTCCGATCGACTGAGCGCCCGCACTCTCGTTTTGTGGGTTGGCTTAGGCATACAGAGTTCATTCAATGTCTAAGGCCCAGCCAAAACAAGGGTTGTGGCAGTGGGACCGGCAGCATGCAGAGGTGGACCAGGTCGATCCCCAGCTTGCGCAATCTACCTTTCCTACAGGCTGAGTGAGCGCACGCTCGTTTCGTGGGTTGGCTTTGGCATACGGAGTTCATTCGATGTCTAAGCATACAAAGTTCTTTCCCAATCTAAGAGTTTGAGCCACAGTACACATGCTGGGCTCAGGCATGTGCTGGTGTTACATTTTTTTCGCTCGGGGCACCATCGTCGGAGCATTGTCGGAGAGCCTAATAGGAGGTATTGGGGGTTCCGGTGATTGAGGGGGCCGAGGGGTGTGCGTACATGATGTGTGATGGGTGCTGGCACTTGGCCCTTATATTGGCCCCCTATCCCTCATCAAACCTCGAGAACTCACACCCCCTTAAAGAGCATTTGAGATTTTATAGGTTTGCTGCCAGTAGCCATTAAAGTGTCTGAAATGGGGACACTTTTTTCAAACGATCACAAAATCTTCTCCACTTCAAGTTTTTAGCTGAATTTTTTGTGCATGCCAACAAAAATACAAGGATCACCGCTACCAAATTTGGGGACAAAACTCTTTCTAAAAAAATTTTAAAAAATCTCGAACTGTAAAAAGTTTCAAAAATCATGAAAAATAGAAAATAGGTCGTCTTGCCACGAAACTTCACATGAAGGCTTAGGGGACCATTGTATGAATTTACAAGCCATAAAAATGGCATTGGCATGGCAGAAATATGAAGATGTGCTTGAACCCACCTATCACCCATTCGATCCCCGACTGAGCGTCCGCACGCTCATTTCGTGGGTTGACTTAGGCATACAGAGTTCATTCCATGTCTAAGATTGGACTGGATTGAGGGTTGCGATAGCAGGATCGGCAGCACGCAGGGGGGATCGGGCCGATCCCCGGCTTGCGCATTCTGCCTCTTCAGTCGACTGAGTGCCCTCACGCCCGTTTCATGGGTTGGCTTAGGCATAGGGAGTTCATTCCATGTCTAAGCCCCAGTTGGACCGAGGGTTGTGGCAGCAGGACTGGCAGTATGCAGAGGGGGACCGGGCCGATCATTGGCTTATGCATTATGCCTCTCCGGTCGGCTCAGCACCTGAACACTCGTTTCGTGGGTTGACTTACGCATACGGGGTTCATTCCTAGTCTAAGATCGAACCAAACCGAGGGTTGCGGTAGCAGGATCGACAGCACGCAGGGGGGACTGGGTCGGTCTCTGACTTGCGCATTCTGCCTCTCTAGTAGGCTGAGCACCCGCACGCTCGTTTCATGGGTTGGCTCAGGCATACGAAGTTCATTCTATGTCTAAGCATACGGAGTTCATTCCCAGTCTAAGATCAGATCGGATCGAGGGTTGTGGTAGCAAGACCAGCAGTAGGATCGACAGCACGCAGGGGGGACTGGTCTGATCCTCGGCTTGCTCATTCTGTCTCCCTGATCGACCTCTCTAGCCGGTTAAGATCCCGTACGCTCATTTCATGGGTTGACTTAGGCATACAGAGTTCATCCTCAGTCTGAGCATACGGAGTTCATTCCCAGTCTAAGATCAGACCGGACCGAGGGTTGCGGTAGCAGGATAGGCAGCACATAGGGGGGACCGAGCTGATCCCCGGCTTACGCATTCTGCCTCTCCGACCGACTGAGTGCCCGCACGCCCATTTCACATTTTGGCTTATGCATAGGGAGTTCATTCCATGTCTAAGCCCCAGTCGAACCGAGGGTTGTGGCAGCGGGACCGACAGCACGCAGAGGGGGACCGGACTGATCCCTGACTGGCGCATTATGCCTCTCCGACCGGCTCAGCACCCGCACGCTCGTTTCATGCATTGGCTTAGGCATACGGAGTTCATTCCCAGTCTAAGATCGAACCGGATCGAGGGTTGCAGCAGCAGGATTGACAACACGTAAGGGGGACCGAGCCGGTCCCCGACTTACGCATTCTGCCTCTCCGGCCGGCTGAGCGCCCGCACGCTCGTTTCATGGGTTGGCTTAGGCATACGGAGTTCATTCCATGTCTAAGCATACGCAGTTCATTCCCAATCTAAGATCGGACCGGACCGAGGGTTGTGGCAGTAGGACCAGCAGCAAGATCGATAGCACGTAGGGGGGACCAGGTCGATCCTCGGCTTGTGCATTCTACCTCTCTGATCGGTTGAGCGCCCGTACGCTCGTTCCATGGGTTGGCTTAGGCATACGGAGTTCATTCCTTATCTAAGCCCCAGCCGGACCTAGGGTTGTGGTAGTCAGACCTGCAGTGGGATCGACAGCACGCAGAGGGGGATCGAACTGATCCCCGGCTTGCACATTATGCGTCTCCGACCGTTTGGGCGCTCGCACGCTCGTTTCGTGGGTTGGCTTAGGCATACGGAGTTCATCCCCAGTCTAAGCATACGGAGTTCATTCCCTGTCTAAGATCGGACTGGACCGATGTTTACGACAGCAAGATCGACAGCACGCAGGGGGGACCGGGTTGATCCCCAGCTTGCGCATTTTGCCTCTTCGTCGGCTGCCCACACGCCTATTTCGTGGGTTGGCTTAGGCATAGGGAGTTCATTCCATGTCTAAGCCCCAACCGGACCGAGTGTTGTGGTAGCGGGATCGACAGCATACAGAGGGGGACCGGGCTATCCTCGACTTACGCATTATACCTCTCCTGCTGGCTCAGCACCCGAATGCTCGTTTCATGGGTTGACTTAGGCATACGGAGTTCATTCCCAGTGTAAGATCGGACTAGAGCGAGGGTTGCGACAGCAGGATCGATAGCACACAAGAGGGGATCGGGCCGGTCCCAGGCTTACGCATTCTGCCTCTCCGGTCGGCTGAGCGCCCGCATGCTCGTTTTGTGGGTTCGCTTAGGCATAAGGAGTTCATTCCATGTCTAAACATACGGAGTTCATTCCTAGTCTAAGATCAGACCGGACCAAGGGTCCGACAGTCGGACCAGTAGCAGGATCGGTAGCACGCACGAGGGATCGGGCCGATCCCCGGCTTGCGCATTCTACCTCTCCGGCCGGCCTCTCTGGCCGACTGAGCGCCCGCACGCTTGTTTCATGGGTTGACTTAGGCATACAGAGTTCATCCCCAGTCTAAGCATACGAAGTTCATTCCCAGTCTAAGATCGGACCGGACCGAGGGTTGCAGTTGCAGGATCGGCAGCACGCAAGGGGACCGGGTCGGTCCTCGGCTTGCACATTCTACCTCTTCGGCCGGCTGAGCGCCCGCATGCCTATTTCATGGGTTGGCTTAGGCATAGGGAGTTCATTCCATGTCTAAGCCCCAGTCGGACCGAGGGTTGTGGCAGCGGGACCGACAGCACGCAAAGGGGGACCGAGCCGATCCCCGGCTTGCGTATTCTACCTCTCTGGTCGACTGAGCGCCCACACGCTTGTTTCATGGGTTGGCTTAGGCATACGGAGTTCATTACATGTCTAAGCTTGCAGAGTTCATTCCCAGTTTAAGAGTTTGAGCCACGGTGCACATGCTGGCTCGGGCATGTGCTGGTGTCGTATTTTTTTCACGTTGGGTACCATTATCGGAGCATCATTGGAGCATCGCCGAAGAGCCTAACCGGCGGCATTGGGGGTTCCGACGATTGGGGGGGCCAGAGGGGTGTGCGCACATGATGTGCGATGGGTTGGCTTAGGCATACGGAGTTCATTCCATGTCTAAGCCCCAACCGGATCAAGGGTTGTGGCAGTAGGACCGGCAACGGATTGGTAGCACGCAGAGGGGGATCAGGCTGATCCCCAACTTGTGCATTATGCCTCTTCGATCGACCTCTCCGGTCGACCGAGTGCTCGTACCCTCGTTTCGTGAGTTGATTTAGGCATACAAAGTTCATTCCCAGTCTAAGATCGAACCGGATCAAGGGTTGTGGCAATAGGATCGACAACACGCAGAGGGGACCCGACCGATCCCCAACTTGCACATTCTGCCTTTTTGGTCGACTGAGTGCCCGTATGCTCGTTTCATGGATTGGCTTAGGCATACGGAGTTCATTCCATGTTTAAGCATATGGAGTTCATTCCCAGTCTAAGATCGGATCAAACCGATGGTAGCAGGACCAATAGTAGTACCAGCAGCAGGATCGGTAACACGCAGGAAGGGACCTAGCCGATCCCCAGTTTGTGCATTCTACCTCTCCTGTCGGCTGAGCTCTCGTACGCTCGTTTCGTGGGTTGGCTTAGGCATAGGGAGTTCATTCCATGTCTAAGCCCCAGCCAGACCGAGGGTTATGGCAATGGGACTGGCAGCACACAGAGGGGGATCGGGTCGATCCCCGGCTTACGCATTATGCCTCTCCAACCAGCTCAGCGCCGAATGCCGAATGTCGTTTCGTGGGTTGACTTAGGCATACGAAGTTCATTCCCAATCTAAGATCAGACTGGACTGAGGGTTGCGACTGTTGGATCGACAGCACCCAGGGGGGACCAGGTCAGTCGCTGGCTTGTGCATTCTGCCTCTCCAACCAGCTGAGTGCCCGTACTCGTTTCATAGGTTGGCTTACGCATACGGAGTTCATTCCATGTCTAAGCATACGGAGTTCATTCCTAGTCTAAGATCAGACCAGATTGAGGTTACGATAGTAGACTAAGCAGGATCGACAGCATGCAAGGGGGGATCGAGTCGAGGATTCTTCCTTTCCGATCAGCCTATGCAATCGGCTGAGCGCCCGTACGATCATTTTATGGGTTGACTTAGGCATACGGAGTTCATCCCCAATCTAAGCACACGGAGTTCATTCCTAGTCTAAGATTGGACTAGACTGAGGGTTGCGGTAGTAGGATCAATAGCACGCAGAGGGGACCGGGTTGATCCTCGGCTTACACATTCTGCCTCTTCGGCCGGCTGAGGGCCCGTACGTCCGTTTCATGGGTTGGCTTAGGCATAGGGAGTTCATTCCATGTCTAAGCCCCAGCCAGACCAAAGGTTGTGGCAATGAGACCGGTAGCACACAGAGGGGGATCGAGCCAATCCCCAGCTTGTGCATTCTACCTCTCTAGCCGGTTGATCGCCCGTATGCTCGTTTCATGGGTTGGCTTAGGCATATGAAGTTCATTCCATGTCTAAGCATATGGAGTTCATTCCCAGTCTAAGAGTTTGAGCCACGGTGCACATGCTGGGCTCAGGCATGTGCTGGTGCTGCATTTTTTTCGCCCGAGGCACCATCGCTGGACCATCGTCGGAGCATCGTCGGAGAGCCTAACCGATGGCATTGGGGGTTCCAACGATTGGGGGGGCCGGGGGGTGTGCGCACATGATGTGCAATGGGTGCTGGTACTTGGCCCTTATATTGGCCCCCTATGCCTCGTCAAACCTCAAGAACTCACACCCCCTTAAAGAGCATTTGAGATTTTATAAGTTTACTGCCAGTAACCATTAAAGTGTCTGAAATGGGGACACTTTTTTCAAACGGTCACAAAATATTCTCCACTTTGAGTTTTTTATTGAATTTTTTTGTGCATGCCAACAAAAATACAAGGATCACCTCTACCAATTTTGGGGACAAAAATCTTTCTAAAAAAATTTTAAAAAATCCTGAACCGTAAAAAGTTTCAAAAATCATGAAAAATAGAAAACGGGTTGTCCTGCCACAAAACTTCACATTAAGGCTTAGGGGACCATTGTATGAATTTACAAGCCATAAAAATGGCATTGGCATGGCAGAAATATGAAGATATGCTTGAACCCACTTACCACCAATTCGATCCCAGGCTTGCACATCCTGCCTCTCTGGTCGACTGAGCGTCCGCACGCTAGTTTCATGGGTTGACTTAGGCATACAGAGTTCATCCACAGTCTAAGCAAATAGAGTTCATTCCCAGTCTAAGATCAGACCGGATCGAGGGTTACGATAGCAGGATCGGTAGCACGCAAGGGGGATCGAGCTGATCCCTGGCTTGCGCATTATGCCTCTCCAGTCGGCTCAGCGTCTGCATGCTCGTTTTGTGGGTTGACTTAGGCATACCGAGTTCATTCCCAGTCTAAGATCAAACTGGACTGAGGGTTGCGATAGCAGGATCGACAGCATGTAGGTGGCGACCAGGCCGGTCCCTGTCTTGCGCATTCTGCCTCTTTGACCGGCTGAGCACCCGCACGCTCATTTCGTGGGTTTGCTTTGGCATACGAAGTTCATTCCCAGTCTAAGATTGGATCAGACTGAGGGTTACGGTAGCAGGACCAGTGACAAGATCGACAGCATGCAGGGGGGGATCGGGCCGATCCCTGACTTGCACATCTGCCTCTCCGACTGACTGAGCACCCACACGCTCGTTTCGGGGGTTGACTTAGGCATACGGAGTTCATCCCCAGTCTAAGCATACGGAGATCATTCCTAGTCTAGGATTAGACTGGATCGAGGGTTGCAACAGCAGGATCGGTAGCACGCATGGGGGATCGGGCTGATCCCCGGCTTACGCGTTCTGCCTCTCCGGCCAGTTGAGCACCCACACGCCCATTTCGTGGGTTGGCTTAGGCATAGGGAGTTCATTCCACGTCGAAGCCCCAGTCAAATTGAGGGTTGTGGCAGCGAGACTGGCAGCACGTAGAGGGGGACGAGCCGATCCCCGGCTTGTGCATTCTACCTCTCCGATCGACTGAGTGCCCGCACGTTCGTTTCGTGGGTTGGCTTGGGTATACGGAGTTCATTCCATGTCTAAGCATACGGAGTTCATTCCAGTCTAAGAGTTTGAGCCACGGTGCACATGCTGGTTTCAGGCATGTGCTGGTGTCGCATTTTTTTCGCACGGGGCACTATCGTCGGAGCGTCGTCGGAAAGCCTAACCGACGGCATTGGGGGTTCCGACGATTGGGGGGGCCGGGGGGTGTGTGCACATGATGTGCGATGGGTGCTGGTACTTGGCCCTTATATTGGGCCCCTACCCTCATCAAACCTCGAGAACTCACACCCCCTTAAAGAGCATTTGAGATTTTATAAGTTTGCTGCCAGTAGCCATTAAAGTGTCTGAAATGGGGACACTTTTTTCAAACGGTCACAAAATCTTCTCCACTTCGAGTTTTTAGCTGAATTGTTTTGTGCATGCCAAAAAAAATACAAGGATCACGTCTACCAGATTTAGGAACAAAACTCTTTCTAAAAAAATTTTAAAAAATCCCGAACCGTAAAAGGTTTCAAAAATCGTGAAAAATAGAAAACGGGTCGTCTTGCCACAAAACTTCACATGAAGGCTTAAGGGACCATTGTATGAATTTACAAGCCATAAAAATGGCATTGGCATGGCAGAAATATGAAGATGTGCTTGAACCCACCTACCACCCGTTCGATCCTCGGCCTGCGCATCCTACCTCTCCGGTCGGCTGACCGTCTGCATGCACGTTTTGTGGGTTGACTTAGGCATATGGAGTTCATCCCCAGTCTAAGCATACGGAGTTCATTCCTAGTCTAAGATTAGACCGGACTGAGGGTTACGACAGCAAGATCGACAGCACGCAGGGGGGACTGGGTCAATCCCCAGCTTGTGCATTCTGCCTCTTCGACCGACTAAGCGCCCGCACGCCCGTTTCATGGGTTGGCTTAGGCATAGGGAGCTCATTCCATGTCTAAGCCCTAGCTAGACCGAGGGTTGTGGTAGCGGGACCGACAACATATAGAGTACGACTGGGCTGATCCCTGACTTGAGCATTATGCCACTCCGACCTGCTCAACGCCCGAACACTCGTTTCGTGCGTTGACTTAGGCATACGGAGTTCATTCCCAGTCTAAGATTGGATCGGACCGAGGGTTACGGTAGCAGGATCTACAGCACGCAGAGAGGGACCGAGCCGGATCGAGGGTTACGATAGCAGGATCGACAGCACGCAGGGAGGGACCAGCTTATGCATTCTACCTCTCCGGCTGGCTGAGCACCTACACGTTCATTTCATGGGTTGGCTTAGGCATACGGAGTTCATTCCATGTCTAAGCATACGGAGTTCATTCCCAGTTTAAGATCAGACCGGATCGAGGGTTGCGACAGTAGGACCAGCATAGGATCGACAGCACGCAGGGGGGACCGGGCTGATCTACGGCTTGCGTATTCTACCTCTTCGGTCGGTTGAGCACCTGCACGCTCGTTTCATGGGTTGGCTTAGGCATATGGAGTTCATTCCATGTCTAAGCCCCAGTCGGACAGAGGGTTGTGGTAGCAGGACCGATAGTGGGATCGGTAGCACGAAGAGAGGGATCGAGCTGATCCCTGACTTGTGCATTATGCCTCTTCGACCGGCCTCTTCGGTCGGTTGAGCACCCACACGCTCGTTTCATGGGTTGACTTAGGCATACAGAGTTCATCCCCAGTCTAAGCATACGGAGTTCATTCCCAGTCTAAGATCAAATCGGACTGAGGGTTGAGGCAACAGGACCAGCAGCAGGATCGACAGCACGCAGGGGGGATCGGGCCGATCCCCGACTTGTGCATTCTGCCTCTCCGACCTACTGAGCACCCGCACGCTCGCTTCGTGGGTTGGCTTAGGCATACGAAGTTCATTCCCAGTCTAAGATTTTGAGCCACGGTGCACATGCTGGGCTCAGGCATGTGCTGGTGCCACTTTTTTTTGCCTGGGGCACCATCGTCAGAGCATCGTTGGAGCATCACCGGAGAGCCTAACCGGCAGCATTGGGGGTTCTCACGATTGGGGGGGTCGAGGGGGTGTGCGCACATGATGTGTGATGGGTGCTAGTACTTGTGTCATGGGCTGCGAGACTTAGAAAGCGTGCGGCCTTAGGCTTGGAATCTCCTCTTTTATGCCTAAGTCAACCTAAAACACAAGCGTACGGGCACTAGAACAACGAGAAGGGATGATTACGCAAGTTAAAGGGAAACAAGATAAGAAGGTAGAATTTTGGAAAATGCTCTTGTATTCACTGAAATGTAAGTGTTTGATGGTGTACAAATGAGGGAGGAGCAGCCCTCTATTTACAGTTGAGGCTTCAGCTTACACTTAATGGCAGTATCCCTAGAATAAAGGCTAAAATCATGGGATTATACAGATTACAATCAATCAGGATGCTAACTCCTAATTTTTAGGGTCAACCAAATCTGCCAGGATGCTGCTGCTAATCCTGCCTGCTTCCAGAAGCTTCCCTTGCGTGTCCAGCACCTTGGACCCTTTTGGATGTGGTACGGGTAGCTTGTATGCTAGGCCTTGGTCTCACGGGCTGGCCTGCAAGTTGGGCGGGCGTTCTGAACTCGTTTGCTAGGCTTTGCGCACAGATACCCGTCAGCACGTCTGGTCTGCGGGCCTCAACCTCTAGCTCACCTGCTGGAGCGCCTGATGTGCCTGGCGTGCCCACACAGGGCGTGACATTCTCCCCCACCTGATTACATAACACCCTTGTTGCATCTTCTACATGGTATTGCCTGATCTGGTCCCTGAACTGCCATAAGTCATCTGTTGGTTCCCAGCTCACCTCACTATCTGAAAGTTCCTTTCAGCGCACCAAGTACTCTTGTCTTGGCTGATAGTTCTTCCGTCTCACCTCCCGATCAGCTATGATGCTGTGGACCTGCTTCTCATATGAGGCCCTTTCCCAATGGCGTACGCTTTGACTCTGCCCATCCTGGATCTCCCTCATTCTCATGGAACGGCTTGAGCATGCTCACATGGAACACCGGGTGTACCCTCAGCTTGGGTGGCATATCCAGCTTGTAGGCAACCTAGCCTACCCTCTTGACTACTCGGAAAGGTCCCTCATATCTCCGGACTAGGCCTTTGTACAGCCCCCTATGGTGCACAATGGGATGCAGCTTCACCAACCCAAGTTTCCAACCTGGAACTGCACGTCCCGCCTATTCTGGTTTGCCCACTTCTTCGACCTCTTGGCCGCCTTGTGTAGACAAACTCTGGCCAAGTCAGTTTGCTTCTGCCATGCCTTGGCAAACTTGTATGCTGCTGGATTTGGCCCTGTATAACCTGCAGCAATCGAACTGGGTGTTAGTGGTTGTTGCCCTATCACAACCTCAAATGGGCTCTGGTTCGTTGCCTCGCTCCTTTGCAAGTTGTAGGAAAACTACGGAATATCTAGCAGCTTTGGCCAGTCCCTTTGTATGGCACTCACATAGTGCCTGAGGTAGACCTCCAATAGTCCATTCACTTATTCTGTCTGCCCATCGGTCTGTGAATGCATGCTGGTGGAAAAGTTCAAGTCTGACCCCAACAGCTTGAACAACTCAGTCTAGAACCTACCCGTGAAATGCTCGTCCTGATCACTAACAATAGTCCTCAGCACTCCCTAGTACTTAACCATGTTCTTCAGGAACAATCGAGCTGCCTCCTCGGTTGGGCACTCCTTGGTTGCTGGAATGAAGATTCCATACTTGGAAAACCTGTCCACCACTACCATGATGCTTCCAAACCCTTCTGCTTTGGGTAGACCGACTATAAAGTCTAAAGAAACACTCTCCCATGGTTGCTCTGGCATTGGCAATGGCTCCAAGAGATCGTCTGATTTCTTGAGCTCCACCTTGTCCTGTTGGCACACAAGACAACTCTTCACATAAGCTTCCATATCATCCCTCATGTACGGCCAGTAGTACCGATCCTCGATCAACGCCAAGGTACGGCTCACTCCGGGGTGTCCAAGCCACCTTGAATCATGGCATTCTTACAAAACTTCCTTGCGAAGCTTTTTATGCTGCAGCATAAAAATCTACTTCCCTTGGTGTACAGCAAGCCATCCTGTAACCAAAACCACCTAGTCTTACCTTGCTGGGTGTATTCCATCAAAGCCTTGGTTGTAGGATCATGTGCAAGTCCCTCCTTGATGTGCGGCACCAGTGACCCCTCTGGTTGGCTAATGGCAGCAAGGTTAGCCTTCCTACTCAGGGCGTCTACCACTAGGTTTGCCCGCCCCGGCTTTTACTCCATCTGGAAATCAAATTCCGTAAGAAAATCTTGCCATCTCACCTGCTTGGGGGACAGCTTCTTCTACGTCTGGAAGTAGCTGGTCGCCACATTGTCTGTCCTAACCACGAACTTTGACCCCAACAGGTAATGGTGCCAAGTGTGCAAGCAGTGCACCACTGCAGTCATCTCCTTCTCTTGGACCATGTACTTACGCTCACTCTCGTTCAGTTTTTTGCTCTCGAACGCGACTGGACATCCCTCCTGCATCAACACGCCTCTTATGGCAAAGTCTGATGCATTCGTATGCACCTCATACAGCTTGGCATGGTCTGGCAAGGCCAAGACTGGCTCCTCGATCACAGTCCACTTCAACCTGTCAAAGGCTTCCTGGCACCCTGTGCTCCACTCCCATGCTTTCTCTTTCTTGAGCAAGTCAGTCAATGGCGTGGCTATTGCTGAGTGACCTTTGATGAAGTGCCTGTAGTAGTTGACCAACCTAAGGAACGATCTCAACTCAGTGACCTTGGCTGGCGGTTGCCACTCCAGGATGGCATGTATCTTGCCTTCATCCATGCGTATCCTGCCACCTCCCACTATGTGGCCAAGGAATGTGATCTCCTGCTGGGTGAATGAGCACTTCTCCCTCTTGTCAAACAGCTTGTACACCCACAACACCTCGAACACCTGTCTCAAGTGGTCTACATGCTCTCCCAAAGTCTGACTATAGATCACAATGTCATCCAAATAAACCATAACAAACAGATCAAGGAATGACTGAAGTACCTTGTTCATAAGGGTATAGAATGTTGCTGAGACATTCGTGAGTCTAAAAGGTATCATCAAGAACTCAACGAACCATATCGAGTGACACATGCTGTCTTTGGCTCATCTCCCTCTGTGATCCTGACTTGATAGTAGCCTGACCTCAAATCCAGCTTGGTGAACCACCTTGCGCTCCTAAGTTGATCAAACAAGTCTGTAATGAGTGGGATGGGGTACTTGTTCTTGATGGTCAGCTTGTTCAAAGCCCGATAGTGTATGCACAACTACAACGACCCATCATGCTTGTGCTGAAATAGAATCGATGCACCATAGGGTACCTTCGATGGCCTGATGAAGCCAGCATCAACTAACTCTTTGAGCTGCTTCCTCAACTCTTCCAACTCTGGTGGAGACATTTGGTAAGGGGCTCTAGCTGGTGGCTTAGCCTCGGACACCAGCTCAATCTTGTGGTCCACCTCCCTCTTAGGTGGTAGCTTGCTAGGTAGCTTTGCGGGCATCACATCACTAAAAGTCTTCAGCACCTTTAGCACCTCCAAGGGTGACTCGATCTCCTTCTCCCTTGGCTCATCATATTTCAGGGCTGCCAAAAAGGTGTCTTCTTGTCTGCTTACCGCCTTGGCAAATTGGATGGCTGACACCACCCGCGACCCAACTCCAGACCCTCTCCTCAATGGCACTAGGCATTGGCACCATGCATCCAAGATGCAAACACAATCGGCAAAAGGCACAAGGAGGGCATTAATCTGAACAAGGAAATCCAACCCAATCACAAACTCATAGTCGTCAAGGGGTATTACCTCAATGGTCTCCTTGCCTTTCCAGTCTCCAACCTGCAACTCCACTCCCCGCGCTACTCCAATGGCTGGAACTTCCTTGGAGTTCACCGTTTTGATGGTACCAGTCCCTTTCTGCACCTTTAGTCCGAGCTTCCATGCTCTATCACCTAAAATAAAAAAAGGTGAGGCACCTGTGTCCACCAGTGCACTCACCTTCTGACCTGCAACCATCAGATCCGCAAACATCAAGCCCTTTGGCTTGCAGTTCCTCTTACTCTAGACAGCATTGAGCACCAACGACCCAAGCTTTGCTGCCCCTAACTCTGGCTCCTCATCAGACTCTTTGTCTACAGCAGCCAGCTTGCCCTTCTGTGGGTAATTACGAGCTATGTGGCTCTCTCCACATAGGTAGCATGCTGGTGGCTCTCGGTCCCCCTTTGCTTTCCACTTGCCTGCTGGTGGCTTCCTCTCGCCATCCTTGGTTGAACGGTCTCGGTCTCTATCCTTGGACTCTCGATCACGGTCCTTCCCCTTGGACTGCTTCTTCTGGTCCTTATCATCGCTGCCCTTACCCTTGGGCTTGGTAGACTCAAACTTGTTCAGAGGCTTGAACTCTATCAAGGCCTCGATAGTAGTCATGGCTTTAGCCAAGTCATGAACTCCTCTCTTTTGTAGCTCATGCTTCACACACGGCTTCAGCCTACGCAACTTTGCCCGTGCCTCATCATCGGCATACTCTAGGTAAAATTGTTCTCTGAACTCTTTTTGGAACTCTGCCCAGGTTCCAATCTTGGTGCTCCCACGCCTGACATCATCACACCTGCGCCTCTACCACAATAAGGCTACATCAGTGAGATACATAGCAGCGGTGCTTACCTTTATCACCTCGTCTTGCATGCCCATGGCCTGAAAGTACTACTCCATACCCCAAAGGTAGTTATCTACTTCCTTGGCACCCCTAGTCCCATTGAACTCTTTAAGCTTGGGGACATCCAATCTGGACTTGGACACTCCAGCAAACATGCCATTCCCAATGGCAGTCTTGCAAGCAACGAGCTCACTGCTAAGCTCTTCCATCCGCTGGCGCATGGCCTCCATGCCATCGTGTAAGGTCAGCACTTTAGCCTTCAAGGTCTGATTCTTTTGGGTGAACACGTCCAAGCCTTTGTTGAGAGCAGCTTGCAGCTCACTTTGGATCTCCTCCCCCATGGAGTCTAGCAATGCAATGTGAGTCTCTACCCCCTCAAGCTTCTCCCCCATGTCACCCATGGTCACTTCCACCTTGGCCAGCCTACCGTCTATGTAGACTAGCTATCTCTAGAACTGGCTTTCCTCCCTCTTCCACGCCCATGCTCCTGGGCCTCTGGTTGTTGGTTAGCAACATAACTTTGGGATGCCATCTCCTCTAACCTGCACAACATAAACACGCAGAATCGAACTTGCTCTGATACCAACTGTCACGGGCTCCGACCTTAGACTCAGAAACCATGCGGCCTTAGGCTTTGAATCTCCTCCTTTAAGCCTAAGTCAGCCTAAAACACAAGCGTACGGGCACTAGAACAACAGGAAGGGCTGATTACGCAAGTTAAAGAGAAACAGGATAAGAAGGTAGAATTCTAGAAATGCTCTTGTATTCACTGAAACAAGAAGTGTTTGATGGTGTACAAATGAGGGAGGAGCAGCCCTCTATTTATAGTTAAGGCTCCAGCTTACACTTAATGGCAATAACCCTAGAAGAATGGCTAAAATCATGGGATTATATAGATTACAATCAATCAGGATGCTAACTCCTGATTTTTAGGGTCAACCAAAACTGCCAGGATGCTGCTGCTGATCCTGCCTGCTTCCATAAGCTTCCCTTGCTTGTCCAGCACTTTGGGCCCTTCTAGATGTGGTGCGGCAGCTTGTATGCCAGGCCTTGGTCTCACGGGCTGGCCTACAAGTTGGGCGGGCGTTCTGAACTCGTTTGCTAGGCTTTGCGTGCAAATACTCGCCAGCACGCCTGGTTTGCGGGCCTCAACCTCTGGCTCGCCTGCTGGTGTGCCTGATGTGCCTGGCGCGCCCGCCCAGGGCATGACACTTGGCCCTTATATTGGCCCCCTATCCCTTATCAAACCTTGAGAACTCAGACCCCCTTAAAGAGCATTTGAGATTTTATAGGTTTGCTGCCAGTAGCCATTAAAGTGTCTGAAATAGGGACACTTTTTTCAAACGGTCACAAAATCTTCTCCACTTCGTGTTTTCAGCTGAATGCTTTTGTGCATGCCAACAAAAATACAAGGATCACCTCAACCAAATTTGGGGACAAAACTCTTTCTAAAAAAATTTTAAAAAATCCCGAACCGTAAAAAGTTTTGAAAATCGTGAAAAATAGAAAACGGGTCGTCTTGCCATGAAACTTCACATGAAGGCTTAGGGAACCATTGTATGAATTTACAAGCCATAAAAAAGGTATTGGCATGGCAGAAATATGAAGATGTGCTTGAACCCACCTACCACCCATTCGATCCCCGGCTTGCGCATCCTGCCTCTCTGGTCGGCTAAGCGCCCGCACCCTTATTTCATGGGTTGAATTAGGCATACGGAGTTCATCCCCAGTCTAAGCATACGAAGTTCATTCCCAGTCTAAGATTGGACCGGACTGAGGGTTACGGCAGCAGGATCGGTAGCACCCAGGGGGGACCGGGCCAATTGTCGGCTTGCGCATTCTGCCTCTCCGACAAACTGAGCACCCGCACGCCCGTTTCGTGGGTGGGCTTAGGCATAGGGAGTTCATTCCATGTCTAAGCCCTAGCGGATCGAGGGTTGTGCCAGCGGGACCGGCAGCACGCAGAGGGGGATCAGACCGATCCCCGACTTGCGCATTATGCCTCTCCGGCCGGCTCAGTGCCCGTACGATCATTTCGTGGGTTGACTTAGGCATACGGAGTTCATTCCCAGTCTAAGATCAGACCGGACCGAGGGTTGCGGCAGTAGGATCGACAGCACGCAAGAGGGACCAGGCTGATCCCCGGCTTGCGGATTTTGCCTCTCCGGTTGGCTGAGCGCCCGCACGCTCGTTTCATGGGTTGGCTTAGGTATACGGAGTTCATTCAATGTCTAAGCATACAGAGTTCATTCCCAGTCTAAGATCAGACCGAATCGAGGGTTGCGACAGCAGGACCAGCAGCAAGATCGACAGCACGCAGGGGGGACCGGGCCGATCCCTGACTTGCACATTCTACCTCTCCGGTCGGTTGAGCACCCACACTCTAGTTTGTGGGTTGCCTTAGGCATACAAAGTTCATTCCATGTCTAAGCCCCAGCCGAACCTAGGGTTGTGGCAGTAGGACCAGCATCGGCAGCACGCAGAGGGGGACCGGGTCAATCCCTGGCTTGTGTATTACGCATCTCCGGTCGACTGAGCACCCACACACTCGTTTCATGGGTTGACTTAGGCATACGGAGTTCATCCGCAGTCTAGGCATACGGAGTTCATTCCCAGTCTAAGATCCGACCAGACTAAGGGTTACAGTAGCAGGATCGGCAGCACGCAGAGGGGACCAGGCCGATCCCCGGCTTGCGCATTCTACCTTTTTGGCCGGCTGAGCACCCGCACGCCCGTTTCGTGGGTTGGCTTAGGCATAGGGAGTTCATTCCATGTCTATGCCCCAGTCGGACCAAGGGTTGTGGCAGTCGGACAGGCAGCATGCAGAGGGGGATCGAGTCGTTCCCCGACTTGCGCATTATGCCTCTCCCGCTGGCTCAGCGCCTGCACGCTCATTTTGTGGGTTGACTTAGGCATACGGAGTTCATTCCCAGTCTAAGATCAGACTGGACCGAGGGTTGCGGTAGCAAGATCGACAAAACATAGGGTGGGATCGGGCTGAACCCTGGCATACACATTCTGCCTCTTCGGTCGGCTGAGCGCCCATACGCTCGTTTTGTGGGTTGGCTTAGGCATACGGAGTTCATTCCATGTCTAAGCATATGGAGTTCATTCACAGTCTAAGATCGGATCGAACCGAGCATTACAGCAGCAGGACCAGTAGCAGGATCGGTAGCACGCAGGCGGGGACCGGGTTGATCCCCGGCTTGTGCATTCTGCCTTTCTGACCGACTGAGTGCCCGCACGCTCGTTTCATGGGTTGGCTTAGGCATACAGAGTTCATTCCATGTCTAAGCCCCAGCCAGACCGAGGGTTGTGGCAACAGGATCGGCAGCGGGATCGACAGCACGCAGAAGGGGATCAGGTTGATCCCCAGCTTGCGCATTATGCCTCTCCGACCAGCCTCTCCGGTCGGCTGAATGCCCGTACACTCGTTTCATGGGTAGACTTAGGCATACGGAGTTCATCCCCAGCCTAAGCATACGGAGTTCATTCCCAGTCTAAGATCGGATCAGATCGAGGGTTGTGGTAGCAGGATCGACAGCACGCAGGGGTGACCGGGCCGATCCCAGGCTTGTGCATTCTGCCTCTCCGGTTGGCTGAGCGCCCGCACACCCATTTCATGGGTTGGCTTAGGTATAGGGAGTTCATTCCATGTCTAAGCCCCAGCCAGACCGAGGGTTGTGGCAGCGGGACGGGCAGCACGCAAAGGGGTACCAGGCCGATCCCCGACTTGCGTATTATGCCTCTTCGATCGACGCAGCACATGCACGCTCGTTTCATGGGTTGACTTATGCATACGGAGTTCATTCCCAGTCTAAGATCAGACTAGACTGAGGGTTGCTGCTGTAGGATCGACAGCACGCAAGGGCGGATCGAGTCGATCACCGACTTGCGTATTTTACCTCTCTACCCTGCTGAGCGCTCGCACGCTCATTTCGTGGGTTGGTTTAGGCATACGGAGTTCATTCCATGTCTAAGCATACGGAGTTCAATCCCAATCTAAGATTTTGAGCCACGGTGCACATGCTGCGCTCAAGCATGTGCTGGTGCCGCATTTTTTTTGCCTGGGGCACCATCACCAGAGCATCGTCGGAGAGCCTAACTGGCGGCATTGAAGGTTCCAATGATTGGGGGGACGGCGGGTATGCGCACATGATGTGCGATGGGTGCTGGTACTTGGCCCTTATATTGGCCCCCTATCCCTCATCAAACCTCGAGAACCCACACCCCCTTAAAGAGCATTTGAGATTTTATAGGTTTTCTGCCAGTAGCCATTAAAGTGTCTGAAATGGGGACACTTTTTTCAAACGGTCACAAAATCTTCTCCGCTTCGAGTTTTTAGCTAACTTTTTTTGTGGCTTCCAAGAAAAATACCAGGATCACCTCTACCAAATTTGGGGACAAAACTCTTTCTAAAAAAATTTTAAAAAATCTCGAACCGTAAAAAGTTTTGAAAATCATGAAAAATAGAAAACGGGTCGTCTTGCCATGAAACTTCACATGAAGATTTAGGGGACCATTGTATGAATTTACAAGCCATAAAAATGGTATTGGCACAACAAAAATATGAAGATGTGCTTGAACCCACCTACCACCCGTTCGATCCCCAACTTGCGCATCCTGCCTCTCTGGTCGGCTGAGCGCCATCACGCTCGTTTCGTGGGTTGACTTAGGCGTACGGAGTTCATCCCCAGTCTAAGCATACGGAGTTCATTCCCAGTCTAAGATCAGACTGGATCAAGGGTTGCAACAGCAGGATCGGTAGCACGCAGAGGGTACCAGGTCGATCCCCGGCTTGCGCATTCTGCCTCTCCGACCAGTTGAGTGCCCACACACCTGTTTCGTGGGTTGGCTTAGGCATAGGGAGTTCATTCCATGTCTAAGCCCCAGCCGGATTGAGGGTTGTGGCAGCGAGACCGGCAGCACGCAAAGGGGGACTGGGCCAATCCCTTGCTTGCGCATTATGCCTCTCCGGTCGGCTCAACGCCCGCACGCTCGTTCGTGGGTTGACTTAGGCATACAGAGTTTATTCCTAGTCTAAGATCGGATCAGACCAAGGGTTACGGCAGTAAGATCGACAGCACGCAGGGGGGACCGAGATGATCCCCGGCTTGCGCATCTGCCTCTCTGGCCTGCTGAGCGCCTGCACGCTCGTTTCATGGGTTGGCTTAGGCATATCGAGTTCATTCCATGTCTAACCATACGGAGTTCATTCCCAGTCTAAGATTAGATCAGATCAGACCGAGGGTTGCGGCAGCAGGACCAGCAATAGGATCGATAGCACGCAGGGGGGACCGGGTCGATCCCCGACTTGTGCATTCTGCCTCTCTGACTGGCTGAGCACCTGCATGCTCGTTTCGTGGGTTGGCTTTGGCAAACGGAGTTCATTCCATGTCTAAGCCCCAGCCAGACAGAGGGTTGTGGCAGCAGGACCGGCAACGGGATCGGTAGTACGCAGAGGGGGACCGGGCTAATCCTCGACTTATGCATTATGCCTCTCCGACCGACTGAGTGCCCACACGCTCGTTTCGAGGGTTAACTTAGGCATATGGAGTTCATCCCCAGTCTAAGATCAGATCGGACTGAGGGATGCGCCAGTAGGATTGGTAGCACACAAAGGGGATCGGGCCAATCCCTGGCTTGCACATTCTACCTCTCCGCCCGGCTGAGCGCATGTACGCTCATTTCGTGGGTTGACTTAGGCATATGGAGTTCATTCCCAGTGTAAGAATACAGAGTTCATTCCTAGTCTAAGATCAGATCAGATCGAGGGTTGCGGTAGTAGGATCGACAGCACGTAAGGGGGATCGAGCCGATCCTCGGCTTGCGCATTCTGCCTCTTCGGCCGGTTGAGTGCACGCACGCCCATTTCGTGGGTTGGCTTAGGCATAGGGAGTTCATTCCATGTCTAAGCCCCATCCAGACTGAGGGTTGTGGCAGTAGGACTGGTAGCACGCAGAGGGGGACCGGGCCGATCCCCGGCTTGCGCATTATGCCTCTTCGATCGGCTCAACGCCCGCACGCTCGTTTCGTGGGTTGACTTATGCATACAGAGTTCATTCCCAGTCTAAGATTGGATCAGACCGAGGGTTGCAGCAGCAGGATCGACAGCATGCAGGGCGGGTCCGGGCCGATCCCCGGCTTGCGCATTCTGCCTCTTCGATTGGCTGAGCACCCGTATGCTCTTTTCGTGGGTTGGCTTAGACGTATGGGTTCATTCCATGTCTAAGCATACGGAGTTCATTCCTAGTTTAAGATTTTGAGCCACGGTGCACATGCTGGGCTTGGGCAAGTGCTGGTGCCACATTTTTTTTTCACCCGGGGCACCATCATCGAAGCATCACCGAAGAGCCGAACCGACGGCATTGGGGGTTCCGACGATTGGGGGGGTTGGGGGGTGTGCACACATGATGTGTGATGGGTGCTGGTGCTTGGCCCTTATATTGGCCCCCTGTCCATCATCAAACCTCGAGAACTCACACCCCCTTAAAGAGCTTTTGAGATTTTATAGGTTTGCTGCCAGTAGCCATTAAAGTATCTGAAATGGGGATACTTTTTTCAAACGATCACAAAATCTTCTCCACTATGAGTTTTTAGCTGAATTTTTTTGTGCATGCCAAAAAAAATACAAGGATCACCTCTACCAAATTTGGGGACAAAACTCTTACTAAAAAAATTTTAAAAAATCTCGAACAGTAAAAAGTTTCAAAAATCATGAAAAATAGAAAACGGGTCGTCTTGCAACTAAACTTCACATGAAGGCTTAGGGGACCATTGTATGAATTTACAAGCCATAAAACTGGCATTGGCATGGCAGAAATATGAAGATGTGCTTGAACCCACCTACCACCAGTTCGATCCCCAGCTTGTGCATTCTACCTCTCCGGCCGACTGAGCGCCCGCACGCTCGTTTCGTGGGTTGGCTTAAGCATACGGAGTAAATTCCCAGTCTAAGATTTTGAGCCACGGTGAACATGTTGGCCTCAGGCATGTGCTGGTGCCACCTTTTTTTCGCCCGGGGCATCATCGTCGGAGCGTCACCGAAGCATCGCCAGAGAGCCTAACCGGCAGCATTGGGGGTTTCGGCAATTGGGGGGGTCAGGGGGTGTGTGCACATGATGTGAGATGGGTGCTGGTACTTGGCCCTTATATTGGCCCCCTATCTCTCATCAAACCTTGAGAACTCACATCCCCTTAAACAGCATTTGAGATTTTATAGGTTTGCTGCCAGTAGCCATTAAAGTGTCTGAATTAGGGACACTTTTTTCAAACGGTCACAAAATCTTTTCCACTTTGAGTTTTTAGCTGAATTTTTTTATGCATGCCAAAAAAAATACAAGGATCAGCTCTACCAAATTTAGGGACAAAACTCTTCCTAAAAAAATTTTAAAAAATCCTGAACCGCAAAAAGTTTTAAAAATCATGAAAAATAGAAAACGGGTCGTCTTGCCACGAAACGTCACGTGAAGGCTTAGGGGACCATTGTATGAATTTACAAGCCATAAAAATGGCATTGGCATGGCAGAAATATGAAGATGTGCTTGAACCCACCTACCACCCGTTCGATCCCCAGCTTGCACATCCAGCCTCTCTGGTCGGCTGAGCGCCCGCAGGCTCGTTTTGTGGGTTGACTTAGGCATACGGAGTTCATCCCCAGTATAAGCATACAGAGTTCATTCCCAGTCTAAGATCGGACAGGACCGAGGGTTGCGACAGCAGGATCGGCAGCACGCAGGGGGGACCGGGTCGATCCCGGCTTACGCATTCTGCCTCTCCGGCCGACTGAGCGCCCGCACGCCCGTTTCATGGGTTCGCTTAGGCATAGGGAGTTCATTCCATGTCTAAGCCCCATCCGAATCGAGGGTTGTGCTAGCGGGACCGACAGCACGCAGAAGGGGACCGGTCCGATCCCCGGCTTTCGCATTATGCCTCTCCGACCGGCTCAGCGCCTGCACGCTTTTTTCGTGGGTTGACTTAGGCATACGGAGTTCATTCCCAGTCTAAGATTGGACTGGACTGAGGGTTGCGGTAGCAGGATCGACAGCACGCAGGGGGAACCGAGTCGGTAACCGACTTGCGCATTCTGCCTGTCCAGCCGGCTGAGCGCCTGCACGTTCATTTCCGTAGGTTGGCTTAGGCATACGGAGTTCATTCCATGTCTAAGCATACGGAGTTCATTCCCAGTCTAAGTTCAGACAGGACCAAGGGTTGCGGTAGCAGGACCAGCAGCAGGATCGACAGCACGCAGGGGGTATCGGTCCGATCCCCGTCTTGTGCATTCTGCCTCTCCGGCCGGCTGAGCGCCCACACGCCCGTTTCATGGGTTGGCTTAGGCATAGGGAGTTCATTCCATGTCTAAGCCCTAGCTGAACCAAGGGTTGTGGCAGCGGGATCGGCAGCACGCAGAGGGGGACCGGGCCGAATCCCCGGCTTGCGCATTATGCCTTTTCTGCCAGCTCAACGCCCGCACGCTCGTTTCGTGGGTTGACTTATGCATACGGAGTTCATTCCCAGTCTAAGATTGGACCAGACCGAGGGTTGCGATAGCAGGATCGACAGCACGCAGGGGGGACCGGGTCGGTCCCCGACTTGCACTTTCTGCCTCTCTGGCCGGCTGAGCGCCCGCACGCTCGTTTCGTGGGTTGGCTTAGGTATACGGAGTTCATTCCTTGTCTAAGCATACAGAGTTCATTCCCACTATAAGATCGAACCAGACCGAGGCTTGCGACAGCAAGACCAGCAGCACACAGGGGGGACCGGGTCGATCCCCGTCTTGTGCATTCTGCCTCTTCGACCGGCTGAGCGCCCGCATGCCCGTTTCATGGGTTGGCTTAGGCATAGGCAGTTCATTCCATGTCTAAGCATATGGAGTTCATTCCCAGTCTAAGATTTTGAGCCACGGTGCACATACTGGGCTCGGGCATGTGCTGGTGTGACATTTTTTTCACCCGGGGCACCATCGTCGAAGCATCTCCGTAGCTTCACCGGAGAGCCTAACCGACGGCATTGGGGGTTCCGATGATTGGGGGGCCAGAGGGTGTGCACACATGATGTGCAATGGGTGCTGTACTTGGCCCTTATATTGGCCCCTTATCCCTCATCAAACCTCGAGAACTCACACCCCCTTAAAGAGCATTTGAGATTTTATAGGTTTGCTGCTAGTAGCCATTAAAGTGTCTGAAATGGGGACACTTTTTTCAAACGATCACAAAATCTTCTCCACTTCGAGTTTTTAGCTGAATTTTTTTTTGCATGCCAAAAAAATATACGAGGATCACCTCTACCAAATTTGGGGGCAAAACTATTTCTAAAAAAATTTTCAAAAATCACGAACCGTAAAAAGTTTTGAAAATCATGAAAAATAGAAAACTGGTCATCTTGCCATGAAACTTCACATGAAGGCTTAGGGGACCATTGTATGAATTTACAAGCCATGAAAATGGCGTTGGCAAGGCAAAAATATGAAGATGTGCTTCAACCCACCTACCACCCGTTCGATCCCCAGCTTCTGCATCCTGCCTCTCTGGTCGGCTGAGCGCCCATACGCTCATTTCGTGGGCTGACTTAGGCATACGGAGTTCATCCCCAATCTAAGCATACGTAGTTCATTCCCAATCTAAGATCAAACTAAACCGAGGGTTACGGCAGCAGGATCGACAGCACGCAGGGGGATCGGGCCGATCCCAAGCTTGCGCATTCTGCCTCTCCGACCGGCTGAGCGCCCACACCCCTATTTCATAGGTTGGCTTAGGCATAGGGAGTTCATTCCATGTCTAAGCCCTAGCCGAATCAAGGGTTATGGCAGCGGGACTTACAGCATGCAGAGGGGGACTAAGCCGATCCTCGGCTTGCGTATTATGCCTCTCGGTCGGCTTAGCGCCCGCACGCTCGTTTCGTGGGTTGACTTAGGCATACGAAGTTCATTCCCAGTCTAAGATCAGACCGGACCGAGGGTTGCGACAGGAAGATCGACAACACGCAGGGGGGATCTGGTCGGTCCCCAGCTTGCGCATTTTGCCTCTTCGCCCGGCTGAGCACCTGCACGCTCGTTTCATGGGTTGGCTTAAACAACCGGAGTTCATTCCATGTCTAAGCATACGAAGTTCATTCCCAGTCTAAGATCAGACCGGATTGAGGATTACGATAGCAGGGCCAACAGCAGGATCGACAGCACGTAGGGGGATCGGGCCAATCCCTGGCTTGCACATTCTACCTCTCCGGTCGACTGAGTGCCTGCACGCTCGTTTTGTGGGTTGGCTTAGTCATACGAAGTTCATTCCATGTCTATGCCCCAGCCAAACCGAGGGTTGTGGTAGCAGGACTGACAGCAGGATCGGCTGCACGCAGTGGGGGACCGGGCTAATTCTCGGCTTATGCATTATGCCTCTCCGATCGGTTGAACACACACACTCGTTTTGAGGGTTAACTTAGGTGTACGGAGTTCATCCCCAGTCTAAGATCGGATCAGACTGAGGGATGCGGTAGTAGGATCAGCAGCACACAGGGGGGACCGGGCCAATCCCTGGCTTGCGCATTCTGCCTCTTCGACCGACTGAACGCCCACACGTCCATTTCATGGGTTGGCTTAGGCATAGCGAGTTCACTCCATGTCTAAGCCCCAGCCAGACCGAGGGTTGTGGCAGTGGGACCGACAGCACACAGAAGGGGATCGGGCCAATCCCCGGCTTGTGCATTTTGCCTCTCCGGCCAGCTGAGCGCCTGCATGCTCGTTTCATGGGTTGGCTTAGGCATACGAAGTTCATTCCATGTCTAAGCATACGGAGTTCATTCCAGTATAAGATTTTGAGCCACGGTGCACATGCTGGGCTCAGGCAGGTGCAGGTGCCGCATGCTTTTCACTTGGGGCAGCATCGTCGGAGCATCATCGGAGAGCCTAACCGGTGGCATTGGGGGTTCCGATGATTGGGGGGCCGGGGGGTGTGCGCACATGATGTGCGATGGGTGCTGGTACTTGGCCCTTATATTGGCCCCCTATCCCTCATCAAACCTTGAGAACTCACACCCCCTTAAAGAGCATTTGAGATTTTGTAGGTTTGCTGCCAGTAGCCATTAAAGTGTCTGAAATGGGGACACTTTTTTCAAACGGTCACAAAATCTTCTCCACTTCGAGTTTTTAGCTGAATTTTTTTGTGCATGCCAAAAAAATATACAAGGATCACCTCTACCAAATTTGGGGGCAAAACTATTTCTAAAAAATTTTAAAAAAATCCCGAACCGTGAAAACTTTCAAAAATTGAGAAAAATAGAAAACGGGTCGTCTTGCCACGAAACTTCACATGAAGGCTTAGGGGACCATTGTATGAATTTACAAGCCATAAAAATGGCATTGGCATGGTAGAAATATGAAGATGTGCTTGAACCCACCTACCACCCGTTTGATCCTCGGTTTGCGCATCCTACCTCTCTGGTCGGCTGAGCGCTCGTATGCTCGTTTCGTGGGTTGACTTAGGCATACGAAGTTCATCCCCAGTCTAAGCATACAGAGTTCATTCCCAGTCTAAGATCAGACTTGACCGAGGGTTGCGACAGCAGGATCGGCAGCACGCAGGGGGGACCGAATCAATCCTCGGCTTGCGTATTCTGCCTCTCCGGCCGACTGAGCACCCGCGTGCCCATTTCGTGGGTTGGCTTAGGCATAGGGAGTTCATTCCATGTCTAAGCCCCAGCCGGACAGAGGGTTGTGGCAGAGGGGGACGTGGCCGATCCCTAGCTTACGAATTATGCCTCTCCGGTCCGCTCAATGCCCGTACGCTCATTTTGTGGGTTGACTTAGGCATATGGAGTTCATTCTCAGTCTAAGATCAGACTGGACTGAGGGTTGCAGTAGTAGGATCGATAGCACGTAAGGGGGGTCGGGCTGGTCCCCAGCTTGCACATTTTGCCTCTCCGATCGGTTGAGCACCCGCTCCCTCGTTTCATGGGTTGGCTTAGGTATACGGAGTTTATTCCATATCTAAGCATACGGAGTTCATTCCCAGTCTAAGATCGGACGGGACTGAGGGTTGCGACAGCAGGACCAGCAGCAGGATAGGTAGTAAGACCAGCAAGGGGGACCGAGCCAGTCCCCGACTTGCGTATTCTGCCTCTCTGGCTGGTTGAGTGCTCGTACGCTCGTTTCATGGGTTGGCTTAGGCATACGGAGTTCATTCCATGTCTAAGCCCCAATCGGACCGAGGGTTATGGCAGCAGGACCAACAACGGGATCGACAGCACGTAGAGAGGGATCGGGCTGATCCTCGGCTTGTGCATTATGACTCTCCAGCCGGCTGAGCGCCCACACGCTCGTTTCGAGGGTTGACATAGGCACACGGAGTTCATCCCCACTCTAAGATCGGACCGGACTGAGGGTTGCGACAGTAGGATCGGTAGCACGCAGGGGGACCAAGCCGATCCCCGGCTTACGTATTCTGCCTCTCCGGCCGGCTAAGCACCTGCATGCCCGTTTTGTGTGTTGGCTTAGGCATAGGGAGTTCATTCCATGTCTAAGCCCCAGCTGGACCGGGGGTTGTGGCAGCGGGACCGGCAACACGTAGAGAGGGATCGAGTCGATCCTCGGCTTGCGCATTATGCCTCTTCGGTCGGTTCAGCGCGCGCACGCTCATTTTGTGGGTTGACTTATGCATACGGAATTCATTCCCAGTCTAAGATCGGACCGGACCGAGGGTTGCGGTAGCAGGATCGACAGCACGCAGGGGGGACTGGGTCGATCCCCGACTTGCGCATTCTGCCTCTCCGACCGACTGAGCGCCCGCACGCTCGTTTCGTGGGTTGGCTTAGGCATACGGAGTTCATTCCATGTCTAAGCATACAGAGTTCATTCCATGTCTAAGCATACGGAGTTCATTCCATGTCTAAGATCAGACCAAATCGAGGGTTGCGGCAGCAGGACCAACAGCAGGATCGGCAGCACGCAAGGGGGGACGGGGCCGATCCCCGGCTTGCGCATTCTGCCTCTTCGGCCGGCTGAGCGCTCGCACGCTCGTTTCGTGGGTTGGCTTAGGCATACGGAGTTCATTCCATGTTTAAGCCCTAGTCGGACCGAGGGTTGTGGCAGCAGGACCGGTAGCGGGATCGGCAGCACGTAGAGGGGGACTGGGTCGATCCCCGGCTTGCGCATTCTACCTCTTCGGTCGGGTGAGTGCCCGCACGCTCGTTTCATGGGTTGACTTAGGCATACGGAGTTCATCCCTGGTCTAAGCATACAGAGTTCATTCCCAGTCTAGGATCGGACCGGACCGAGGGTTGCGGTAGCAGGATCGACAGCACGCAGGGGGGACCGGGCCGATCTCTGACTTGCGTATTCTGCCTCTCCGACCGGTTGAGTGCCCGCACGCCCGTTTCGTGGGTTGGCTTAGGCATAGGGAGTTCATTGCATGTCTAAGCCCCAGCCGGACTGAGGGTTTTGGCAGCGGGACCGACAGCACTCAGAGGTGGACTGAGCCAATCCTCGGCTTGCGCATTATGCTTCTTCAGCCGGCTCAGTGCCCGCACGCTCATTTCGTGGGTAGACTTATGCATACGCAGTTCATTCCCAGTCTAAGATCGGACCGAAGCAAGGGTTGTGGCAGCAGGATCGACGGCATGCATGGGGGGACTAGGTCGATCCCCAGCTTGCACATTCTGGCTTTCTGACCGACTGAACGCCCGCACACTCGTTTCATGAGTTGGCTTAGGCATACGGAGTTCATTCCATGCCTGAGCATACGGAGTTCATTCCCAGTCTAAGATTTTGAGCCACGGTGCACATGTTGGGCTTGGGCATGTGCTGGTATCGTGTTTTTTTCACCCAGGGCACCATCGTCGGAGCATCGTCGGAGAGCCTAACCAGCGACATTGGGGGTTTCAACGATTGGGGGGGCCGGGGGGTGTGCGCACATGATGTGCTATGGGTGCTGGTACTTGGCTCTTATATTGGCCCCCTATCCCTCATCAAACCTCAAGAACTCACACCCCCTTAAAGAGTATTTAAGATTCTATAGGTTTGCTACCAGTAGCCATTAGAGTGTCTAAAATGGGACACTTTTTTCAAACGGTCACAAAATTTTCTCCACTTCGAGTTTTTAGCTGAATTTTTTTGTACAAGCCAACAAAAATACAAGGATCACCTTTTCCAAATTTGGGGACAAAACTCTTTCTAAAAAAATTTTAAAAAAATCTCGAACCGTAAAAAGTTTTAAAAATCGTGAAAAATAGAAAACGAGTCGTCTTGCCACGAAACTTCACATGAAGGCTTAGGGGACCATTGTATGAATTTACAAGCCATAAAAATGGCATTGGCATGGTAGAAATATGAAGATGTGCTTGAACCCACCTACCACCCGTTCGATCCCTGACTTGCGCATCCTGGCTCTCTGGTCAGTTAAGCGCCCGCACGCTCATTTCATGGGTTGACTTAGGCATACGGAGTTCATCCCCAGTCTAAGCATACGAAGTTCATTCCCAGTCTAAGATCAGACCGGACCGAGGGTTGCAGCAGCAAGATCGGCAGCACACAGCAGGGACCAGGTCGATCCCCGGCTTACGCACTCTGCCTCTTCAGCCCGCTGAGCGACCGCACGCCTGTTTCATTGGTTGGCTTAGCCATAGGGAGTTCATTCCACATCTAATCGCTAGCCAGACCGATGGTTCTGGCAGTGGGATCGACAGCACGCAGAGGGGGATTGGGCCGATCCTCGGCTTGCGCATTATGCCTCTCCGGTCGGCTGAGCGGCCGCACGCTCGTTTTGTGGGTTGACTTAGGCATACGGAGTTCATTCCATGTCTAAGCCCCAGTCGGACCGAGAGTTGTGGTAGCAGGACCGACAGTGGGATTGACTGCACGCAGAGGGGGACCGGATTGATCCTCGGCTTGCACATTATGCCTCTCCGGTCGGTTGAGAGCCGCACGCTCATTTCGTGGGTTGACTTAGGCATACGGAGTTCATCCCCAGTCTAAGCATACGGAGTTCATTCCCAGTCTAAGATCAGATCGGACCGAGGGTTGTGGCAACAGGATCGGCAGCACGCAAGGGGGATCGAGCCAATCCCCGGCTTGCACATTCTGCCTCTTCGGTTGGCTGAGCGCCCGCACGCCCGTTTCATAGCCTGGCTTAGGCATAGGGAGTTCATTCCATGTCTAAGCCCCAACCGGATTGAGGGTTGTGGCAACGGGACCGGTAGCACGCAGAGGGGGACCGGGTCGATCCTCGACTTACGCATTATGCCTCTTCGGCCAGCTCAACGCCCGGACGCTCGTTTCGTGGGTTAACTTATGCATACGGAGTTCATTCCTAGTCTAAGATCAGACCATACTAAGGGTTATGACAGCAGGATCAATAGCACGTAGTGCGGGACTGGGTCGGTCCCCAGCTTGCACATTCTGCCTTTCCGGTCGGCTGAGCGCCCGCATGCTCGGTTCATGGGTTGGCCTAGGCATACGAAGTTCATTCCATGTCTAAGCATACGGAGTTCATTCCCAGTCTAAGATTTTGAGCCACGGTGCACATGCTGGGCTCGGGCATGTGCTGGTATCGTGTTTTTTTCACCCAGGGCACCATCGTCGGAGCATCGTCAGAGAGCCTAACCAGCGACATTGGGGGTTTCAACGATTGGGGGGGCCGGGGGGTGTGCGCACATGATGTGCCATGGGTGCTGGTACTTGGCCCTTATATTGGCCCCCTATCCCTCATCAAACCTCAAGAACTCACACCCCCTTAAAGAGCATTTGAGATTCTATAGGTTTGCTACCAGTAGCCATTAGAGTGTCTAAAATGGGACACTTTTTTCAAACGGTCACAAAATTTTCTCCACTTCGAGTTTTTAGCTGAATTTTTTTGTACATGCCAACAAAAATACAAGGATCACCTTTTCCAAATTTGGGGACAAAACTCTTTCTAAAAAAATTTTAAAAAAATCTCGAACCGTAAAAAGTTTTAAAAATCGTGAAAAATAGAAAACGGGTCGTCTTGCCACGAAACTTCACATGAAGGCTTAGGGGACCATTGTATGAATTTACAAGCCATAAAAATGGCATTGGCATGGCAGAATATATGAAGATGTGCTTGAACCCACCTCCCACCTGTTCGATCCCTGGCTTACGCATCCTGCTTCTCTGGTCGACCGAGCGCTCGCACGCTCGTTTCATGGGTTGACTTAGGCATACGGAGTTCATCCCCAGTCTAAGCATATGAAGTTCATTCCCAGTCTAAGATCAGACCAGACCGAGGGTTGCGGTAGCAGGATCGGCAGCACGCAGGGGGGACCGAGCCGATCCCCGGCTTACGCATTCTGCCTCTCCGATCGGTTGAGTGCCCGCACGCCCGTTTCGTGGGTTGGCTTAGGCATAGGGAGTTCATTCCATGTCTAAGCCCCAGCCGGACTGAGGGTTGTGGCAGCAGGACCAGCAGCACACAGAAGGGGATCGGGCCGATCCTCGGCTTGCGCATTATGCCTCTTCGACTGGCTCAGCGCCCACACGCTCGTTTCGTGGGTTGACTTATGCATACAGAGTTCATTTCCAGTCTAAGATCAGATCAGACCGAGGGTTGCGGCAACAGGATCGACAGCACGTAGGGGGGACCGGGCCAATCCCCGGCTTGCGCATTCTGCCTCTACGACCTGCTGGTACTTGGTACTTGGCCCCCTATTCCTCATCAAACCTCAAGAACTCACACCCGCTTAAAGAGCATTTGAGATTTTATAGGTTTGCTGCCAGTAGCCATTAAAGTGTCTGAAATGGGGACACTTTTTTAACCTAATTGAAAAGGCTAGTCATTATCTGACCAATACTCTTCGATGCTATTTAGGTTTCAAACGATCGCAAAATCTTCTCCACTTTGAATTTTTAGCTGAAGTTTTTTGCACATGCCAAAAAAAATACAAGGATCTCCTATACCAAATTTGGGGATAAAACTCTTTCTAAAAAAATTTTAAAAAATCCTGAACCACAAAAAGTTTTGAAAATCGTGAAAAATAGAAAACGGGTCGTCTTGCCACGAAACTTCACTTGAAGGCTTAGGGGACCATTGTATGAATTTACAAGCCATAAAAATGGTGTTGGCATGGCAAAAATATGAAGATGTGCTTGAACCCACCTACCACCCGTTCGATCCCCGACTTGCGCATCCTGCCCTCTGGTCGGCTGAGCGCCCGCATGCTCATTTCATGGGTTGGCTTAGGCATATGGTGTTCATCCCCAGTCTAAGCATACCAAGTTCATTCCTAGTCTAAGATCAGATCGGATCGAGAGTTACGACAGCAGGATCGACAGCACGCAGGGGAGGATCGGGCTGATCCCCGACTTGTGCATTATGCTTCTTCGACTGGCTCAGTGCCCGCATGCTCATTTCGTGGGTTGACTTAGGCATACGGAGTTCATTCCCAGTCTAAGATCAGACCAGACCGAGGGTTGCGGTAGTAGGATCGATAGCACGTAGAGGGGACTAGGTCGGTCCCCGGCTTGTGCATTCTACCTCTCCGACCGGCTGAGCACCCACACGCTCATTTTGTGGGTTGCCTTAAGCATACGGGGTTCATTCCATGTCTAAGCATACGGAGTTCATTCCCAGTCTAAGATCAGATTAGACTAAGGGCTACGGCAGCAGGACCAGCAGCAGGATCGATGGCACGTAAGAAGGATCGAGTCGGTCCTTGGCTTGCGCATTCTGCCTCTTCGGCCGGCTGAGCACTCGCACGCTCGTTTCGTGGGTTGGCTTTGGCATACGAAGTTCATTCCATGTCTAAGCCCCAGCCAAATCGAGGGTTATGGCAGTAGGACTGGTAGTGGATCGACAGCACGTAGAGAGGGATTGGGCTGATCTTTGGCTTATGCATTATGCCTCTCCAGTCGACCGAGCACCCGTACGCCCGTTTAGTGGGTTGGCTTAGGCATAGCGAGTATATTCCATGTCTAAACCCCAGTTGGACTGAGGGTTGTGGCAGCGGGACTGGCAGCACATAGAAGGGGACCGGGCCAATCCCTGACTTGCGTATTATGCCTCTCTGACCCACTCAGCATCGGCACACTCATTTTGCGGGTTGACTTAGGCATACGGAGTTCATTCCCAGTCTAAGATCAGACCGGACTGAGGGTTGCAGCAGCAGGATCGACAGAACGTAGGGGGGACTGGGTCGGTCCCCGGTTTACGCATTTTGCCTCTTCGATCGGTTGAGCGCCCGCACGCTCGTTTCGTGGGTTGGCTTAGGCATACGGAGTTCATTTCATGTCTAAGCATACGGAGTTCATTCCCAATCTTAGATTGGATCGGATCGAGGGTTGCGATAGTAGGTCCAGTAGCAGGATCGACAGCTCACAGGAGGGACTAGGTCGATCCCCGACTTACGCATTCTGACTCTTCGGTCGGCTAAGCGCCCGTACGCTCGTTTGGTGGGTTGACTTAGGCATACGGAGTTTATCCCCAGTCTAAGCATATGGAGTTCATTCCTAGCCTAAGATCGATTCTAATCGAGGGTTGCGGTAGTAAGATCGACAGCACACAGGAGGGATCAGGAGTATCCCCGAGTTGCTCATTCTGCCTCTCCGGCTGGCTCAGTGCCTGCACGCTCATTTTATGGGTTGACTTAGGCATACGGAGTTCATTCCCAGTCTAAGATCGGATCAGACCGAGGGTTGCGATAGCAAGATCGACAACAAGCAGGGGGGGACTGGGCTGGTCCCCGACTTACGCATTCTACCTCTTCGATCGGCTGAGCGCCCGCACACTCATTTCGTGGGTTGGCTTAGGCATACGGAGTTCATTCCATGTCTAAGCCCTAGCTGGACTGAGGGTTGTGGCAGCAGGATCGACAACGGGATCAGCAGCACGCAGAAGAGGATCGGGCTGATCCCTGGCTTACGCATTATGCCTCTCCGACCGGCTGAGCGACCGCATGCTCGTTTCGTGGGTTAACATAGGCATATGGAGTTCATCCCTAGTCTAAGCATACGGAGTTCATTCCCAGTCTAAGATCGGACCGGACTGAGGGTTGCGGTAGCAGGATCGGTAGTAGGATCGACAGCATGCAGGGAGGGACCAGGCTGATCCCTGGCTAGCATATTCTGCCTCTCCGATTGGCTGAGTGCCCGCACGCTCATTTCATGGGTTGACCTAGGCGTACAGAGTTCATTCCATGTGCAAGCCCCAGTCGGACCGAGGGTTGTGGCAGCAGGACCGGCAGTGGGATCGACAGCACGCAGAGGGGGATCGGGCTGATCCTCAGCTTGCGCATTATGCCTCTCCGACCGGCCTCTCTTGCCGGCTAAGTGCTGACACGCTCATTTCGTGGGTTGACTTGGGCATACAGAGTTCATCCCCAGTCTAATCATACGGAGTTAATTCCCAGTCTAAGATTAGACCGGATCGAAGGTTGCAGCAGCAGGATCGATAGCACATAGGAGGGATCAGGCCGATCCTCAACTTGCGCATTCTGCCTCTCCGATCGACAAAGAGCCCGCACGCTCGTTTCGTGGGTTGGCTTAGGCATAGGGAGTTCATTCCACGTCTAAGCCCCAATCGGATCGAGGGTTCTGGCAGCGAGACCGGTAGTCACAGAGGGGGACTGTGCCGATCCCCGACTTGCACATTATCCCTCTCCTGTCGGCTCAGCGTCTGAACGCTCATTTCATGAGTTGACTTAGGCATACGGAGTTCATTCCCAATCTAAGATCAGACCAGATCGAGGGTTACGGTAGTAGGATCGACAGCAAGCATGAGGGATTGGGTCGGTCCCTGGCTTGCGCATTTTGCCTCTCCGGTCAGCTGAGCGCCCGTATCTCGTTTAATGTGTTGGCTTAGGCATACGGAGTTCATTCCCAGTCTAAGATCAGACCAGATCGAGGATTGCTACAGTAGGATCGGCAGCACGTAGGGGGGATCGAGCTGATCCTCGACTTACGCATTCTGCCTCTTCGATCGGCTGAGCACCCGTACACTCGTTTCATGGGTTGGCTTAGGCGTACGGAGTTCATTCCATGTTTAAGCCCCAGCTGGACCGAGCGTTGTGGCAGCAGGGCTGGTAGCGGGATCGGCAGCACGCATAAGGGGACCAAACTGATCCTTGACTTGCGCATTATGCCTCTCCAGCCTGCCTCTCCGACCGACTGAGCGCCCGCACGCTCATTTCATGGGTTGACTTAGGTATACGGAGTTCATCTCCAGTCTAAGCGTATGGAGTTCATTCCCAATCTAAGATCAAATCGGACCGAGGTTACGACAGCAGGATCGATAGCACGCAGGGGGGCTGGGCCGATCCCCGGCTTGCACATTCTACCTCTCCGATCGACTGAGCACCCGCACGCCCGTTTCATGGGTTGGCTTAGGCATAGGGAGTTCATTCCATTTCTAAGCCCCAGCCGGACTGAGGGTTGTTGCAGTGGGACCGGCAGCACGCAGAGGAGGACCGGGCCAATCCCTGGCTTGTGCATTATGCCTTTTCGGTCGACTCAGTGCCTGCACGCTCGTTTTGTGGGTTGACTTATGCGTACAGAGTTCATTCCCAGTCTAAGATCAGACCGGTCCGAGGGTTGTGGCAGCAGGATCAACAACACGTAGGGGGGATCGGGCCAATCCGTGGCTTGCGTATTCTGCCTCTCTGTCCGACTGAGCACCTGCACACTCATTTCGTGGGTTGGCTTAGGCATACGGAGTTCATTCCATGTCTAAGCATATGGAGGTCATTCCCAGTCTAAGATCGGACTGGACTGAGGGTTCCGGTAGCAGGATCGACAGCACGCAAGGAGGACCGGGCCAATTCCCAGCTTGCGCATTCTGCCTCTCCGGTCGGCTGAGCACCCGCACGCCCGTTTCGTGGGTTGGCTTAGGCATAGGGAGTTCATTCCATGTCTAAGGCCCAGTCGGACCGAGGGTTGTGGCAGTGGGACTGACAGCACGCAGAGGGGACCAAGCTGATCCCCGGCTTGCGATTATGCCTTTCCGATCGGCTCAGCGCCTACACGCTCATTTCATGGGTTGACTTAGGCATACAGAGTTCATTCCCAGTCTAAGATCGGATCGGACCGAGGGTTGCGGCAGTAAGATCGACAGTACACAGGGGGGACCTGACCGATCCCCGACTTACGCATTCTACCTTTTCGACCGGCTGAGTGCCCGTACGCTCGATTTGTGGGTTGGCTTAGGCATGCGGAGTTCATTCCATGTCTAAGCATACGGAGTTCATTTCTAGTCTAAGATCAGACCGAATCGAAGGTTACGGTAGCAAGGCCAGCAGTAGGATCGGCAGCATGTAGGGGGGGATCGAGTTGATCCCCGGCTTGCGCATTCTGCCTCTCCTATCGGTTGAGCGCCCGCACGCTCGTTTTGTGGGTTGGCTTAGGCATATGAAGTTCATTCCATGTCTAAGCCCCAGCTGAACTGAGGTTTGTGCCAGTAGGACTGACAGCGGGATTGGCGGCACGTAGAGGGCGATCGGGCTGATCCCCGACTTGCACATTATGGCTCTTCGGTCGGCGTCTCCGACCGGTTGAGCACCCGCACGCTCGTTTCATGGGTTGACTTAGGCATACAGAGTTCATCCCCAGTCTAAGATCAGACCAAACTGAGGGTTACGGAGCAAGATCGATCGCACGTAGGGGGGATTGGGCTGATCCCCGAGTTGCGCATTCTGCCTCTCTGACCGGCTTAGCGCCCGCACGTCCGTTTTGTGGGTTGGCTTAGGCATAGGGAGTTCATTCCATGTCTAAGCCCCAGCCAGACCAAGGGTTGTGGCAGCGGGATCGGCAGCATGCAAAGGGGGACTGGACTGATCCCCAACTTGCGCATTATGCCTCTTCGGCAGACTTAATGCCCGTATGCTTGTTTTATGGGTTGACTTATGCATACAGAGTTCATTCCCAGTCTAAGATCAAATCAGACTGAGGGTTGTAGCAGCAGGATCGATAGCATGTAGGGTGGACCGGGCTGATCCCCGACTTGTGCATTTTGCCTCTCCGACCGGCTGAGCGCCTGCACGCTCATTTCATGGCTTGGCTTAGGCATACGGAGTTCATTCCATGTCTAAGCATATGGAGTTGACTCCCAGTCTAACATTTTGAGCCACGATGCACATGCTGGGCTCGGGCATGTGCTGGTGTCATATTTTTTTCGCCCAGGGCACCATCGTCGGAGCATCGTCGGACAGCCTAACCGATGGCATTGGGGGTTTCGGTGATTGGGGGGGCCGTCGGGTGTGCGTACATGATGTGCAATTGGTGCTGGTACTTGGCCCTTATATTGCACCCCTATCCCTCATCAAACCTCGAGAACTTACACCCCCTTAAAGAGCATTTGAGATTTTATAGGTTTGCTGCCAGTAGCCATTAAAGTGTCTGAAATGGGGACACTTTTTTGAAACAGTCACAAAATCTTCTCCACTTCGAGTTTTTAGCTGAATGTTTTTGTGCATGCCACCAAAAATACAGGAATCAACTCTACCAAATTTAGGGATAAAACTCTTTCTAAAAAAATTCTCAAAAATCTCGAACCGTAAAAAGTTTCCAAAATCGTGAAAAATAGAAAACGGGTCGTCTCTGGTCGACTGAGTGCCCGTACGCTCGTTTTGTGGGTTGACTTAGGCATACGGAGTTCATCCCCAGTCTAAGCATACGGAGTTCATTCCCTGTCTAAGATCGGACTGGATCGAGGGTTACGGCAGCAGGATCGGTAGCACGCAGGGGGGATCGGGCTGATCCTTGGCTTACGCATTTTGCCTCTCCGACCGACTGAGCGCCTGCACGCCCGTTTCGTGGGTTGGCTTTGGAATAGGGAGTTCATTCCATGCCTAAGCCCTAGCCAGACTGAGGGTTGTGGTAGCGGGACCGACAGCGCGCAGGGGGGATTGGGTCGATCCCCGACTTGCGCATTATGCCTCTTCGGTCGGCCTCTCCGTCCGGCTGAGCACCCGTACGCTCATTTCATGGGTTGACTTAGGCATACAGAGTTCATCCATAATCTAAGGATGCAAAGTTCATTCCTAGTCTAAGATCGGACCAAATCGAGGGTTACAGTAGTAGGATCGATAGCTTGCAGGGGGGGCCAGACCGGTCCCCGGCTTGCACATTCTGCCTCTTCGACCAGCTCAGCACCCGCACGTTCATTTCGTGGGTTGACTTATGCATACAGAGTTCATTCCCAGTCTAAGATCGGATCGGACCGAGGGTTACGATAGTAGGATCGACAGCACGTGGAGGGGACCGGGCTAATCCCCGATTTACGCATTCTGCCTCTCCGACCGACTGAGCACCAGCATGCTCGTTTCATGGGTTGGCTTAGGCATACGAAGCTCATTCCATGTCTAAGCATACAGAGTTCATTCCCAGTCTAAGATTTTGAGTCACGATGCACATGCTGGGCTCGAGCATTTGCTGGTGTCACATTTTTTTCACCCGGGGCACCATTGTCGAAGCATCACCGGAAAGTCTAATCGACGACATTGGGGGTTTCGATGATTGGGGGGGCTAGCTGAGCGCCCGTATGCTTGTTTTGTGGGTTGACTTAGGGATACAGAGTTCATCCTCAGTCTAAGCATACGGAGTTCATTCCCAGTCTAAGATCGGACCGGACCGAAGGTTGCGGTAGCAGGATCGACAGCACGCAAGGGGGACCGGGCCGATCCCCGGCTTGCGTATTCTACCTCTCTGACCGGTTGAGCGCTCGGACGCCTGTTTCGTGGGTTGGCTTAGGCATAGGGAGTTCATTCCATGTCTAAGACCCAGTCGAACCGAGGGTTGTGGCTAAGGGACCGGTAGCACACAGAGGGGGACCGGGTCGATCCCCGGCTTGCGCATTATTCCTCTCCGATAGGCTCAGCACCCGAATGCTCTTTTCATGGGTTGACTTAGGCTTACGGAGTTCATTCCCAGCCTAAGATCAGACCGGACTGAAGGTTACGGTAGTAGGATCGACAGCATGCAGGTGGGGACCGGGCTGATCACCGGCTTGTGCATTCTGCCTCTCCGGTTGGCTGAGCGCCCGCACGCTCATTTTGTGGGTTGGCTTAGGCATACGGAGTTCATTCCATATCTTAGCATACGGAGTTCATTCCCAGTCTAAGATCGAACCGAAACGAGGGTTGTGACAGCAGGATCAGTCGCACGTAGGGGGGATCAGGCTGATCCTCGGCTTGTGTATTCTACCTCTCCGGTCGGCTGAGCGCCCGCACGCCTGTTTCGTGGGTTGGCTTAGGCATAGGGAGTTCATTCCATGTCTAAGCCCCAGTCGGACCAAGGGTTGTGGCAGCGGGACCGGTAGCACGTAGAAGGGGACCGGGTTGATCCCTGACCTACGTATTATGCCTCTTCGGCCGGCTTAGTGCCGCACACTCATTATCGTGGGTTGAACTTAGGCAACACGGAGTTCATTCCGCAATCTAAGATTGGATCGGACCGAGGGTTACTGGCAGCAGGACAGCATGCCAGGGGGACGACGACCTGAGTGCCCACGCTCGTTTCATGGGTAAACTTAGGCATACGGAGTTCATCCCCAGTCTAAGCATACGGAGGTCATTCCCAGTCTAAGATCAAACCAGACCGAGGGTTACGGAGCAAGATTGACAGCACGTAGGGGGGACTGGGCTGATCCCCGGCTTGCGCATTCTGCCTCTCCGACCAGCTAAGTGCCCGCACGCCCATTTCATTGGTTGGCTTAGGCTTAGGGAGTTGATTCCATGTCTAAGCCCCAGCCGAACCGAGGGTTGTTGCAGCGGGACCAGTAGCACGCTGAGGGGGATCGAGCCGATCCCTGGCTTGCACATTATGCCTCTCCGGTCTGCTCAGCGCCCGCACGCTCATTTCATGGATTGACTTAGGCATACAGAGTTCATTCCCAGTCTAAGATCGGATCGGACTGATGGTTGCAGTAGTAGGATCGATAGCACGCAGGGGGGACCGGGCTGATCCCCGGCTTACACATTCTGCCTCTCCGACCGGGTGAGTGCCCGCACGCTCGTTTCGTGGGTTGGCTTAGGCATACGGAGGTCATTCCATGTCTAAGCATACGGAGTTCATTCCCAGTCTAAGATCGGACCAAACCAAGGGTTGCGACAGCAGGACCAGCAGCAGGAACGACACCACGTAGGGGTAACCAGGCCGATCCTCGACTTGTGTATTCTTCCTCTCAGGCCGGCTGAGTGCTCGCACGCTTGTTTCATGGCACCAGGCTGATCCCCGACTTGCACATTAGGCATACGGAGTTCATCCCCAGTCTAAGCATAAGGAGTTAATTCCCAGTCTAAGATCGGATCGGATCGAGGGTTTTGGCAGCAGGATCGGCAACACGCAAGGGGGATCGGGTCGATCCCTATCTTTCGCATTCTGCCTCTCCGGTCGGCTGAGCGCCCGTACGCCCGTTTCTTGGGTTGGCTTAGGCATAGGGAGTTAATTCTATGTCTAAGCCCCAACCGGATCGAGGGTTGTACAGCGGGACCGACAGCATGAAGAGAGGGACCGAGTCGATCCCCGGCTTGCGCATTATGCCCCTCCGTCGGCCACAGCGCCCGCACGCTCATTTCGTGGGTTGACTTAGGCATACGGAGTTCATCCCCAGTCTAAGCATATGGAGTTCATCCTCAGTCTAAGATCGAACTGGACCGAGGGTGGCGGTAGCAGGATCGACAGCACGTAGGGGGCTCGATACCCGCACACTCGTTTTGTGGGTTGACTTAGGCATACGGAGTTCATTCCTAGTCTAAGATCAGACCGGACCAAGGGTTACGGCAGTAGGATTGACAGCACGCAGGGGGGACCGGGCTGATCCCTGGCTTACGCATTCTGCCTCTCCGGCCGACGGGGGCCCGTACGCTCGTTTCATGGGTTGGCTTAGGCATACGGAGTTCATTCCATGTCTAAGCCTCAGTCGGACCGAGGGTTGTGCCACCAGGACCGACAACAGGATCGACAGCACGTTTAGGGGGACTGGGCTGATCCTCGGCTTACGGATTATGCCTCTCCGACCGGCCTCTCCGATCGGCTGAACGTCCGTACGCTCGTTTTGTGTGTTGACTTAGGCATACAGAGTTCATTCCCAGTCTAAGCATATGGAGTTCATTCCCAGTCTATGATCGGATCGGACTGAGGGTTACGGTAGTAGGATCGGTAGCACGTATGGGGGATTGGGCCGATCCTCGGTGTCACGATCCACGCGTTCCTCCTACTGAAACCAGGCGACCGTACGGCACCAAGACTAATCCTAGTCAAGGTCAGCCTTCTATCGAGTCCATTTTTCCACAGACGGATCAATTCCAGTCCTACAAGCCGCATGCCCATGAGCTTTTTCTGGCCCTTACCCCGTAGGGTCGCTCATTCCGAACTCTATAGGGAGGAACCCACTCCCATCATACAATAGTCCACGATCCTCAACTTAGCCCCCGAGCACCCAGCTCGGCTCACGAGGCTTTAGATCTCGAGGTCCGATCATCAATTGCCCTTAGGGACACATAGTCCCGTTTCTCACGATATTATAGCTTCTTGACATGGGGAGTACCCAACACCATGCTCGCACATATGATGCGCAAGCTTTCGTATCAAGTTTACGCAAGCACCCCAATTAAGCTGGTCAGCAGCCAGCTCGGAGCCTTTAGGCTCATCTCATCCCACGGGACTCGATTCTTAGGGCTTACGCCCTTTAGCATCATTATCGGCCGCCCGCACGCATGACTGACACCCAACATCATGCTAGTCCCGCAAGGGGACTCAGGTGGACTGCCCCAGCTGCAGCACACCAGTCGCCCGCACTCAAGGTTGACACCAACCTTTATGCTAGTCCCGCAAGGGGACCAGTCGCCCGCATGCATGGTTGACACCAACTATCATGCTAGTCCCGCAAGGGACTTGGGTGGACTGCCCCTAGCTGTAGTCCACTAGCCGACCAGCCACAGGGGTCTAGTAGCGTACCTGCCTGCTAGCCTGCGCATCCCTCAGGCTCGAGGGCATCCCTCCCACATAAACGCCATCGCATGATCCTTCCGACTCGAGGAGGGGAAACCGAGGGGCCTAATGATCTCTACCATCAAACCCCATGGTTCAACGCAAAGGTGCGATACGAGGCCCGCCAGCCCCAACCGCCCCCGGGTTTATCGTGACCCGAGAAAACATCGTGCCACACTCGTGACCCTACGATGTCCGCCCACCTAGCTACTAGCAGTGACTAGGAGTAGCTCACTTCAGACTAGCCAGGCCCCCGCCTGCCCGCTAGCTAAGGGGGTGGTGGAGAGCTGACACCAGACATCCCCTTATAAAGAAAGTTAGAGATTTTTCCAATCTGCTACCAGTGACCGTAAGAATGTCTGAAACGGGGACACTTTTCTGCCCAACCACCTTAGGGCCTTTCTCCGGCTAACTCAGGGCCCCGTAACCTTCCTCTAGGTCACCATTACTCCTTGACTCTGCTCGTTGCTCCATTAACCCACTCGAAGGTGCTCGCACATGGCTTCGACCGACAGCACCTGTCTGGCTAGCTGGTCCTAGGGCACCGATGTAATGCCTTATACTTACCTGCATATCTCGGGGTTTAGGACATGGACCGTCCACACACAATGTCCCAACCTATTCTCATGCTCGGAATGCCGGCACACTGCTTCCATAGATGGCACCCGCCAGGCTACTTAGCTTGAGGGTGTCCGACCACTGTCTCGAACTTCCCCGCGTATCTTGCGACCCAGGGCTCCCATTGCCCCCACAACATGCATGTTAGCATCATGTTCCCAAGCTCCAAATGCACACCCGCAATCCTTAGAACCGCTTTCCCGCCAGCTCGGTCTCGACCGCTGCTTGGTCCAGGGTCAGTCATGGCAGGACCAAGGCCTGACCATCACACTCTCCCCCACTTACTATGTCGATGCCCTCATCGACGTCTAGACCAAACCCAACGATCTTGTTGCACATAGCTGACATTTACTCATATGTCTCTCACTTGTGCCCTCAAGAATTGGTCGAGGTCCTGTCACATGAGGCATCGCGCACAGTACTCGTCCATTATTGATGTAGATGGGTCACGTTGTTGCACCCCTGCCGCTCAGCTCAATTCCTGCTCGAACCGTTTAACCTTGTCGTGGTTGTTCCATATGGGCCATACCATGGCTTCATCTCTTGAACATGTCATGTTGCGACCTTGAAGCACCCTCATCGATCAATGACCCTCAATAAAATGAATGACCACCCGCTTTGCCACTCATTGGTGCGTCCCACCGGACGTGACCCCTCACACCAACTGCACTCTTGTAGCATCAGCCCACTGATGCGCCCCTATGGGCATGGTGCTTAGGTTAACCACACTCATACGGCACCCTACGTGATAGACCCTAGCACAGTGGCATTCAGGCACTTTGGTCATCTCTCAACTTGGGTCCTCTCGGCCCCTCCAAGGTCACCTTTCTAGGTGTGGCCCTCTGGCCAACCGCCCCCAAGACGACACCTTAAAGCGCGCTACTTGGTCTTTGCCCTTGGCTTAAACACCGTGCTCCATTGCCCAAGCTCCTCTATCTCGGCTCAGTCTCATGGGGAAATGACAGGTTTCCCCCACTTTTACTTGAAACTCAACACAATATGATCAGATCGGACCGAAGGTTGCGGCAGCATGATCGACAGCACGTAGGGGGGACCATGCCGATCTTTGGCTTGCGTATTCTGCTTCTCCGGTCAGCTGAGTGCCCGCACGCCCATTCTATGGGTTGGCTTAGTCATAGGGAGTTCATTCCATGTCTAAGCCCCAGCCAGACCGAGGGTTGTGGCAGCAAGACCGGCAGCACGCAGAGGGAGACCGGGTCGATCCTCGGCTTGTGCATTATGCCTCTTCAGCCGACTCAATGCCCGCACGCTCGTTTCATGGGTTGACTTATGCATACAGAGTTCAGTCCCAGTCTAAGATCAAACCAGACCGAGGGTTGTAGCAGCAGGATCGATAGCACGATGGGGGGACTGGGTCGATCCCCAACTTACGCATTATGCCTCTCCGGTCGGCTGAGCGCTTGCACACTCGTTTTGTGGGTTGGCTTAGGCATACGAAGTTCATTCCATGTCTAAGCATACGAAGTTCATTGCATGTCTAAGATTTTGAGCCACAGTGCACATGCTGGGCTCGGGCATGTACTAGTGCTACATTTTTTTCACCCGAGGCAGCACGCAGGGGGGATTAGGCTGATCCTCAGCTTGTGCATTCTACCTTTCCAGTCGGTTGAGCACCCGTACGCTCGTTTCGTGGGTTGGCTTAGACATACGGAGTTCGTTCCATGTCTAAGCCCTAGCCAGACCGAGGTTTGGCAGCAGGACTGGCAGCGAGATCGTAGCACGCAGGGGGGATCGAGCTGATCTCTAGCTTGCGTATTAGCCTCTCTTGATCACCTCTTCGGCCGGTTGAGTGCCCGCACGCTCGTTTCTGGGTACTTAGGCATACGGTATCACCCCAGTCAAGCATTACGGAGTTCATTCCCAGTCTAAGATCAGATCGGACTGTGGGTTGTGACAGCAGGATCAGCAACATGCAGTGGGGATCGATCCAATCTCCAGCTTGCGCATTCTGTCTCTCCGGCCGGCTGAGCGCCCGCACGCCCGTTTCATGGGTTGGCTTGGGCATAGGGAGTTATTCATGTCTAAGCCCTAACGGACTGAGGTTGGCAGCGGACAGCAGCACGCAGAGGGGGATCGGGTCGGTCCCGCGGTGTCACGGACTTAAGCTTTCTCTCAGCAAGCAATAGACTGTGTGGCACTTGAAATGGGTGCTCCCAACCAAGTTAGCCTTTAATAGATCGATATCTGAACAAATAACCATAAGCCATGGTTAGTCCCAAGCATTCACAATAAGACATAATATATCGAGATCGATCTCAAGCACACACACAAGAAGGCATATTTGCATCGAGAAAAAGAAAAACACATCGAGGCAACAATCGGGACATTCAATTGGGGTGAGTTTTATTATAGTCGGGAATCATACATCGGGACCTCACACCATCACCAGGGCCAGGGAGCAGCCCTAAGTGGGTGGCTTCAGCTCGCATAGCAACTGGTGAGACAACCCAACACTATGCTACCGGCTCACCCCCTAAAGAGTCTTAGAGATTTTAGAGCTATGCTACCAGTAACCATTATAATGTTTGAAATGGGGACACTTTTCCTAGCACAAGGGATCTACCCTGCCATGGCCCTATACATGGGTGGCTTATGGCAACCTAAGTCCTGGTCATGGCCCTATACAAGGTTGGCTCATGACACCCGGCTTGCACATTATGCCTCTCCGGTCAGCTCAGCGCCCGCATGCTCATTTCGTGGGTTGACTTAGGCATACGGAGTTCATTCCCAGTCTAAGATTGGATCGGATCGAGGGTTACGACAGTAGGATCGACAGCACACAGGAGGGACTGTACCGATCCCCAGCTTGCGCATTCTGCCTCTTCGGTCGACTGAGCGCCCGCACGCTCATTTCGTGGGTTGGCTTAGGCATACAGAGTTCATTCCATGTCTAAGCCCCAGTCGGACTAAGGGTTGTGGTAGCAGGACCGATAGCGGGATCGATAGCACGCAGAGGGGGACCGGGCTGATCCTTGACTTGCGCATTATGCCTCTTCGGCCAGCCTCTCTGGCCGGCTGAGCACCTGCACTCTCGTTTTGTGGGTTGACTTAGGCATACGGAGTTCATCCCTAGTCTAAGCATACGAAGTTCATTCCCAGTCTAAGATCAGACCAGACTGAGGGTTGCGGTAGCAGGATTGACAGCACGCAGGGGGGATTGGGTCGATCCCCGGGCTTACGCATTCTCCCTCTCCGGTCGACTGAGTGCCCACACGCCCGTTTCATGAATTGGCTTAGGCATAGGGAGTTCATTCCATGTCTAAGCCCCATCCAGACCGAGGGTTGTGGCAGTGGGACCGACAGCACGCAGAGGGGGACCCGACCGATCCCCAGCTTGTGCATTATGCCTCTTCGGTCAGCTCAACCCCCGCACTTTCATTTTGTGGGTTGACTTAGGCTTACAGAGTTCATTCCCAGTCTAAGATCAGATCGAATTGAGAGTTGTGGCAGTAGGATCGATAGTACGTAGGGGGGACCGAGCCGATCCCTGGCTTGCGCATTCTGCCTCTTCGATTGACTGAGCGCCCGCACGCTCGTTTCGTGGGTTGGCTTAGGCATACGGAGTTCATTCGCAGTCTAAGAGTTTGAGCCACGGTACACATGCTGGGCTCAGGCATCTGCTGGTGTCGCATTTTTTTTTTGCCCGGGGCACCATCGTCGGAGCATCGTCAGAGAGCCTAACCGGCGGCATTGGGGTTTCCAGCGATTGGGGGGCTGGGGGGTGTGCGCACATTATGTGCGATGGGTGCTGGTATTTGGCCCTTATATTGGCCCCCTATCCCTCATCAAACCTCAAAAACTCACACCCCCTTAAAGAGCATTTGAGATTTTATAGGTTTGTTGCCAGTAGCCATGAAAGTGTCTGAAATGGGGACATTTTTTTCAAATGGTCACAAAATATTCTCCACTTCGAGTTTTTAGCTGAATTTTTTTGTGCATGCCAAAAACAATACAAGGATAACCTTGACTAAATTTGGGGAGAAAACTCTTTCTAAAAAAATTTTAAAAAATCCCGAACCGCAAAAAGTTTCAAAAATCGTGAAAAATAGAAAACGGGTCGTCTTGCCACGAAACTTCACATGAAGGTTAGGGGACCATTGTATGAATTTACAAGTCATAAAAATGACATTGGCATGGCAGAAATATGAAGATGTCCTTGAACCCACCTACCACCCGTTTGATCCCCGGGTTACGTATCTTCCTCTCTGGTCGGCTGAGCGCCCGCATGCTCGTTTTATGGGTTGACTTAGGCATACGAAGTTCATCCCCAGTCTAAGCATACAGAGTTCATTCCCAGTCTAAGATCAGATCAGATCGAGGGTTACGGTAGCAAGATCGACAGCACGCATGGGGGACCGAGCCGATCCTCGACTTAGGCATTCTGCCTCTCCGGCCGGCTGAGTGCCCGCACGCCCGTTTCGTGGGTTGGCTTAGGCATAGGGAGTTCATTCCATGTCTAAGCCCCAGCTGGATTAAGGGTTGTGGCAGCGGGACTGGCAGCACGTAGAGGTGGATCGGGTCGATCCTCAACTTACGCATTATACCTCTTCGGTTGGCTCAGCACCCGCACGCTCATTTCTTGGGTTGACTTATGCATATGGAGTTCATTCCATGATCGAGGGTTGTAGCAGCAGGATTAACAGCACCTATGGGGGGATTGGGCCGATCCTCGGCTTGTACTTTCTACCTCTCCGGCCGACTGAGCGCCCATACGCTCGTTTCATGGGTTGGCTTAGGCATACGGAGTTCATTCCATGTCTAAGATCATTGACTTAGGCAGCAGGATCGACAGCACGCAGGGGGGATCGGGTCGATCCCCGGCTTGTGCATTCTGCCTCTTCGGCTGGTTGAGCGTCCGTAAGCTCGTTTCGTGGGTTGGCTTAAGCATATGGAGTTCATTCCATGTCTAAGCCCCAGTCAGACCAAGGGTTGTTGCAGCGGGACCGGCAGCACGCAGAGAGGGACCGGGCCAATCCCCAGCTTGCGCATTATGACTCTTCAACCGGCTTCGCGCCTGCACGCTCATTTCGTGGGTTGACTTATGCATACGGAGTTCATTCCTAGTCTAAGATCAGACCGGACCGAGGGTTGTGGCTGCAGGATCAACAACACATAGGGGAGGATCGGGCCGATCCCTGGCTTGGGCATTCTACCTCTCCGGTCGGCTGAGCGCCCGCACGCTCGTTTCGTTGGTCGGCTTAGGCATACGGAGTTCATTCCATGTCTAAGCATACGGAGTTCATTCCCAGTCTAAGATTTTGAGCCACGGTGCACATGGTGGGCTTGAGCATGTGCTGGTGCCACATTTGTTTCGCCCGGGGCACCATTGTCGGAGCATCACCGGAGCATCGCCAAAGCATTGCCAGAGAGCCTAACCAGCGGCATTGGGGGTTTCGATGATTGGGGGGGCCGGGGGGTGTGCACACATGATGTGCGATGGGTGCTGGTACTTGGCCCTTATATTGGCCCCCTATCCCTCATCAAACCTTGAGAACTCACACCCCTTTAAAGAGCGTTTGAGATTTTATAGGTTTGCTACCAGTAGCCATTAAAGTGTCTAAAATGGGGACACTTTTTTCAAACGGTCACAAAATCTTCTCCACTTCGAGTTTTAGCTAAATTTTTTTGTGCATGCCAAAAAAAATACAAGGATCACCTCTACCAAATTTGGGGACAAAACTCTTTCTAAAAAAATTTTAAAAAATCCCGAATCGCAAAAAGTTTCAGAAATTGTGAAAAATAGAAAACGGGTAGTCTTGCCACGAAACTTCACATGAAGGCTTAGGGGACCATTGTATGAATTTAAAAGCCATAAAAATGGCATTGGCATGGAAAAAATATTAAGATGTGCCTGAACCCACCTACCACCCGTTCGATCCCTGGCTTGCGCATCCTGCCTCTCTGGTCGGCTGAACGCCCGCACGCTCGTTTTGTGGGTTGACTTAGGCATATGGAGTTCATCCCCAGTCTAAGCATACGGAGTTCATTCCTAGTCTAAGATCAGACCAGAACGAGCATTACGGCAGCAGGATCAGTAGCACGCAGGGGGGATCGAACCGATCCCTGGCTTGCGCATTTTGCCTTTCCGGTAAGCTGAGCGCCCGCACGCCCGTTTTATGGGTTGGCTTAGGCATAGGGAGTTCATTCCATGTCTAATCCCCAGCCAGATCGAGGGTTGTGGTAGCGGGACCGACAGCACGCAGAGGGGGACCCGACCGATCCCCAGCTTGTGCATTATGCCTCTTCAGTCAGCTCAGCGCCTGCACTCTCATTTTGTGGGTTGACTTAGGCTTACAGAGTTCATTCCCAGTCTAAGATCAGACCGGACTGGACCGAGGGTTACGCCAGTCAGATCGACAACTCGCAGGAGGGGACAGGGCCGATCCCCGGCTTACGCATTCTACCTCTTCGATCGGCTGAGCGTTCGTACGCTCGTTTCATGGGTTGGCTTAGGCATATGGAGTTCATTCCATGTCTAAGCATACAGAGTTCATTCCCAGTCTAAGATCGGACTGGACCCAGGATTACGGCAGTAGGACCAGTAGCAGGATCGATAGGACGCAAGGGGGATTGGGTCGATCCCCGACTTGCAGATTTTATCTCTCCGACCGGCTGAGCGCCCGCACGCTTGTTTCGTGGGTTGGCTTAGGCATACAGAGTTCATTCCATGTCTAAGCCCCAGTCGGACCGAGGTTTGTGGCAGCAAGACCGGTAGCGGGATCGACAGCACGCAGAGGGGGACCAGGCTGATCCTCGGCTTGTGCATTTTACCTCTCTAGCTGGCCTCTCCGGTCGGTTGAGCACCCATACACTCGTTTCTTGGGTTGAGTTAGGCATACGAAGTTTATCCCCAATCTAAGCATACAGAGTTCATTCTGAGTCTACGATCAGACCGGATCAAGGGTTGCAGCAGCAGGATCGGCAGCATGCAGGGGGGACCAGGCCGATCCCTAGCTTACGCATTCTGCCTCCCCGGCCGACTGAGCGCCCGCACGCCCGTTTCGTGGGTTGGCTTAGGCATAGGGAGTTCATTCCATGTCTAAGCCCCAACCGAACTGAGGGTTGTGGCAGCGGGACCGGTAGCACATAGAGGGGGATCAGGCCGATCCTGGGCTTGCGTATTATGCCTCTTCGGCCTGCTCAGCGCCCGTACGATCTTTTCATGGGTTGATTATGCAAATGAAGTTCATTCCCAGTCTAAGATCGAACTAGACCGAGGGTTGCACCAGTAGGATCGACACCACGCAGGGGGGATCGGGCCGATCCTCGGCGTGCATTTTTTGCCTCTCCGGTCGGCTGAGCACCCGTACGCTCGTTTCGTGGGTTGGCTTAGGCAGACGGAGTTCATTCCATGTCTAAGCATACGAAGTTCATTCCCAGTCTAAGATTTTGAGCCACGGTGCACATGTTGGGCTCAAGCATGTGCTGGTGCCACATTTTTTTTGCCGGAGCATCACCGAAGAGCCTGACCGGCAGCATTAGGGGTTCCGGCGATTGGGGGGGCCGGGGGGTGTGCGCACATGATGTGTGATGGGTGCTGGTACTTGGCCCTTATATTGGCCCCCTATCCCTCATCAAACCTCGAGAACTCATACCCTCTTAAAGAGCATTTGAGATTTTATAGGTTTGCTGCTAGTAGCAATTAAAGTGTCTGAAATGGGGACACTTTTTTCAAATGGTCACAAAATCTTCTCCACTTCAAATTTTTAGCTGAATTTTTTTGTCCCTACCAAAAAAAATACAAGGATCACCTCTACCAAATTTGGGGACAAAAATCTTTGTAAAAAAATTTTAAGAAATCCCGATCCGTAAAAAGTTTAAAAAATCATGAAAAATAGAAAACGGGTCGTCTTGCCATGAAACTTCACATGAAGGCTTAGGGGACCGTTGTATGAATTTACAAGCCATAAACATGGCATTGGCATGGCAGAAATATGAAGATGTGCTTGAACACACCTACCACCCATTTGATCCCCGACTTGCGCATCCTGCCTCTCTGGTTGGTTGAGCACCCGCACGCACGTTTCGTGGGTTGACTTAGGCATACGGAGTTCATTCACAGTCTAAGATCAGATCGGACCGAGGGTTGCGACAGCAGGACCAACAGCAGGAATGGCAGCACGCAAGGTGGGACCGGGTCGATCCCTGGCTTGCGCATTCTGCCTCTCCGGTCGGTTGAGCGCCCGTATACTCGTTTCATGGGTTGGCTTAGACATACGGAGTTCATTCAATGTCTAAGCCCCAGTCAGACCGAGGGTTGTGGCAGCAGGACCGACAGCAGGATCGGCAGCACGTAGAGGGGGATCGGGCTGATCCTCGGCTTGTACACTATGCCTCTTCAGCCGGCTGAGCGCCCGCATCTCGTTTCGTGGGTTGACTTAGGCATACGAAGTTCATCCCCAGTCTAAGCATATGGAGTTCATTCCCAGTCTAAAATTGGACCAGACGGAGGGTTGTAGCAGTAGGATTGATAGCACGTAAGGGGGATCGAGCCAATCCCCGGCTTGCGCATTCTGCCTCTTTGGCTGACTGAGCGCTCGCATGCCAATTTCATGGGTTGGCTTAGGCATAGGGAGTTCATTCCATGTCTAAGCCCCAGACGGACTAAAGGTTGTGGCAGTGGGACCGGCAGCACGTAGAGGGGGACCGGGCCGATCCTCGGCTTACGCATTATGCCTCTTCGGCTGGCTCAGCGCCTGCACGCTTGTTTTGTGGGTTGACTTTTGCATACGAAGTTCATTCCTAGTCTAAGGTTAGATCAAACCGAGGGTTACGGCAGCAGGATCGACAGCACACAGGGGGGACCAGGCCGATCCCCGACTTACGCATTCTACCTCTCCGACCGACTGAGCACCCGCACACTCGTTTCGTGGGTTGGCTTAGGCATACAGAGTTCATTCCATGTCTAAGCATACGGAGTTCATTCCCAGTCTAAGAGTTTGAGCCATGGTGCACATGCTAGGCTCAGGCATGTGCTGGTGCCACATTTTTTTCACCAGGGGCACCATCGTCGGAGCATCGTCGGACAGCCTAACCGGCGGGATTGGGGTTTCCAACGATTGGGGGGGCCAAGGGGTGTACGCACATGATGTGCGATGGGTGCTGGTACTTGGCCCTTATATTGGCCCCCTATTCCTCATCAAACCTTGAGAACTCACACCGGCTTAAAGAGCATTTGAGATTTTATAGGTTTGCTGCCAGTAGCCATGAAGGTATCTGAAATGGGGACACTTTTTTCAAACGATCACAAAATCTTCTCCACTCTGAGTTTCTAGCTGAATTTTTTTATGCATATCGACAAAAATACAAGGATCACCTTTACCAAATTTGGGGACAAAACTCTTTCTAAAAAAATTTTAAAAAATCCCGAACCGTAAAAAGTTTCAAAAATCATGAAAAATAGAAAACGGGTCGTCTTGCCACGAAACTTCACATGAAGGCTTAGGAGACCATTGTATCAATTTACAAGCCATAAAAATGACATTGGCATGGCAGAAATATGAAGATGTGCTTGAACCCACCTACCACCCGGTCGATCCCCGGCTTGCGCATCCTATTCTCTGGTCGGCTGAGCGGTCGTACGCTTGTTTCATGGGTGGACTTAGGCATACGAAGTTCATCCCCAGTCTAAGCATATGGAGTTCATTCCCAGTCTAAGATCAGACCGGACTGAGGGTTACGACAGCAGGATCGATAGCACGTAGGGAGGATCGAGTCGATCCCTGGCTTATGCATTCTGCCTCTCTGGCCAGCTGAGCACCCGTAAGCTTGTTTCATGGGTTGGCTTAGGCATAGGGAGTTCATTCCATGTCCAAGCCCCAGCCAGACCGAGGGTTGTGGCAGCGGGACCGATAGCACGCAAAGGGGGATCGGGTCGATCCCCAACTTACGAATTATGCCTCTCCGGCCGGCTCAGCGCCCCCACGCTCATTCGTGGGTTGACTTAGGCATACGGAGTTCATTTCTAGTCTAAGATCGGACCAGACTGAGGGTTGCAGTAGTAGGACTAGCAGTAGGATCAGCAGCACGTAGGGGAGACCGAGCTAATCCCCAGCTTGCACATTCTGCCTCTCCGACCGACTGAGCGCCCGTACACTCGATTCATGGGTTGGCTTAGGCATACGGAGTTCATTCCATGTCTAAGCCTCGGTCAGATCGAGGGTGTGGCAACAAGACCGGCAGCGAGATTGGCAGCATGCGGAGGGGGATCGGACTGATCCTCGGCTTGGGCATTACGCCTCTCCGACTGGCCACTCTGATCGACTGAGCGCCCGCACACTCGTTTCGTGGGTTGACTTACGCATATGGAGTTCATCCCCAGTCTAAGCATACGGAGTTCATTCTCAGTCTAAGATCAGATCGAACCAAGGGTTGCAACAGTAGGATCGGTAGCATGCAGGGAGGACCGAGTCGATCCCTGGCTTACACATTCTGCCTCTATGACTGGCTGAGCACCCGCACGCCCGTTTCATGGGTTGGCTTAAGCATAGGGAGTTCATTCCATGTCTAAACCCCAGTCGAATCGAGGGCTGTGGTAGTGAGACCAACAGCAAGCAGAGGGGGATCGAGCTGATCCCCAGCTTACGCATTATGCCTCTTCGGCTGGCTCAGCGCCCGCACGCTCATTTTGTGGGTTGACATATGCATACGAAGTTCATTCCTAGTCTAAGATCGAACCAGACCGAGGGTTGTGGCAGCAAGATCGACAGTACACAGGGAGGGACTGGTCGATCCCTGGCTTGCACATTTTGCCTCTCTAGTCGGCTGAGCGCCCGCACATTCGTTTCGTGGGTTGACTTAGGCATACGGAGTTCATCCCTAGTCTAAGCATACGGAGTTCATTTCCAATCTAAGATCGGATCAAACCGAAGGTTGCGATAGCAGGATCGACAGCATGCAGGGGGACCGGCCTGATCCCTGGCTTACGCATTCTACCACTCCGGTCGATTGAGCGCCTGCACGCTCATTTCATGGGTTGGCTTAGGCATACGGAGTTCATTCCAAGTCTAAGCCCCAACCGGACCGAGGGTTGTGGCAGCAAGACCGGCAGCGAGATCGGCAGCACGCAGAGGGGGATCGAGCTGATCCCCGACTTGTGCATTATGCCTCTCCGGCTGGCCTCTCCAGCCGGTTGAGCACCCGCACGCTCGTTTCGGGCGTTCACTTAGGCATACGGAGTTCATCCGTAGTCTAAGCATACAGAGTTCGTTCTCAGTCTAAGATCGGATTGGACTGGGGGTTGCAACAGCAGGATCGACAGCATGCAGAGGGGATCAGGCTGATCCCCGCCTTGTGCATTCTGCCTCTCCGATCGACTGAGCGCCCGCACGCCCGTTTCAAGGGTTGGCTTAGGCATAGGGAGTTCATTCCATGTCTAAGCCCCAGTCGGACCGAGGGTTGTGGTAGCGGGACCGACAGCACGCAGAAAGCGACCGGGCCGATCCTCGGCTTGCACATTATGCCTCTTCGATCAGCTCAGTGCCCGACCACGCATTTCGTGGGTTGACTTAGGCATACGAAGTTCATTCCCAGTCTAAGATCAGACCAGACCGAGGGTTCTAGTAGTAGGATCGATAGCATGCAGGGGGACCGAGCTGATCCTGGCTTGCGCATTTTGCCTCTTCGACCAGCTGAGTGCCTGCATGCTCGTTTCGTGGGAGGGCTTAGGCATACGGAGTTCATTCCATGTCTAAGCATATGGAGTTCATTCCCAGTCTAAGATCGGACCAGACCGAGGCTTGCGGTAGCAGGACCAGCAGTAGGATTGATAGCACGCAGGGGGGGACTAAGCCGATCCTCGGCATGCGCATTCTGCCTCTCTGGCTAACTGAGTGCTCGCACGCTCGTTTCGTGGGTTGACTTAGGCATACGGAGTTCATCCCCAGTCTAAGCATACAGAGTTCATTCCCAGTCTAAGATCAAATCGGACCGAGGGTTGCGATAGCAGGATCGGCAGCACGCAGAGGGGATCGGGTCGATCCCTGGCTTGCGCATTCTGCCACTCCGATCGACTGAGCGCCCGCACGCCCGTTTCATGTGTTGGCTTAGGCATAGGGAGTTCATTCGATGTCTAAGCCCCAGCTGGACCGAGGGTTGTGGCAGCGGGATCGACAGCACATAGAGGGGGATCGGGCGATCCCCAGCTTGGGCATTATGCAGCTTCAGTCGGCTCAGCACCCGCACACTCATTTTGTGGGTTGACTTAGGCATACAGAGTTCATCCCCAGTCTAAGCATACGGAGTTCATTCCCAGTCTAAGATTAGACTGGGCTGAGGGTTGCGATAGCAGGATTGATAATACATAGGGGGGACCGAGCTGTTCCTCGGCTTACGCATTCTGGCTCTCCGGCTAGCTAAGCGCCTGCACGCTCGTTTCATGGGTTGGCTTAGGCATAAGAAGTTCATTCCATGTCTAAGCATACAAAGTTCATTCCCAGTCTAAGATCGGACCGAACGAAGTGTTGCATTCGTAGGACCAACAGCAGGATCGACAGCACACAAGGGGGATCGGGTCGATCCCCGGCTTACACATTCTACCTCTCCGGCCGGTTGAGCGCCCGCTAGCTCCTTTCCTGGGTTAGCTTAGGCATACGGAGTTCATTCCATGTCTAAGCCCTAGCAGGACTGCGGGTTGTGGCAGCAGGACTGGCAGCGGGATCGGCAGCACGCAGAAGGGGACCGGATTGATCCTCGACTTTCGCACTATGCCTCTCCGGTCGGCTGAGCGCCCGCACGCTCGTTTCATGGGTTGACTTAGGCTTATGGAGTTCATCCCCAGTCTAAGCATACGGAGTTCATTCCCAGTCTAAGATCAAACCGGACCGAGGGTTGTGGCAGCAGGATCGGTAGCACGCAGGGGGGACCGGGCCGATCCCCGACTTTCGTATTCTGCCTCTCCGGTCGGTTGAGCTCCCGCATGCCCGTTTCGTGGGTTGGCTTAGGCATAGGGAGTTCATTCCATGTCTAAGGCACAACCGGACCGAAAGTTGTGGCAGCGAGGACAGCACGCAGAGGGGGATCGGGCCTATCCCCGGCTTACGCATTATGCCTCTCCGGTCGGCTCAGCGCTCGCAAGCTCGTTTCATGGGTTGACTTATGCATACGGAGTTAATTCGTAGTCTAAGATCAGACCAGACTGAGGGTTGCGGCAGCAGGATCAACAGCCCGTAAGGGGGACCGGGCCGATCCCTGACTTACACATTCTGCCTCTCCGATCGGCTGAGTGCCCGCACGCTCGTTTCGTGGGTTGGCTTAGGCATACGGAGTTTATTCCATGCCTAAGCATACGGAGTTCATTCCCGATCTAAGATTTTGAGCCACGGTGCACATGCTGGGCTCGGGAATGTACTGGTGCCACTTTTTTTTTGTCGGGGCACCATTGTCGGAGCATCGTCGGAGAGCCTAACCGACGGGATTAGGGGTTCCGGTGATTGGGGGGGCCGGGGGGTGTGCGCACATGATGTGCGATGGGTGCTGGTACTTAGCCCTTATATTGGCCCCCTATCCCTCATCAAACCTCGAGAACTCATAGCCCCTTAAAGAGCATTTCAGATTTTATAGGTTTGTTGCCAGTAGCCATTAAAGTGTCTAAAATGGGGACACTTTTTTCAAACGGTCACAAAATCTTCTCCACTTCGAGTTTTTAGCTGAATGTTTTTGTGCATTCCAATAAAAATACAAGGATCACCTCTAACAAATTTGGGGAGAAAACTCTTTCTAAAAAAATTTTAAAAAATCCCGAACCGTAAAAGTTTTGAAAATCGTGAAAAATAGAAAACGGGTCGTCTTGCCATGAAACTTCACATGAAGGCTTAGGGGACCATTGTAAGAATTTACAAGCCATAAAAATGGCAATTGGCAACGCGCAAGAAATATGAAGATGTTGCTTGAACCCACCTACCACCGGCGTTTGATCCCGCGGCTGCGTAATCCTACTCCTTCTGGTCGGCTAAACGCCCGCACGCTCGTTTCGTGGGTTTGACTTAGGCAATACAGAGGTTCATGCCCCAGTCTAAGGCCCATACAAGTTCATTCCCAGTGTTAAGATCAGACCGCGGACCGAGGGGTTACGACAGAAGGATCCGTACAGCGACGCAAGGGGGATCGAGTCGATCCCCGGCTTACACATTTTGCCTCTCTAACTGACTGAGCGTCGACATGCTCATTTCGTGGGTTGGCTTAGGCATACGTAGTTCATTCCATGTCTAAGCATACGGAGTTCATTCCCAATCTAAGATCGGACCAGACCGAGGATTACGGTAGTAGGACCAGCAGCAGGATTGGCAGCACGTAAGGGGTGACCGGGCCAATCCCTGACTTGTGCATTCTGCCCCTCCCACCGGTTGAGCGCTCGCACACTCGTTTCATGGGTTGGCTTAGGCGTATGGAGTTCTTTCCATGTCTAAGCCGGATCGAGGGTTGTGGCAGCAAGACTGGCAGCGGGATCGCTAGCATGCAGAGGGGGACCAAGCTGATCCCCGGCTTGCACATTATGCCTCTCCGACCGGCCTCTCCTGTCGACTGAGCGCCCACACGCTCGTTTCATGGGTTGACTTAGGCATACGGAGTTCATCCCCATTCTAAGCATATTGAGTTCATTCCCAGTCTAAGATCGGATCGGATCGAGGGTTGTAGCAGCAAGATCGGTAGCATGCAGGGGGGACCAAGTCGATCCCCGACTTGTGCATTCTGCCCCTCCGACTGGCTGAGCACCCACACGCTCATTTCGTGGGTTGGCTTAGGCATACAGAGTTCATTCCATGTCTAAGCCCCAGCCGGACCGAGGGTTATGGTAGCAGGACCGGAAGCGGGATCGACAGCACACTGAGGGGGATCGAGCTGATCCCCAGCTTACGCATTATGCCTCTCCGGGCGGCTGAATGCCCGCATGCTCGTTTCATGGGTTGACTTAGGCGTACGGAGTTCATCCCCAGTCTAAGCATACGAGTTCATTCCCAGTCTAAGATCAGACCGAACTGAGGGTTACGACAGTAGGATCGGTAGGACGGAGGGGCGATCGAGTCGATCCCCGGCTTGCGCATTCTGCCTCTCTGGCCGGCTAAGTGCCCACATGCCCGTTTCATGGGTTGCTTAGGCATAGGGAGTTCATTCCATGTCTAAGCCCCAGCCGGGCCGAGGGTTGTGGCAGTGGGATCGGCAACACGCAGAGCGGGACCGGGTCGAATCCTGGCTTGCGCATTATGCCTTTTCGGCCAGCTCAGCGCTCGCACGCTCGTTTCATGGGTTGACTTAGGCATACGAAGTTCATTCCTAGTCTAAGATCGGGTCGCACCGAGAGTTGTGGCAGCAAGATCGACAGCACGCAGGGGGAACCAGGCCGATCCCCGGCTTACACATTTTGCCTTTCTGATCGGTTGAGCGCCCGCACGCTCGTTTCATGCGTTGGCTTAGGCATACGGAGTTCATTCCATGTCTAAGCATACGGAGTTCATTCCCAGTCGAAGATTAGACTGGACTGAAGGCTGCGGTAGCAGGACCAGCAACAGGATCGACAGCACGTAGGGGGGACTGGACCGATCCCCGGCTAGCGTATTCTGCCTCTCTGATCGCTGAGCGCCTGCACGCTTGTTTCGTGGGTTGGCTTTGGCATACAGAGTTCATTCCATGTCTAAGCCCCAACCGGATCGAGGGTTGTGGCAACAGGATCGGCAGCGGGATCGACAGCACGCAGAGGGGGACCAGGCTAATCGCCAACTTACGCATTATGCCTCTCTGGCTGACTGAGTGCCCGTACGTTCGTTTCGTGGGTTGACTTAGGCATACGGAGTTCATCCCCAGTCTAAGCATACGGAGTTCACTCCCAGTCTAAGATCGGACCAGACAGAGGGTTGCGGCAGCAAGATCAACAGCACGCAGGGGACTGGGCCGATCCCCAGCTTGCGCATTCTGCCTCTCCGGTCGACTGAACGCCCGCACGCCCATTTCATGGGTTTGCTTAGGCATAGGGAGTTCATTCCATGTCTAAGCCCCAGTCGGACGGAGGGTTGTGGTAGTGGGACCTGTAGCATGCAGAGGGGGATCGGGCCGATCCGGGCTTGCGTATTATGCCTCTTTGATCTGCTCAGCACCCGCACGCTCGTTTCATGGGTTGACTTATGCATACGGAGTTCATTCCCAATCTAAGATGGATCAAACCGAGGGTTCTGACAGCAGAATTGACAGCACACAGGGGCAGACCAGGCCAATCCCTAGCTTGCGCATTCTACCTCTCTGGCCTGCTAGGCGCCCACACACTTGTTTCGTGGGTTGGCTTAGGCATGCAGAGTTCATTCCATGTCTAAGCATACGGAGTTCATTCCCAATCTAAGATTTTGAGCCACGGTGCACATGCTGGGCTCAGGCATGTGCTGGTGCCACATTTTTTTCACCCGGGGCACCATCGTCGGAGCATCGCTGGAGCATCACCGGAGAGCCTAACCGACAGCATTGCGGGTTTGGCGATTGGGGCGGCCGGGGGGTATGCGCACATGATGTGCGATGGGTGCTGGCACTTGGCCCTTATATTGGCCCCCAGTCCCTCATTAAACCTCGAAAACTCACACCCCCCTTAAAGAGCATTTGAGATTTTATAGGTTTGCTGCCAATAGCCATTAAAGTGTCTGAAATGGGGAAACTTTTTTCAAACGGTCACAAAATCTTCTCCACTTCGAGTTTTTAGCTGAATGTTTTTGTGCATTCCAACAAAAATACAAGGATCACCTCTAACAAATTTGGGGATAAAACTCTTTCTAAAAAAATTTTAAAAAATCCCGAACCGTAAAAAGTTTTGAAAATCGTGAAAAATAAAAACGGGTCATCTTACCACGAAACTTTACATGAAGGCTTAGGGGACCATTGTAAGAATTTACAAGCCATAAAAATGGCATTGCCAGGGCAGAAATATAAAGATGTGCTTGAACACACCTACCACCCGTTCGATCCCCGGCTTGCGTATCCTGCCTCTCTGGCCGATTGAGCGCACGAACGCTCGTTTCATGGGTTGACTTAGGCATACGAAGTTCATCCCTAGTCTAAGCATACGAAGTTCATTCCTGATCTAAGATCAAACCAGACCAAGGGTTACGACAGCAGAATCATCAACACGCAGGAGGGACCGGGCCGATCCCCGATTTGTGCATTCTGCCTCTCCAGTCGGCTGAGCGCCCGCACACCCATTTTATGGGTTAGCTTAGGCATAGGGAGTTCATTCCATGTCTAAGCCCCAGCCGAACCGAGGGTTGTGGCAGCAAGACCGGCAGCACGTAGAGGGGGACCGGGCTGATCCCCGACTTGCGCATTATGCTTTTCGGTCGGCTCAGCGCCCGTACGCTCATTTCGTGGGTTGACTTAGGCATACGAAGTTAATTCCTAGTCTAAGATCAAACCGAACCAAGGGTTATGACAGCAAGTTTGACAGCCTGCAGAGGGGGATCGAGCCGATCCTTGACTTGCACATTCTGCCTCTCCGACCGGTTGAGCACCCGCACGCTCGTTTCGTGGGTTGGCTTAGGCATACCTAGTTCATTCCATGTCTAAGCATACGGAGTTCATTCCCAGTCTAACATCGGACCGGACCGAGGGTTGCGTGAGCAGGACCTGCAGCAGGATCGGTAGCACGCAGGGGGGACCAGACCGATCCCCGACTTGCACATTCTGCCTCTCCGACCGACTGACTGCCCGCACGCTCATTTCATGGGTTGGCTTAGGCATACAGAGTTCATTCCATGTCTGAGCCCCAGCCGGATCGAAGGTAGTGGCAGTGGGACCGGCAGCACACAGAGGGGGATTGGGTCGATCCCCGGCTTGCGCATTATGCCTCCCCGGCAGGTTCAACGCCCACACGCTCATTTCGTGGGTTGACTTAGGCATACAGAGTTCACTCCCAGTCTAAGATTGGACCAGACCGAGGGTTGCAACAGCAGGATCGATAGCGCGTAGGGGGGATTGGGCCGATCCCTGGCTTGTACATTCTGCCTGTCCGACCGGCTGAGCACCTGCACGCTCGTTTTGTGGGTTGGCTTAGCCATACGGAATTCATTCCATGTCTAAGCATATGGAGTTCATTCCTAGTCTAAGATTTTGAGCCACGGTGCACATACTGGGCTTGGACATGTGCTGGTGCCGCATTTTTTTTCGCCCGGGGCACCATCGCTGGAGCATTGCTAGAGAGCCTAACCGGCGGCATTGGGGGTTCCGACGATTGGGGGGCCGGTGGGGGTGTGCGCACATGATGTACGATGGGTGCTAGAACCTGGCCCTTATATTGGCCCCCTATCCCTCATCAAACCTCGAGAACTCACACCCCCTTAAATAGCATTTGAGATTTTATACATTTGCTACTAGTAGCCATTCAAGCATCTGAAATGGGGACACTTTCTTCAAACGATCACAAAATCTTCTCCACTTCGAGTTTTTAGCTGAATTTTTTTGTGCATGCCAACAAAAATGCAAGGATCACCTCTACCAAATTAGTTGAGTGCCCGCACACTCGTTTCATGGGTTGACTTAGGCATACGTAATTCATTCCCAGTCTAAGATCGAACCGGACTGAGGGTTGTGGCAGCTGGATCGATAGCATGCAGATGGGATCAGGTCAGTCCCCGGCTTACGCATTCTGCCTCTCCGACCGACTGAGCGCCCCCACGCCCGTTTTGTGGGTTGGCTTAGGCATAGGGAGTTCATTCCATGTCTAAGCCCCAGTTGGACCGAGGGTTGTGGCAGCGGGACCGACAGCACGCAAAGGGGGACTGAGCCAATCCCTGGCTTGCGCATTACGCCTCTCTGGTCAGCTCAGCGCCCACACGCCTGTTTCATAGGTTGGCTTAGGCATAGGGAGTTCATTCCATGTCTAAGCCCCAGTCGGATCGAGGGTTGTCGCAGTGGGACCAGTAGCAGGCAGAGGCATACCGAGCCAGTCCCTGACTTGCGCATTCTGCCTCTCCGATCGACTGAGTGCCTGCATGCTCGTTTCGTGGGTTGGCTTAGGCATACGGAGTTCATTCCCAGTCTAAGAGTTTAAGCCACGGTGCACATGCTGGGCTCGAGCATGTGCTGGTGCTGTATTTTTTTCGCCCAGGGTACCATCGTCGGAGCATCGTCGGAGAGCCTAACCGACGGCATTGGGGCTTCCGACGATTGGGGGGTCAGGGGGGTGTGCGCACATGATGTGCGATGGGTGCTGGTACTTGGCCCATATATTGGCCCCCTATCCCTCATCAAACCTCGAGAACTCACACCCCCTTAAAGAGCATTTGAGATTTTATAGGTTTGCTGCCAGTAGCCATTAAAGTGTCTGAAATAGGGACACTTTTTTCAAACGGTCACAAAATCTTCTCCACTTTGAGTTTTTAGCTGACTTTTTTTGTGCATGTCAACAAAAATACAAGGATCACCTCTACCACATTTGGGGACAAAATGTTTTCTAAAAAATTTTAAAAAATCCTGAACAGCAAAAAGTTTTGAAAATCATGAAAAATAGAAAACGGGTCGTCTTGCCACAAAACTTCACATGAAGGCGTAGGGGACCATTGTTTGATTTACAAGCCATAAAAATGGCATTGGCATGGCAGCAATATGAAGATGTGCTTGAACCCACCTACCACCCGTTCGATCCCCAACTTGCTCATCCTGCCTCTCTGGTCGGCTGAGCGTCTGCATGCTCGTTTCATGGGTTGACTTAGGCATACGGAACTAAGCATATAGAGTTCATTCCCAGTCTAAGATCGAACCAGACCGAGGGTTGTGGTAGTAGGATCGGTAGCATACAGTAGGGACCGGGCTGATCCCCGACTTGCGCATTCTGCCTCTCCGGTCGGCTGAGCACCTGCACGCCCGTTTCATGGGTTGGTTTAGGCATAGGGAGTTCATTCCATGTCTAAGCCCCAGCCGAACCGAGGGTTGTGGCAGCGGGACCGCTAGCACGCAAAGGGGGACCAGGCGGATCCCCGGCTTGCACATTATGCCCCTCCGATCGGCTCAACGCCCGAACGCTCTTTTAATGGGTTGACTTAGGATCGACAGCACGCAGAGGGGACTGGGCCAGTCTCGCTTATGCATTCTAACCTCTCCGGCTGGCTTGAGCGCCCGAATGCTCGTTTTCGTGGTTGGCTTAGGCAATGGAGTTATTCCATGTCTAAGCATACAGAGTTCATTCCCAGTCTAAGATTAGACTGGACCGAGGCTTCCGATAGTAGGACCAACAGCAGGATCGACAGCACGCAGGGGGGATCGGGTCGATCCCCGGCTTACGCATTCTACCTCTCCGACCGGCTGAGCACCCACATGCTCGTTTCATGGGTTGACTTAGGCATACGGAGTTCATCCCCAGTCTAAGCATACGGAGTTCATTCCCAGTCTAATATCAAACTGGACCAATGGTTGCGGCAGCAGGATCGGCAACACACAGGGGGGACCAGGCCGATCTCCGGCTTGCACATTCTGCCTCTCTGGCCGACTGAGCGCCCGCACTCCCATTTCATGGGTTGGCTTAGGCATAGGGAGTTCATTCCATGTCTAAGCCCCAACCAAACTGAGGGTTGTGGCAGTGGGACCGGCAGCACGCAGAAGGGGACCGAGTCGATCCCCAGCTTGCGTATTCTACCTTTCTGGCTGGTAGAGCGCCCGCACGCTCATTTCATGACTGAGGGTTATGGCAGTGGGACCGACAGCACGCAAAAGGAGACCGAGTCGATCCCCAGCTTGCGCATTCTACCTTTCTGGCTGGTAGAGCACCCGCACGCTCATTTCGTGGGTTGGCTTAGGCATACGGAGTTCATTCCATGTCTAAGCATACGAAGTTCATTCCCAGTCTAAGATTTTGAGCCATGGTGGACATGTTGCACTTGGGCATGTGCTGGTGCCACATTTTTTTCGCTCGGGGCACTATCGTCGGAGCATCGTCGGAGAGCCTAACCGGTGGCATTAGGGGTTCTGATGATTGGGGGGCCGGGGGGTGTGCGCACATGATGTGCGATGGGTGCTGGTACTTGGCCCTTATATTGGCCCCCTATCCCTCATCAAACCTCGAGAACTCACACCCCCTTAAAGAGCATTTGAGATTTTATAGGTTTGCTGCCAGTAGCCATTAAAGTGTCTAAAATGGGGACATTTTTTTCAAACGGTCAGAAAATCTTCTCAACTTTGAGTTTTTAGCTGAATTTTTTTGTGCATGCCAACAAAAGTACAACGATCACCTCTACCAAATTTAGGGACAAAAATCTTTCTAAAAAAATTTTAAAAAATCCCAAACCGCAAAAAGTTTCAAAAATCATGGAAAATAGAAAACGGGTCGTCTTGCCACGAAACCTCACATGAAGGCGTAGGGGACCGTTGTATGAATTTACAAGCCATAAAAATGGCATTGGCATGGAAGAAATATGAAGATGTGCTTGAACCCACCTACCACCCGCTCGATCCCCGGCTTGCTTATTCTGCCTCTCTGGTCGACTGAGCATCCGCACGCTCCTTTCACGGGTTGATTTAAGCATACGGAGTTCATCCCCAGTCTAAGCAGATGGAGTTCATTCCCAGTCTAAGATCGAACTGGACCGAGGGTTACGATAGCAGGATCGGCAGCACGTAGGGGGACTGAGCCGATTCTGCCTCTCCGGTTGACTGAGCGCCCGCACGCCCGTTTCGTGGGTTGGCTTAGGCATATGGAGTTCATTCCATGTTTGAGCCCCAACCGGACCGAGGGTTGTGGCAGCGGGACCGACAGCACGCAGAGGGGGATCAGGCCGATCCCCAGCTTGCGCATTATGCCTTCCGACCGGCTCAACGCCCGTACGCTCGTTTCGTGGTTGACTTAGGCATACGGAGTTCATTCCTGTCTAAGATCAGACCGGACCGAGGGTTGCGGTAGTAGGATCGACAGCACACAGGGGGGGATGGGCCGATCCCCAGCTTACGCATTTTATGTCTCCGACTAGCTAAGCGCCCATACACTCGTTTCGTGGGTTGGCTTAGGCATATGAAGTTCATTCCATGTCTAAGCATATGGAGTTCATTCCAGTCTAAGATCAGATCAGACCGAGGGTTGTGGTAGCAGGACCAACAGTAGGATCGACAGAACACGGGGGGGACCAGGCTGATACCCAGCTTGCGCATTCTGCCTCTCTGGCCAGCTGAGTGCCCGTATGCCTGTTTCATGGGTTGGCTTAGGCATAGGGAGTTCATTCCATGTCTAAGCCCCAGTCAGACCGAGGGTTGTGGCAGCGGGACCGACAGCATACAGAGGGGGACCGGGTGGATCCTCGGCTTACAGATTATGCCTCTCCGGCCAATTCAGTGCCCGAACGCTCGTTTCGTGGGTTGACTTAGGCATACAGGGTTCATTCCCAGTCTAAGATCAGACCGGACCGACGGTTGCGGTAGCAGGATCGACAGCACGCAGGGGGGACCGGGTTGGTCCCTAGCTTACGCATTCTACCTTTCCGACCGACTGAATGCTCGTACGCTCGTTTTGTGGGTTGGCTTACGCATACGGAGTTCATTCCATGTCTAAGCATACGGAGTTCATTCTCAGTCTAAGATCGAATCGGACCGAGGCTTGCGACAGCAGGACCAGCAGCAGGATTGGCAGCACACAGGGAGAGACTGGGCTGATCCTCAACTTGCGCATTCTGCCTCTCCGACCGACTGAGCGCTCGCACGCTCATTTCGTGGGTTGACTTAGGCATGCAGAGTTCATCCCCAGTCTAAGCATACAGAGTTCATTCCCAATCTAAGATCGGACCGGACTGAGGGTTGCGACAGCAAAATCAATAGCATGCAGGCGGGATCGAGTTGATCCCTAGCTTGCGCATTCTGCCTCTCCGGTAGGCTGTGTGCCCGTATGCCCGTTTCGTGGGTTGGCTTAGGCATAGGGAGTTCATTCCATGTCTAAGCCCCAGCCGGACCGAGGGTTATGGCAGCCGGACCGATAGCACGTAGAGGGGGACCGGGTGGATCCCCTGCTTGTGCATTATGCCTCTCTGGCCAGCTCAGCGCCCGAACGCTCATTTCATGGGTTGACTTAGGCATACAAAATTCATTCCCAATCTAAGATCGGACCGGACTGAGGGTTGCGGCAGTAGGATCGACAGCACGCAGGGGGCATATGGAGTTTATCCCCAGTCTAAGCATACGGAGTTCATTCCTAGTCTAAGATCAAACCAGACCGATGGTTGCGATAGCAGGATCGATAACACACAGGGGGGACCGGGCCGATCCCCGACTTACGCATTCTGCCTCTCCGATCGGTTGGGTGCCCGCACGCCCGTTTCATGGGTTGGCTTTGGCATAGGGAGTTCATTCCATGTATAAGCCCCAGTCGGACCGAGGGTAGTGGTAGCAGGACCGACAGCACGCAGAGGGGGACCGGGCCGATCCCCAGCTTGCGCATTCAACCTCTCCGCTCGTCTGAGCGCCCGCACGCTCGTTTCGTGGGTTGGCTTAGGCATACAGAGTTCATTCCATGTCTAAGCATACAGAGTTCATTTCTAGTCTAAGAGTTTGAGCCACGATGCACATGCTAGGCTGGAGCATGTACTGGTGCCAGATTTTTTTCACCCGGGGCACCATCGTCGGAGCATCGTCGGAGCATCGTCGGAGAGCCTAACTGATGGCATTGGGAGTTTCGGTGATTGCGGGGTCGGGGGGTGTGCACACATGATGCGAGATGGGTGCTGGTACTTGGCCCTTATATTGGCCCCCTATCCCTCATCAAACCTTGAGAACTCGCACCCCCTTAAAGAGCATTTTAGATTTTATAGGTTTGCTGCCAGTAGCCATGAAAGTGTCTGAAATGGGGACACTTTTTTCAAACGGTCACAAAATCTTCTCCACTTCGAGTTTTTAGCTGAATTTTTTTGTGCATGCCAACAAAAATAAAAAGAATCACCTCTACGAAATTTGGGGACAAAACTCTTTCTAAAAAAATTTTAGAAAATCCAAAACCGTAAAAAGTTTCAAAAATCATGAAAAATAGAAAACATGTCGTCTTGCCATGAAACTTCAAATGAAGGCGTAGGGGACCATTGTATGAATTTACAAGCCATAAAAATGGCATTGGCATGGCAGAAATATGAAGATGTGCTTGAACCCACCTACCACCCTTTCGATCCCCGGCTTGCGCATCCTGCGTCTCTGGCCGGCTGAGTGTCCGCATGCTCGTTTCGTGGGTTGACTTAGGCATACGGAGTTCATCCCTAGTTTAAGCATACGGAGTTCATTCCCAGTCTAAGATCGGATCGGATCGAGGGTTGCGACAGCAGGATCGACAGCACGCAGGGGGGACCGGGTCCGATCCTCGGCTTGCGCATTCTGCCTCTCTGACCGGTTGAGCACCCGTACGCCTGTTTCGTGGGTTGGCTTAGGCATAGGGAGTTCATTCCATGTCTAAGCCCCAGCTGGACCGAGGGTTGTGGCAACGGGACTGACAGCACGCAGAGGGGGACTGAGCCAATCCCCGGTTTGCACATTATGCCTCTCCGACTGCTCAAAGCCCGCATGCTCATTTCGTGGGTTGACTTAGGCACACAGAGTTCATTCCCAGTCTAAAATCGGATCGGATCGAGGGTTATGACAGCAGGATCGACAGCACGCAGGGGACACCAGGTCAGTCCCCGACTTACGCATTCTGCCTCTCCAACAAGCTGAGCGCCGGCACACTCGTTTCGTGGGTTGCTTAGGCATACGAAGTTCATTTCATGTCTAAGCATACGGAGTTCATTCCCAGTCTAAGATCAGATTGGACCGAGGGTTGCGACAGCAGGACCAGCAACAGGATCGACAGCATGCAGGGGGGACTGGGCCGATCCTCGGCTTGTGCATTTTGCGTCTCCGACCGACTGAGCGCCCGTACGCTCGTTTCATGGGTTGGCTTAGGCATACGGAGTTCATTCCATGTCTAAGCCCCAGTCGGACCAAGGGTTGTGGCAGCAGGACCGGTAGCGAGATCAACAGCACACAGAAGGGGACCGGGTTGATCTTCAGCTTGTGTATTATGCCTTTTTCAGCCGGTCGAGCACCCGTACGCTCGTTTCATGTGTTGACTTAGGCATACGGAGCTCATCCTTAGTCTAAGCATACGGAGTTTATTCCCAGTCTAAGATCAGACCAGATCGAGGGTTGCAGTACCAGGATCGGTAGCACATGGAGGGGATCGGGCCGATCCTCAGGTTGCACATTCTGCTTCTCCAGTCGGTTGAGTGCCCGCTCGCTCGTTTCATGGGTTGACTTAGGCATACGGAGTTCATCCCCAGTCTAAGCATACGAAGTTCATTCCCAGTCTAAGATCGAACTGGATCTAGGGTTGCGACAGCAGGATCAACAGCACGCAGGGGGGACTGGGCCAATCCCTGGCTTGCACATTCTGCCTCTCCGACCTGCTGAGCGTCCGCACGCCGATTTCATGGGTTGGCTTAGGCATAAGGAGTTCATTCCATGTCTAAGCCCTAGTCGGACCTAGGGTTGTGGCAGCAGGACCGACAGCACGCAGTGGGGGACCGGGTCGATCCCCAGCTTGCGCATTCTACCTCTCTGATCGGCTGAGCACCCGCACGCTCGATTCATGGGTTGGCTTAGGCATACGGAGTTCATTCCCAGTCTAAGAGTTTAAGCCACAGTGCACATGTTGGGCTCGAGCATGCCAACAAAAGCACATGCTGGGTTCTGGTTTGCTGAGTGTCCGCATGCTCGTTTCATGGGTTGGCGTAGGCATACGAAGTTCATCCCCAGTCTAAGCATATGGAGTTTATTCCCAGTCTAAGATCAAATCAGACTGAGGGTTGCTACAGTAGGATCAATAGCACGTAGGGGGGATCGGGTCGATCCTCGGGTTACGCATTCTGCCTCTCCGATCGGCTGAGCGCCCGCATACCCATTTCATGGGTTGGCTTAGGCATAGGGAGTTCATTCCATGTCTAAGCATATGGATTTCATTCCCAGTCTAAGATCAGACCAGACCGAGGGTTGCAGTAGCAGGACCAGTAGTAGGATCGACAGCATGTAGGGGGGACTGGGCCGATCCTCAGCTTACGCATTCTACCTCTTCGGTTGGCTGAGCGCCCGCACACTCATTTCGTGGGTTGGCTTTGGCATACGGAGTTCATTTCATGTCTAAGCCCCAATCGTACCGAGGGTTTTGGTAACAAGACTGACAGCGGGATCAGCAGCACGTAGAAGGGGACTGGGCTGATCTCTGACTTGTGCATTATGTCTCTCTGGCCAGCCTCTCTGGCCGACTGAGCGCCAGCATGCTCGTTTCGTGGGTTGACTTAGGCATACGGAGTTCATCCCCAGTCTAAGCATATAGAGTTCATTCCCAGTCTAAGATCGGATTGGACTGAGGGTGGCGACAGCAGGATGGGCAGCATGCAGGGGGGATCGGGCCGATCCCCGACTTGCACATTCTGCCTCTCCGGTTGGCTGAGCGCCCGTACGCCCATTTCATGGGTTGGCTTAGGCATAGGGAGTTCATTACATGTCTAAGCCCCAGCCGGATCGAGGGTTGTGGCAGCGGGACCGATAGCACGTAGAAAGGGATCGGGCCAATCCTCGGCTTGCGTATTATGCCTCTCCGACCGGCTCAACACCCGAACACTCGTTTCGTGGGTTGACTCAGGCATACGGAGTTCATTCCAAGTCTAAGATTGGCTCAGACCGAGGGTTGCAGCAGCAGGATCGACAGCCCATAAGGGGGACCAGGTAGGTCCCTGGCTTGCCCAATCTGCCTCTTTGGCTGGTTGAGCGCCCGTACGCTCACTTCGTGGGTTGGCTTAGGCATATGGAGTTCATTCCATGTCTAAGCATACGGAGTTCATTCCCATTCTAAGATCGGACCGGACCGAGAGTTACGATAGCAGGACCAGCAGCAGGATCGACAGCACGTAGAGGGGGACGAGGCCGATCCCCGGCTTGCGCATTATGCCTCTCCGATCGACCTCTTCGACTCGGTTGAGCGTCTGCATGCTCGTTTCATGGATTGACTTAGGCATACGGAGTTCATCCCCAGTCTAAGCATACGGAGTTCATTCCCAGTCTAAGATCGAACTGGATCGAGGGTTGTGACAGCAGGATCAACAGCACGCAGGGGGGATCAGGTCGATCCCTGACTTACACATTCTGCCTCTCCGGTCGGCTGAGCGCCCGCACGCCCGTTTCGTGGGTTGGCTTAGGCATAGGGAGTTCATTCCATGTCTAAGCCCTAGTTGGACCGAGGGTTGTAGCAGCAGGATCGACAGCACGCAGAGGGGGACCGGGCCGATCCCCGACTTGTGCATTCTGCCTCTCCGGTCGGCTGAGCGCCCGCACGCTCGATTCGTGGGTTGGCTTAGGCATACGGAGTTCATTCCATGTCTAAGCATACGGAGTTCATTTCCAGTCTAAGAGTTTGAGCCACGGTGCACATGATGGGCTCGAGCATGTGCTGGTGCTGCATTTCTTTCACCCGGGGCACCATTATCGGAGCATCATCGAGAGCCTAACCGACGGCATTAGGGGATCCGGAGATTAGGGGGGCTGGGGGGTCTGCGCACATGATGTGCGATTGGTGCTGGTACTTGGCCCTTATATTGGCCCCCTATCCCTCATCAAACCTCGAGAACTCACACCCCCTTAAAGAGCATTTGAGATTGTATAGGTTTGCTGCCAGTAGCCATTAAAGTGTTTAAAATGGGGACACTTTTTTCAAACGGACACAAAATCTTCTCCACTTGGATTTTTTAGCTGAATTTGTTTTTGCATGCCAAAAAAATACAAGGATCACCTCTACCAAATTTTGTAACAAAACTCTTTCTAAAAAAATTTTAAAAAATCCCGAACCACAAAAAGTTTTAAAAATCATGAAAAATAAAAAACGGGTTGTCTTGCCACGAAACTTCACATGAAGGCATAGGGGGCCATTGTATGAATTTACAAGCCATAAAAATGGCATTGGCATGGCAAAAATATGAAGATGTGCTTGAACCTACCTACCACCCGTTCGATCCCCGACTTGCGCATCCTGCCTCTCTGGTCGGCTGAGCGTCCGGACGCTCGTTTCTTGGGTTGACTTAGGGATACGAAATTCATCCTCAGTCTAAGCATATGAAATTCATTCCCAGTATAAGATCAGACCAGACTGAGGGTTACGGTAGCACGCAGGGGGGATCGGGTCGATCCCCGGCTTGCGCATTCTGCCTCTCCGGTCGGCTGAGCGCTCGCACGCCCGTTTCGTGGGTTGGCTTAGGCATAGGGAGCTCATTCCAAGTCTAAGCCCTAGCCGAATCGAGGGTTGTGGCTGCGGGACCGGCAGCATGCAGAGGGGGATCGGGCAGATCCCCGGCTTGCGCATTATGCCTCTCCGGCCAGCTCAGCACCCGTACGCTCTTTTCATGGGTTGACTTAGGCATACGGAGTTCATTCCCAGCCTATGATCGGGCCAGACTGAGGGTTGCAGCCACAAGATTGATAGCACGTAGGGGGGATCAAGCCGGTCCCCAGCTTGCGCATTCTGTCTCTCCGGTCGGCTGAGCACCTGCACGCTCGTTTCGTGGGTTGGCTTAGGCATACGAAGTTCATTCCATGTCTAAGCATACGGAGTTCATTCCATGTCTAAGCATACGGAGTTCATTCCCGGTCTAAGAGTTTGAGCCACAGTGCACATGCTGGGCTCAGGCATGTGCTGGTGCCACTTTTTTTTTGCCTGGGGCACCATCACCGGAGCATCGTCGGAGAGCCTAACCGGCGACATTGGGGGTTTCGATGATTGGGGGGGCCGGGGGGTGTGCGCACATGATGTGCGATGGGTGCTGGTACTTGTCCCTTATATTGGCCCCCTATCCCTCATCAAACCTCGAGAACTCACACCCCTTTAGAGAGCATTTGAGATTTTATAGGTTTGCTGCCAGTAGCCATTAATGTGTCCGAAATGGGGACACTTTCTTCAAACGATCACAAAATCTTCTCCACTTCGGTTTTTTAGCTGAATTTTTTTGCGCATGCGAACAAAAATACAAGGCTCAGCTCTACCAAATTTGGGGACAAAACGCTTTCTAAAAAAATTTTAAAAATTCCCGAACCATAAAAACTTTCAAAAATCGTGAAAAATAGAAAACGGGTCGTCTTGCCACGAAACTTCACATGAAGGCGTAGAGGACCATTTGTTTGAATTTACAAGCCATAAAAATGGCATTGGTATGGTAGAAATATGAAGATGTGATTGAACCCACCTACCATCTGTTCGATCCCCGGCTTGTGCATCCTGCCTCTTTGGTCGGTTGAGCGTCCGCACGCTCGTTTCGTGGGTTAACTTAGGCATACGGAGTTCATCCCCAGTCTAAGCATACAGAGTTCATTCCCAGTCTAAGATCAGACCGGACCGAAGGTTGCGGCAGCAAGATCGATAGCACGCAGGGGGGATCGGGCCAATCCCCGACTTGCGCATTCTGCCTCTCTGGTCAGCTGAGCGCCCGCGCGCCTGTTTAGAGGGTTGGCTTAGGCATAGGGAGTTTGTTCCATGTCTAAGCCCCAACCAGACCGAGGGTTGTGGTAGCAGGACCGGGCAGCACGCAGAGGGGGACCGAGTCGATCCCAGACTTGCGCATTATGCCTCTCCGATCGGGCCGATCCCAGACTTGTGCATTATGTCTAAGCATACGAAGTTCATTCCCAGTCTAAGATCAGATCGGATCGAGGGTTGCAGCAGCAGGATCGATGGCACGCAGGGGGAACTGGGTCGATCCCCAGCTTACGCATTCTGCCTCTCCGATCGGCTGAGCAACCACATGCTCGTTTCGTGGGTTGACTTAGGCATACAGAGTTCATCTCCAGTTTAAGCGTATGGAGTTCATTCTCAGTCTAAGATCTAACCGGATCGAGGGTTGCAGTAGCAGGATTGGTAGCACGCAGGGGGGATCGGGTCGATCCCCAGCTTACGCATTCTGCCTTTTCGATCGGCTGAGCACCCGTACGCCCGTTTCGTGGGTTGACTTAGGCATAGAGAGTTCATTCCATGTCTAAGCCCCAGTCGGATCGAGGGTTGTGGTAGCGGGACCGACGGCACGCAGAGGGGGATCGGGTTGATCCTTGACTTGCACATTATGCCTCTACGGTCGTTTGGCACTGCACGCTTGTTTGTGGGTTAACATAGTCATACGGAGTTCATTTCTAGTCTAAGATCAGACTGGAGTGAGGGTTGCAGTAGTAGGATCGACAGCACGCAGGGTGGGACCAGGTCGATCCTCAGCTTGTGCATTTTGCCTCTCGGTCGACTAAGCGCCCGCACACTCATTTCGTGGGTTGGCTTAGGCATATGGAGTTTATTCCATGTCTAAGCATACGGAGTTCATTTCCAGTCTAAGATTCGACCGGATCGAGGGTTACGGCAGTAGGACCAGCAGCAGGATCGATAGCACGCAAGGGAGGATCGGGCCGATCCCCGACTTACGTATTCTGCCTCTTCGGCTGGCTGAGCACCCGTACACTCATTTCGTGGGTTGGCTTAGGCATACGGTGTTCATTCCATGTCTAATCCCCAGTCGGACCGAGGGTTGTGGCAGCAGGACCGATAGCAGGATCGGTAGCATGCAGGGGGGACCGAGCTGATCCCCGACTTGCGCATTATGCCTCTTTGACCGGCCTATCTGGCTGGATGAGCACCCGCACGCTCATTTCATGGGTTGACTTAGGCATACGGAGTTCATCCCTAGTCTAAGCATACGGAGTTCATTCCCAGTCTAAGATCAGACTGGATCGAGGGTTGCGATAGCAAGATCGACAGCACGCAGGGGGGACCAGGCGGTCCCCGGCTTGCGCATTCTGTCTCTCCGGACGGCTGAGTGCCCGCACACCCATTTTGTGGGTTGGCTTAGGCATAGGGAGTTCATTCCATGTCTAAGCCCCAACCGGACCGAGGGTTGTGGCAGCGGGACTGACAGCACGCAGAAGAGGATCGGTCCGATCCTCGGCTTGCACATTATGCCTCTCCGGTCGGCTCAGCGCCCGAACGCACGTTTCATGGGTTGACTTAGGCATACGGAGTTCATTCCCAGTCTAAGATCAGATGGATTGAGGGTTGCGGTAGCAGGATCGACAGTACGCAGGGGGGATCGGGCCGGTCCTCAGCTTGTGCATTCTGCCTCTCCAGCCGGCTGAGCACCCGCACGCTCGTTTCGTGGGTTGGCTTAAGCATACGGAGTTCATTCCATGTCTAAGCATACAAAGTTCATTCCTAGTCTAAGATCAGACCGGACCGATCCTCAGCTTGCACATTCGAGAACTCACACCCCCTTAAAGAGCATTTGAGATTTTATAGGTTTGCTGCCAGTAGCCATTAAAGTGTCTGAAATAGGGACACTTTTTTCAAACGGTCACAAAATCTTCTCCACTTCGTGTTTTTAGCTAAATTTTTTTGTGCATGCCAACAAAAATACAAGGATCAGCTCTACCAAATTTGGGGACAAAACGCTCTCTAAAAAAATTTTTAAAAATCCTGAACGACAAAAAGTTTCAAAAATCATGAAAAATAGAAAACGGGTTGTCTTGCCACGAAACTTCACATGAAGGCTTACGGGACATTGTATGAATTTACAAGCCATAAAAATGGCATTGGCATGGCAGAAATATGAAGATGTGCTTGAACCCACCTACCACCCGTTCGATCTCTGGCTTGCGCATCCTGCCTCTCTGGTCGGCTGAGCGTCTGCACACTCGTTTCGTGGGTCGACTTAGGCATACGGAGTTCATCCCTAGTCTAAGCATACGAAGTTCATTCCCAGTCTAAGATCGGATCGGACCGAGGGTTGCGACACCAGGATCGGCGGCTTGCAGGGGGGACCGGGCCGATCCTCAGCTTGCACATTCTGCCTCTCCGGCCGGCTGAGCGCCCGCACGCCTGTTTCATGGTTTGGCTTAGGCATAGGGAGTTCATTCCATGTCTAAGCCCCAGCCAGACCGAGGGTTGTGGCAGCAGGACCGATAGCACGCAGAGGTGGACCGGGCCGATCCTCGTCTTGCGCATTATGCCTCTACGGTCGGCTCAGCACCCGAATGCTCGACTTAGGCATACGGAGTTCATTCCCAGTCTATGATCAGACCAGACGAGGGTTACGGTAGCAGGATCGACAGCACGCAAGGGGGGATCGGGCCGATCCCCGACTTGCGCATTCTACCTCTTCGGCCGACTGAGCGCCCGCACGCCCGTTTCGTGGGTTGGCTTAGGCATAAGGAGTTCATTCCAAGTCTAAACCCCAGCTGAACCGAAGATTGTGGCAGTGGGACCGGCAGCACGAAGGGGGGGATTGGCCCGATCCCCGACTTACGCATTCTGCCACCCTGGTCGGCCTCTCCAGTCGATTGAGCGCCCGCTTGCTCATTTCGTGGGTTGACTTAGGCATACGGAGTTCATCCCCAATCTAACCATAGGGAGTTCTTCCCCAATCTAAGTTTAGATCAGATCGAGGGTTACAGTAGCAGGATCGGCAGCACGCAGGGGGGACCGAGCCGATCCCCAGCTTGCGCATTCTGCCTCTCCGGCCAACTGAGCGCCTGCACGCCCATTTCGTGGGTTGGCTTAGGCATAGGGAGTTCATTCCATGTCTAAGCCGCAGCTGGAATGAAGGTTGTGGCAGCAGGACCAGCGGCACACAGAGGGGGACCTGGCCGATCCCTGGCTTGTGCATTCTACCTCTCCGGTCGGTTGAGTCTCGCACGCTCATTTCGTGGGTTGGCTTAGGCATACGGCGTTCATTCCATGTCTAAGCATACAGAGTTCATTCCCGGTCTAAGATTTTGAGCCATGGTGCACATACTGGGCTAGGACATGCACTGGTGCCACATTTTTTTCACCCGGGGCACCATCGTCGGAGCATCTCCGGAGAGCCTAACAGGAGGCATTAGAGGTTCCGATGATTGGGGGGGCCGGGGGGTGTGCGCACATGATGTGCGATGGGTGCTGGTACTTGGCCCTTATATTGGCCCCCTATCCCTCATCAAACCTTGAGAACTCACACCCCCTTAAAGAGCATTTGAGATTTTATAGGTTTGCTGCCAGTAGCCATTAAAGTGTCTGAAATGGGGACACTTTTTTCAAACGATCACAAAATCTTCTCCACTTCGAGTTTTTAGCTGAAGTTTTTTATGCATGCCAACAAAAATAAAAGGATCACCTCCACCAAATTTTGGCACAAAACACTTTCTAAAAAAATTTTAAAAAATCTCGAACCGTAAAAAGTTTCAAAAATCACGAAAAATAGATAACTGGTCGTCTTGCCACGAAACTTCACATGAAGGCTTATGGGACCATTGTATGAATTTATGAGCCATAAAAATGGCATTGGCTTGGCAGAAATATGGAGATATGCTTGAACCCACCTACCACCCGTTCGATCCCCGGCTTGCGCATCCTGCCTCTCTGGTCGGTTGAGCATCTGCATGCTCGTTTCATGGGTTGACTTAGGCATACGGAGTTCATCCCTAGTCTAAGCATATGGAGTTCATTCCCATTCTAAGACCGGATCGGACCAAGGGTTACGGCAGCACGCAGAGGGGATCGGATCAATCCCCGGCTTGCGCATTCTGCCTCTCTGGCCGGCTGGGTGCCCTCACGCCCGTTTCGTGGGTTGGCTTAGGCATAGGGAGTCATTCCGTGTCTAACCCCCAGTCAGATCGAGGGTTGTGGTAGCAGGACCAGTAGCACATAGAACGGATTGGGTCGATCCCTAGCTTACGCATTAAGCCTCTCCGACCGGCTCAGCCCCCGATCGCTCGTTTCGTGGGTTGACTCAAGCATACGGAGTTCATTCCCATTCTAAGATCAGACCGAACCGAGGGTTGCGATAGCAGGATCGACAGCACGCAGGGGGTACCGGGTCGGTCTCCGGCTAGCGCATTCTGCCTCTCCGATCGGCTGAGCGTCCGCACGCTCGTTTCATGGATTGGCTTAGGCATACAGAGTTCATTCATGTCTAAGCATATGGAGTTCATTGCTAGTCTAAGATCGGATCGAACTGAGAGTTACGGTAGTAGGACCAACAGTAGGATCGGGCAGCACGTAGGGGGGATCGGCTTGATTCCTGGCTTGTGCATTCTGCCTCCCCGACCGGCCTCTCTAGCCGGTTGAGCGCCCGCACGATCATTTCGTGGGTTAACTTAGGCATACAAAGTTCATCCCCAGTCTAACCATACGGAGTTCATTCCCAGTCTAAGATTAGATCAGACCAAGGGTTGCAACAGCAGGATCGATAGCACGTAGGGGGGACCGGGTCGATCCCCAGCTTGCGCATTCTGCCTTTCCAGCCTACTAAGCGCCCGCACGTCCGTTTCGTGGGTTGGCTTAGGCATAAGGGAGTTCATTTGATGTCTAAGCCCCAGCCAGATGAAGGGTTGTGGTAGCAGGACTGGCAGCACATAGAGGGGGACCGAGCCAATCCCTGGCTTGCGCATTCTACCTCTCCAGTCGGCTAAGGGCCCGCACGCTCGTTTCATGGGTTAGCTTAGGCATACGGAGTTCATTCCTTGTCTATGCATACGGAGTTCATTCCCAGTCTTAGAGTTTGAGCCATGGTGCACATACTAGGCTCAGGCATGTGCTGGTGCCACATTTTTTTCACCCGGGGCACCATCGTCGGAGCATCGTCGGAGAGCCTAACCGGCGACATTGGGGGTTCCGACGATTGGGGGGGCCGGGGGGTGTGCGCACATGATGTGCGATGGGTGCTGGTACTTGGCCCTTATATTGGCCCCCTATCTCTCATCAAACCTCAAGAACTCACTCCCCCTTAAAGAGCATTTGAGATTTTATAGGTTGGCTACCAGTAGCCATTAAAGTGTCTAAAATGGGGACACTTTTTTCAAACGGTCACAAAATCTTCTCCACTTCGAGTTTTTAGCTGAAGTTTTTTGTGCATGCAAAAAAAAATATAAGGATCACCTCTACCAAATTTGGTTACAAAAATCTTTCTAAAAAAATTTTAAAAAAATCCCGAACCGTAAAAAGTTTCAAAAATCATGAAAAATAGAAAATAGGTCCTCTTGCCACGAAACTTCACATGAAGGCTTAGGGGACCATTGTATGAATTTACAAGCCATAAAAAAGGCATTGGCATGGCAGAAATGTGAAGATGTGATTGAACCCACTTACCACCCATTCGATCCACGGCTTACGCATTCTACCTCTCCGATTGGCTGAGCGCCCGCATGCTCGTTTCGTGGGTTGGCTTAGGCATACAGAGTTCATTCCATGTCTAAGCCCTAGTCGGACAGAGGGTTGTGGCGGCAGGACCGACAGTGGGATCGGCAGCATGCAGAGGGGGACTGGGCTAATCCCCAGCTTGCACATTATGCCTCACTGGCCGACCTCTCCTGTCGACTGAGCGCTCGTATGCTCGTGTCATGGGTTGACTTAGGCATACGGAGTTCATCCCCAATCTAAGCATACGATGTTCATTCCCAGTCTAAGATCGGATCAGACCGGAGGGTTACTGCAAGGCCGGATCGGCAGCACGTAGGGGGGACCGAGCCGATCTCCGACATGCACATTCCGCCGTCTACCGACCCGACTGAAAGTGCCCGCACACCCGTTTCGTGGTTGGCTTAGGCAAAGGGAGTTCATTACATGTCTAAGCCCCAGCCAGACCGAGGATGTTGTGGCAGCGAGATCGACCACGCACCACGCACGCACGCGCGCGCGCACCGGGCCCGATCCCCCGCTTTGCACATTATGCCTCTTCGGCCAACTCAACGCCCGCATGCTCGTTTCGTGGGTTGACTTATGCATACAGAGTTCATTCCCAATCTAAGATTGGATCGGACCAAGGGTTGTGACAGCAGGACCGACAGCATGCAGGGGGGACCAAGTCGATCCCTGACTTATGCATTCTGCTTCTCCGATCGGCTGAGCACCCGCACTCTCGTTTTGTGGGTTGGCTTCGGCATACGGAGTTCATTTCATGTCTAAGCATACGAAGTTCATTCCCAGTCTAAGATTTTGAGCCACGGTGCACATGCTGGGCTAGGGCATGTACTGGTGCCACATTTTTTTCACCCGGGGCACCATCGCCAGAGCATCGTCGGAGAGCCTAGCCGGTGGCATTGGGGGTTCCGACGATTGGGGGGGTCGGGGGGTGTGCACACATGATGTGCAATGGGTGCTGGTACTTGGCCCTTATATTGGCCCCCTATCCCTCATCAAATCTCGAGAACTCACACCCCCTTAAAGAGCATTTGAGATTTTATAGGTTTGCTGCCAGTAGCTATTAAAGTGTCTGAAATGAGGACACTTTTTTCAAAGGGTTGTATCAGAACATCTAGATTCGGGGATCTATCGCTAGACATTGACTTTTAGGAGTCGCCACCAATCTTTTTTTATCTAGGTGCAATTGGCCACCTATGGAATCTGTCCTTTTAGAGAACACCTAAGTTTAAGGGTCCCTAAAAAAATAGGTTCAGGTCTACTAACCAGAACAGGGTTCGAGAGTTCGATTACGTGTGAGGAAGGTTATAGCACCCTCACAACGTCCATCAAAAGATGGTACCAGCTAAAATTTATGTTATCCAATGAGCCTTAAAATTTTACCAAGTAATTAATTATTAGAAATTATTCTCAATTGACTCTAATACTTTTAGCAGAAAATTGAGAAAATCCCCTCACCTCAAGAGTATGCAAGAAAGACTACTGTTTCACTTGCAGAGACTCCATCGTCGGATTATTTAAAGAAAAAATCAAAATCAAAATAAAAAAAGAAGGAAAGAATGATTGTTTTTATGCAGGAAAAATTGATACTTTCAACTTTTCCTCAAAATTGATTTTTTTGAAATTTATTTTTAAGGAAAATTGATACTTTCAACTTTTCCCCAAAAATATTTTTTGGAAACTTTTATTTTCAAGGAAAATTGATACTTTCA
>NW_019167826.1:14210085-14265647 GCF_002303985.1 Durio zibethinus
CATTTTAGACACTTTAATGGCTACTGGCAGCCAACCTATAAAATCTCAAATGCTCTTTAAGGGGGTGTGAGTTCTCGAGGTTTGATGAGGGATAGGGGGCCAATATAAGGGCCAAGTACCAGCACCCATCGCACATCATGTGCGCACACCCCCGCCCCCCAATCGTCGAACCCCCAATGTCGCCGGTTAGGCTCTCCGCGATGCTCCGACGATGCTCCGACGATGGTGCCCGGGTGAAAAAAATGTGGCACCAGCACATGCCTGAGCCCAGTATGTGCACCGTGGCTCAAACTCTAAGACTGGGAATGAACTCCGTATGCATAGACAAGGAATGAACTCCGTATGCCTAAGCTAACCCACGAAATGAGCGTGCGGGCCCTTAGCCGGCTGGAGAGGTAGAATGCGCAAGCCAGGGATTGGCTCGGTCCCCCTCTAGGTGCTGCCAGTCCTGCTACCACAACCCTCCGTCTGGCTGGGGCTTAGACATCGAATGAACTCCCTATGCCTAAGCCAACCCACGAAACGGACGTGCGGGCGCTTAGTCGGTCGAAAAGGCAGAATGCGCAAGCTGGGGATCGGCCCGGTCCCCCCTACGTGCTGTCGATCTTGCTGTTGCAACCCTTGGTCCGATCTGATCTTAGACTGGAATGAACTCCGTATGGTTAGACTGGGGATGAACTTTGTATGCCTAAGTTAACCCAGGAAACGATCGTGCGGGCGCTCAATCGGCTAGAGAGGCCGATCGGGGAGGCAGAATGCACAAGCCAGGAATCAACCCGGTCCCCCCTACGTGCTGCCCGATCCTACTGTTGGTCCTACTACCGCAACTCTCAGTCTGGTCCGATCTTAGATTGGGAATGAACTCCGTATGCTTAGACATGGAATGAACTCTATATGCCTAAGCCAACCCACGAAACGAGCGTGCGGACGCTCAGCCGATCGGAGAGGCAGAATGCGCTAGCCGGAGACCGACCCGTCCCCCTGCGTGCTGTCGATCCTACTGCGCAACCTCGTTCGGTCTGATCTTAGAATGGGAATGAACTCCGTATGCTTGAGTCAACCCACGAAACGAGCGATCGGGGTGAGCCGGCCGAGAGGCTTAATGCGTAAGCCAGGGATCGGCCCAATCCCGCTCTATGTGCTACCGATCCTGCTGCCACAACCCTCGGTCCGACTGGGGGTTAGACATGGAATGAACTCCCTATGCCTAAGCCAACCCACGAAACGGGCGTGAGGGCACCCAGCCGGCCAGAGAGGCAGAATGCGCAAGCCGGGATCGGTCCGATCCCCTCGCGTGCTGCGTAACCCTCGGTCCGATCCGATCTTAGACTGGGAATGAACTCCATATGCTTAGACTAGGGATGAACTCCATATGCCTAAGTCAACCCACGAAACGAGCATGCAGACGCTCAACCGACCAGAGAGGCAGGATGCGCAAGCCGGGGATCGAACGTGTGGTAGGTGGGTTCAAGCATATCTCATATTTCTGCCATGCCAATGCCATTTTTATGGCTCGTAAATTCATACAATGGTCCCATAAGCCTTCATGTGAAGTTTCGTGGCAAGAACGACCCGTTATCTATTTTTCATGATTTTTGAAACTTTTTACGGTTCGGGATTTTTTGTGATCATTTGAAAAAAGTGTCCCCATTTCAGACACTTTAATGGCTACTGCAGCAAACCTATAAAATCTCAAATGCTCTTTAAGGGGGTGTGAGTTTCAAGGTTTGATGAGGGATAGGGGGCCAATATAAGGGCCCAAGTACCAACACCCATCGCACATCAATGTGCGCACACCCCCCGGCCCCCAAATCATCGGAACCTCCAATGCCTCCTGTTAGGCTCTCCAGGATGCTCCGACGATGGTGCCCGGGTGAAGAAATGTGGCACCAGTGCATGCCCGAGCCCATATGTGCACCGTGGCTCAAACTCTTAGACGAGAATGACTCTGTATGCTTAGACATGGAATGAACGTCGTATGCCTAAGCTACCCATGAATGAGCGTGCGAGACTCAGTCGACCGGAGAGGTAGAATGCACAAGCCGGGGATCGGCCAGGTCCCTCTCTGTGTGCCGCTGGTCCTGCTGCCACAACCTTCATTCCAGCTGGGGCTTAGACATGGAATGAACTCCCTATGCCTAAGCCAACCCACGAAACGGGCGTACAGGCGCTCAGCCGGTCTGAGAGGCAGAATACGCAAGCTGAGGATCGGCTCGGTCCCCTCTGCGTGCTGCTGATCCTACTACTGCAACCCTCGATCTGATCTAAACTTAGATTGGGGATGAACTCCCTATGGTTAGATTAGGGATGAACTCCGTATGCCTAAGTCAACCCATGAAATGAGCGTGCGGGCTTTCAACCGACTGGAGAGGTCGACCAGGGTGGCAGAAATGCGTAAGTCGAGGATCGGGCCAATCCCCCCTTTCGTGCTGCCGGTCCACTGTCGCAATCTTCGGTCCGGCTGGGGCTTAGACTTGGAATGAACTCCTTATGCCTAAGCCAACCCACGAAACGGGCGTGCGGGCACTCAGTCGACCAAAGAGGTAGAATGCGCAAGTCAGGGATCGGCCCGGTCCCCCTTGCGTGCTGTCGATCCTACTACCGTAACCCTCGGTCTGATCTGATCATAGATTGGGAATGAACTCCGTATGCCTAAGTAGAGCGTTCGGGTGCTGAGCCGACCGTAGAGGCATAATGCGCAAGACGAGGATCAGCCCGATCCACCTCTGCATGCTATCGGTCCTGCTACCATAACCCTCAGTCTGGCTGGGGCTTAGACATGGAATGAACTCCCTATGCCTAAGCCAAACGACGAAACAGGCGTACGGGCGCTCAGCCGACCGGAGAGGCAGAATGTGCAAGCTGAGGATCGACTCGGTCCCCCCTGCAAGCCGCCGATCCTGGTGTCGCAACCCTCGGTTCAATCCGATCTTAGATCGGGAATGAACTTTGTATGCTTAGACTAGGGATAAACTCTGTATGCCTAAGTCGACCCACGAAACGAGCGTGCAGACGCTCAGCCGACCAGAGAGGCAGGATGCGCAAGCCAGGGATCGAACGGGTGGTAGGTGGGTTCAAGCACATTTTCACATTTCTGCCATGCCAATGCCATTTTTATGGCTTGTAAATTCATACAATGGTCCCGTAAGCCTTCATGTGAAGTTTCAGTGGCAAGACAACCCGTTTTCTATTTTTCATGATTTTTTGAAACTTTTTGCCGTTCAGGATTTTTAAAAATTTTTTTAGAAAGCGTTTTGTCCCCAAATTTGGTAGAGCTGATCCTTGTATTTTTGTTGGCATGCACAAAAAAATTTAGCTAAAAACACGAAGTGGAGAAGATTTTGTGACCGTTTGAAAAAAGTGTCCCCATTTCAGACACTTTAATGGCTACTGGCAGCAAACCTATAAAATCTCAAATGCTCTTTAAGGGGGTGTGAGTTCTCGAATGTGCAAGCCGAGGATCGGTCCGGTCCGATCTTAGACTGGGAATGAACTTTGTATGCTTAGACATGGAATGAACTCCGTATGCTTAAGCCAACCCACGAAACGAGCGTGCAGGTGCTCAGCCGGCTGGAGAGGCAGAATGCACAAGCCGGGGACATGCCCGGTCCCCCCTATGTACTATCGATCCTGCTACCGCAACCTTCAATCCGATTTGATCTTAGACTGGGAATGAACTCCGTATGCCTAAGTCAACCCACGAAATGTGCATTTGGGCACTGAGCCGACCGGAGAGGCATAATGCGCAAGTCGAGGATCGGACCGGTCCTCCTCTGCATGCTGTCAGTCCCGCTGCCACAACCCTCGGTCCGGTTGGGGCTTAGACATGGAATGAACTCCCTATGCCTAAGCCAACCCATAAAATGGGTGTGCGGGCACTCAACTGTCCGGAGAGACAGAATGCGTAAGCTGGGGACCGCCTGGTCCCCCCTGCGTGCTGTCGATCTTGCTATCGCAACCTTCGATCCGGTCTGATCTTAGACTGGGAATGAACTCCGTATGCTTAGACTAGGGATGAACTCCGTATGCCTAAGTCAACCCATGAAATGACCGTGCGGGTGCTCATCCAGCCAGATAGGCCAGTCAAAGAGGCATAATGCACAAGTCGGGGATCAGCTCGGTCCCCCCTACATGCTACCATCCTGCTATCGGTCCTGCTGCCACAACCCTTGGTCCGACTGTGGATTAGACATGGAATGAACACCGTATGCCTAAGCCAACCCATGAAACGAGTGTGCGGGTGCTCAGTCGGCTGAAGAGGCAGAATATGTAAGTCGGGGATCGGCCCGATCCTTCCCTGTGTGCTATCGATCCTGCTGCTGGTCCTACTGCCGTAACCCTCGATCCGGTCGAATCTTAGACTGGAAATGAACTCCGTATGCTTAGACATGGAATAAACTCCATATGCCTAAGCCAACCCACGAAATGAGTGTGCGGGCGCTCAGCCGACCGAGAGGCAAAATGCACAAGCCGAGGATCGACCTGGTCCCACCCTGCGTGCTGTCGATCCTACTACTGCAACCCTCACTCCAGTCTGATCTTAGACTAGAAATGAACTCCGTATGCCTATGTTAACCCACGAAACAAGCGTGCAGGTGCCAAACCGACCGTAGAGGCATAATGTGCAAGCCGAGGATCGACCCGATCCCCCTCTACGTGCCGTCGGTCCCGCTACCACAACCCTCGATCCGACTGGGGCTTAGACATGGAATGAACTCCCTATGCCTAAGTCAACCCACGAAACGGGCGTGCGGGTGCTCAGCCGATCGAAAAGGCAGAATGCGTAAGCTGGGGATCGACCCGATCCCCCCTGCGTGCTGTCGATCCTGCTACTGCAACCCTCGGTCCAGTTAGATCTTAGACTGAGAATGAACTCTGTACGTTTAGACTGGAGATGAACTCTGTATGCCTAAGTCAACCCACGAAACGAGCATGTGGGTGCTCAGCCGATCGGAGAGGCAGAATGCGTAAGCTGGGGATCGACCCAGTCCCCCTTGCGTGCTATCGATCCTGCTACCGCAACCCTCGATCCGATCTGATCTTAGACTGGGAATGAACTTCGTATGCTTAGACATAATGCACAAGTCTGGGATCGGCCCGATCGGAGAGGCATAATACGCAAGTCTGGGATCGACCCGGTCCCCCTCTACGTGCTGCCAGTCGTGCTACCACAACCCTCGGTCCGGTTGGGGCTTAGACATGGAATGAACTCCCTATGCCTAAGCCAACCCTCTAAACAGGCGCGCGGGCGCTCAGCTGACCGGAGAGGCAGAATGCGCAAGTCGGGGATCGGCCCGATCCCCCCTGCGTGCTATCGATCTTGTTGCCGTAACCTTCGGTCCGGTCTGATCTTAGACTGGGAATGAACTCCGTATGCTTAGACTGGGGATGAACTCCGTATGCCTAAGTTAACCCACGAAACGAGCGTGCGGACGCTCAGCCGACCAGAGAGGCAGGATGCGCAAGCCGGGGATCGAACAGATGGTAGGTGGGTTCAATCACATCTTCATATTTCTGCCATACCAATGCCATTTTTATGGCTTGTAAATTCAAACAAATGGTCCCCTACGCCTTCATGTGAAGTTTCGTGGCAAGACGACACGTTTTCTATTTTCATGATTTTCGAAAGTTTTTATGGTTCGGGAATTTTTTAAAATTTTTTTAGAAAGCGTTTTGTCCCTAAATTTGGTAGAGCTGAGCCTTGTATTTTTGTTCGCATGCACAAAAAAATTCAGCTAAAAAAACAAAGTGGAGAAGATTCTGTGATCGTTTGAAGAAAGTGTCCCCATTTCGGACACTTTAATGGCTACTGGCAGCAAACCTATAAAATCTCAAATGCTCTCTAAGGGGGTGTGAGTTCTCGAGGTTTGATGAGGGATAGGGGGCCAATATAAGGGACAAGTACCAGCACCCATCGCACATCATGTGCGCACATCGTCAAAACCCCCAACGTCGCCGGTTAGGCTCTCCGACGATGCTCCGACGATGGTGCCCCAGGCAAAAAAAAAGTGGCACCAGCACATGCCTGAGCCCAGCATGTGCACCGTGGCTCAAACTCTTAGACCGGGAATGAACTCCGTATGCTTAGACATGGAATGAACTTCGTATGCCTAAGCCAACCCATGAAACGAGCGTGCAGGTGCTCAGCCGATCGGAGAGGCAGAATGCGCAAGCCGGGGACCGACCCGATCCCCCCTACGTGCTATCAATCCTGTGGCTGCAACCCTCAGTCTGGCCCAATCTTAGGCTGGGAATGAACTCCGTATGCCTAAGTCAACCCATGAAATGAGCGTACGGGCGCTGAGCTGGCCGGAGAGGCATAAAGCGTAAGCCGGGGATCTGCCCGATCCACCTCTGCGTGCTGCCGATCCCGCTGCCACAACCCTTGATTCGGCTAGGGCTTAGACTTGGAATGAACTACCTATGCCTAAGCCAACCCACGAAACGGGCGTGCGGGCGCTCAACCGGTAGGAGAGGCAGAATGCATAAGCCGGGGATCGACCCGGTCCCCCCTGCGTGCTACCGTAACCCTCAGTCTGGTCTGATCTTAGACTGGGAATGAACTCCGTATGCTTAGACTGAGGATAAACTCCGTATCCCTAAGTCAACCAAAGAAACGAGCGTGCGGACGCTCAGCCGACCAGAGAGGCAGGATGCGCAAGCCGGGGATCGAACGGGTGGTAGGTGGGTTCAAGCACATCTTCATATTTTTGCCATGCCAATGCCATTTTTATGGCTTGTAAATTCATACAATGGCCCCCTATGCCTTCATGTGAAGTTTCATGGCAAGACAACCCATTTTTTATTTTTCATGATTTTTGAAACTTTTTGCGATTCGGGATTTTTTTAAATATTTTTAGAAAGAGTTTTGTTACAAAATTTGGTAGAGGTGATCCTTGTATTTTTATTGGCATGCAAAAACAAATTCAGCTAAAAACTCCAAGTGGAGAAGATTTTGTGTCCGTTTGAAAAAAGTGTCCCCATTTCAAACACTTTAATGGCTACTGGCGGCAAACCTATAAAATCTCAAATGCTCTTTAAGGGGGTGTGAGTTCTCGAGGTTTGATGAGGGATAGGGGGCCAATATAAGGGCCAAGTACCAGCACCAATCGCACATCATGTGCGCAGACCCCCAGCCCCCCTAATCTTCGGAACCCCTAATGCCGTCGGTTAGGCTCTCGACGATGCTCCGACGATGGTGCCCCAGGTGAAAAAAATGTGGCACCAGCACATGCTCGAGCCCAGCATGTGCACCGTGGCTCAAACTCTTAGACTGGGAATGAACTTCGTATGCTTAGACATGGAATGAACTCCGTATGCCTAAGCCAACCCACGAATCGAGCGTGCGGGCGCTCAGCCGACCGGAGAGGCAGAATGCACAAGCCGGGGATCGGCCCGGTCCCCCTCTGCGTGCTGCCGATCCCGTTGCTGCAACCCTCGGTCCAACTGGGGCTTAGACATGGAATGAACTCCCTATGCCTAAGCCAACCCACGAAACGGGCGTGCGGGCGCTCAATCGACCGGAGGGGCAGAATGCGCAAGTCAGGGATCGACCCGATCCCCCCTGCGTGCTGCTGATCCTGCTGTCACAACCCTCGATCCAATTCGATCTTAGACTGGGAATGAACTCCGTATGCTTAGACTGGGGATGAACTCCGTATGCCTAAGTCAATCCACAAAATGAGCATGCAGACGCTCAACTGAGTCAGAGAGGCCGGTCGGAGAGGCATAATGCACAAGCCGGGGATCGACCTGGACCCTCTCTATGTGCTGTCGATCCTGCTGCTGGTCCTGCTATCGTAACCCTTGGTCCGGTCTGATCTTAGACTGGGAATGAACTCCGTATGCTTAGACATGGAATGAACTCCATATGCCTAAGCCAACCCACGAAGCGAGCGTGCGGGCGCTCAACCAGCCAAAGAGGCAGATTGGGCAAGCCAGGGACCGACCTGGTCCCCCTACGGGCTGTCGATCCTGCTGCTGCAACCCTCGGTCTAAGCCAATCTTAGACTTGGAATGAACTCCGTATGCCTGAGTCAACCCACGAAACGAGTGTTCGGGCGTTGAGCCGGTCGGAGAGGCATAATACGTAAGCCAGGGATTGGCCCGGTCCCCTTCTGCGTGCTGTCGGTCCCGCTGCCACAACCCTCAGTCCGACTGGGGCTTAGACATGCAATGAACTCCCTATGCCTAAGCCAACCCATGAAATGGGTGTACGGGTGCTCAGCCAGCCGGAGAGGCAGAATGTGCAAGTCATGGATCGGCCTGGTCTCCCCTGCATGTTGCCCATCCTGCTGTCGCCACCCTCAATCCAATCCGATCTTAGACTGGGAATGAACTCTATATGCTTAGACTGGGGATGAACTCTGTATGCCTAAGTCAACCCATGAAATGAGCGTGCAGGCACTCAGTCGGCCAGAGAGGCTGGCTAGAGAGACATAATGCACAAGTCAGAGATTAGCCCAGTCCCCCTCTACGTGCTGCTGATCCCGCTGTTAGTCCTGTTACCAAAACCCTCGGTACGATTAGGGCTTAGACATAAAATGAACTCCGTATGCCGAAGCCAACCCACGAAACGAGTGTGCGGGCGCTCAGCCAACCGAAGAGGTAGAATGCGCAAGTTGGGGATCGGCCCAGTCCCCTCTGCATGCTGCCGATCCTACTACTGGTCCTACTATCGTAACCCTCGGTCCGGTCTGATCTTAGACTGGGAATGAAATCCATATGCTTAGACATGGAATGAACTCCCTATGCCTAAGCCAACCCACGAAACGGGCATGCGGGTGCTCAGCCGATCGGAGAGGCAGAATGCGTAAGTCGAGGATCGACCCGATCCCCCCTACGTGCTACTGATCCTACTGTAGCAACCCTCGATCCGGTCTGATCTTAGACTGGGAATAAACTCCATATGCTTAGATTGGGGATGAACTTCGTATGCCTATGCGAACCCATGAAACGAGCATGCAGACGCTCAGCAAACCAGAACCCAGCATGTGCTTTTGTTGGCATGCCCGAGCCCAGCATGTGCACTGTGGCTCAAACTCTTAGACTGGGAATGAACTCCGTATGCCTAAGCCAACCCATGAAACGAGCGTGCGGGTGCTCAGTCGATCGAAGAGGTAGAATGCGCAAGCTGGGGATCGACCCGATCCCCCACTGCGTGCTGTCGGTCCTGCTGCCACAACCCTAGGTCCGACTAGGGCTTAGACATGGAATGAACTCCTTATGCCTAAGCCAACCCACGAAACGGGCGTACGGGCGCTCAGCAGGTCGGAGAGGCAGAATGCGCAAGCCAGGGATCGGCCCAGTCCCCCCTGTGTGTTGTTGATCCTGCTGTCGCAACCCTAGATCCGGTTCGATCTTAGACTGGGAATGAACTCCGTATGCTTAGACTGGGGATGAACTCCGTATGCCTAAGTCAACCCACGAAACGAGCGAGCGGGCACTCAACCGACTGGAGAGGCAGAATGTGCAACCCGAATATCGGCCCAATCCCTCCCGTGTGCTACCGATCCTGGTACTGCAACCCTCGGTCTGGTCTGATCTTAGGCTGGAAATAAACTCCGTATGCTTAGACTAGGGATGAGCTCCGTATGCCTAAGTTAACACACGAAACGAGCGTACAGGCGCTCAGTCAGTCGGAAAGGCATAATGCACAAGTCGAGGATCAACCCGATCCCTCTCTGTGTGCTGTCGATCCCGCTACCGGTCCTGCTACCACAACCCTTGGTCCGACTGGGGCTTAGACATGGAATGAACTCCGTATACCTAAGCCAACCCATGAAACGAGCGTACGGGCGCTCAGTCGGTCAGAGACGCAGAATGCGCAAGCCGGGGATCAGCCCGATCCCCCCCTGCGTGCTGTCGATCCTGTTACTGGTCCTGCTATTGCAACCCTCGGTCCGGTCTGATCTTAGATTGGGAATGAACTCCGTATGCTTAGACATGAAATGAACTCCGTATGCCTAAGCAACCCACGAAACGAGTGCGCGGGCGCTCAGCTTGTCGGAGAGGCAGAATGCATAAGTCGGGGACTGACCCGGTGTCCCCTGCATGCTGTCGATCTTGCTGTCATAACCCTCGATCCGATCCGATCTTAGACTGGGAATGAACTCTGTGTGCCTAAGTCAACCCACGAAATGAGCGTGCGGGCTTTGAGCAGTCAGAGAGGCATAATGTGCAAATTGGGGATTGGCTCGGTCCCCCTCTGCGTGCTGTCAGTCCCGCTGCCACAACCCTCGGTCCAGCTGGGGCTTAGACATGGAATGAACTCCCTATGCCTAAGCCAACCCACGAAACAGGCGTGCGGGTGCTCAACCGGTCAGAGAGGCAGAATGCGCAAGCCGGAGATCGGCCCGGTCCCCCCTGCGTGCTGCCGATCCTGCTGTCGCAACCCTCGGTCCAATCCGATCTTAGACTGGGAATGAACTTCGTATGCTTAAACTAGGGATGAACTCCGTATGCCTAAGTCAACCCACGAAACGAGCGTGCGGACGCTCAGCCGGCCAGAGACGCAGGATGCGCAAGCCGGGGATCGAACGGGTGGTAGGTGGGTTCAAGCACATCTTCATATTTTTGCCATGCCAATGCCATTTTTATGGCTTGTAAATTCATACAATGGTCCCCTACGCCTTCATGTGAAGTTTCATGGCAAGACGACATGTTTTCTATTTTTCATGATTTTTGAAACTTTTTACGGTTCTGGATTTTCTAAAATTTTTTTAGAAAGAGTTTTGTCCCCAAATTTGGTAGAGGTGATTCTTTTTATTTTTGTTGGCATGCACAAAAAAATTCAGCTAAAAACTCGAAGTGGAGAAGATTTTGTGACCGTTTGAAAAAAGTGTCCCCATTTCAGACACTTTCATGGCTACTGGCAACAAACCTATAAAATCTAAAATGCTCTTTAAGGGGGTGCGAGTTCTCAAGGTTTGATAAGGGATAGGGGCCAATATAAGGGCCAAGTACCAGCACCCATCTCACATCATGTGTGCACACCCCCCGACCCCGCAATCACCGAAACTCCCAATGCCATCGGTTAGGCTCTCCGACGATGGTGCCCCGGGTGAAAAAAATCTGGCACCAGTACATGCTCAAGCCTAGCATGTGCATCGTGGCTCAAACTCTTAGACTAGAAATGAACTCTGTATGCTTAGACATGGAATGAACTCCGTATGCCTAAGCCAACCCACGAAATGAGCGTGCGGGCGCTCAGACGAGCGGAGAGGTTGAATGCGCAAGCTGGGGATCGGCCCGATCCCCCTCTGCATGCTGTCGGTCCCGCTGCCGCTACCCTCGGTCTGGCTGGGGCTTATACATGGAATGAACTCCCTATGCCTAAGCCAACCCATGAAACGGGCGTGCGGGCACTCAACCGACCGGAGAGGCAGAATGCGTAAGCCGGGGATCGGCCCGGTCCCCCCTGTGTGTTGCCGATCCTGCTATCGCAACCATCGGTCTGGTTCGATCTTAGACTGGGAATGAACTTCGTATGCTTAGACTGGGGATAAACTCTATATGCCCCCTGCGTGCTGTCGATCCTACTACCGTAACCCTCAGTCCGGTCCGATCTTAGATTGGGAATGAATTTTGTATGCCTAAGTCAACCCACGAAATGAGCGTTCGGGCGCTGAGCTAGCTGGAGAGGTATAATGCATAAGCAGGGGATCCATCCGGTCCCCCTCTATGTGCTATCGGTCCCACTGCCATAACCCTCGGTTCGGCTGGGGCTTAGACATGGAATGAACTCCCTATGCCTAAGCCAACCCACGAAACGGGCGTATGGGCACACAGCCTACCGGAGAGGCAGAATGCGCAAGCTAGGGATCGGCCCGGTCTTGCCTGCATGCTATCGATCTTGCTGTCGTAACCCTCAGTCCGATCCGATCTTAGCTTGGGAATGAACTCCGTATGCTTACACTGGGGATGAACTCCGCATGCCTAAGTCAACCCACGAAATGAGCGTGCGAGCGCTCAGCCGGCCGGAGAGGCAGAATGCGTAAGTCGGGGATCGGCACAGTCTCTCCCTGTGTGTTGCCGATCCTGCTGCTGGTCCTGCTGTCGCAAATCTTGGTCTGGTTCGATCTTAGACTGAGAATGAACTCCGTATGCTTAGACATGGAATGAACTCCGTATGCCTAAGCCAACCCACGAAATGAGCGTACGGGCATTCAGTCGATCGAAAAGGTAGAATGCGCAAGCTAGGGACCGACCCGGTCCCCCCTGCGTGCTATCGATCCTGCTACCGCAACCCTCGGTCCGGTCTGATCTTAGACTGGGAATGAACTCTGTATGCCTAAGTCAACCCACGAAACGAGCGTTCGGGCACTGAACTGGCCGGAGAGGCATAATCTGCAAGCTAGGGATCCGTCTGGTCCCCCTCTGCATGCTGTCGGTCCCGCTACCACAACCCTCAGTCCGACTGGGGCTTAGACATGGAATGAACTCCCTATGCCTAAGCCAACCCATGAAATAGGCATATGGGCACTCAGCTGACCGGAGAGGCAGAATGCACAAGCTGGGTATCGGCCCGGTTCCCCCCGTGTTCTGTCGATCCTACTATTGGTCCTGCTACCACAACCCTCAGTCCAATCTAATCTTAGACAGGAATGAACTCCATATGCTTAGACATGGAATGAACTCCGTATGCCTAAGCCAACCCACGAAACGAGCGTATGGGCGCTTAGCCAGTCGGAGACGTAAAATGTGCAAGCTGGGGATCGGCCCATCCCTCCCTGTGTGCTATCGATCCTACTACCGTAACCCTCAGTTCGGTCTGATCTTAGACGAGAATGAACTCCGTACGCCTAAGTCAACCACGAAACGAACGTACGGGCGCTGAATCGGTCGGAGAGGCATAATACGCAAGCCGGGGATCGACCCGATCCCCCTCTGCGTGCTGTCGGTCCTGCTGCCACAACTCTCGGTCTGACTGGGGCTCAGACATGGAATGAACTCCCTATGCCTAAGCCAACCCACGAAACGGGCGTGCGGGCACTCAGTCAACCGGAGAGGCAGAATCTGCCCGGTCCCCCTGCGTGCTACCGATCCTGCTGCTGTAACCCTCGGTCCGGACCGATCTTAGACTGGGAATGAACTCCATCTGCTTAGACAGGGGATGAACTCCGTATGCTTAAATCAACCCATGAAAAGAGCGTACGGATGCTCAGTCGACCAGAGAGGCAGAATGAGCAAGCCAGGGATCGAGCGGGTGGTAGGTGGGTTCAAACACATCTTCATATTTCTTCCATGCCAATGCCATTTTTATGGCTTGTAAATTCATACAACGGTCCCGTACGCCTTCATGTGAGGTTTCGTGGCAAGATGACCCGTTTTCTATTTTCCATGATTTTTGAAACTTTTTGTGGTTTGGGATTTTTTAAAATTTTTTTAGAAAGATTTTTGTCCCTAAATTTGGTAGAGGTGATCGTTGTACTTTTGCTGGCATGCATAAAAAAATTCAGCTAAAAAATTGAAGTTGAGAAGATTTTGTGACCGTTTGAAAAAAGTGTCCCCATTTTAGACACTTTAATGGCTACTGGCAGCAAACCTATAAAATCTCAAATGCTCTTTAAAGGGGTGTGAGTTCTCGAGGTTTGATGAGGGATAGGGGGCCAATATAAGGGCCAAGTACCAGCACCCATCGCACATCATGTGCGCACACCCCCCGGCCCCCCAATCATCGGAACCCCTAATGCCACCGGTTAGGCTCTCCGACGATGCTCCGGCGATAGTGCCCCGGGCGAAAAAAATGTGGCACCAGCACATGCCCAAGCGTAGCATGTCCACCATGGCTCAAAATCTTAGACTGGGAATGAACTTCGTATGCTTAGATATGGAACAACTCTGTATGCCTAAGCCAACCCACGAAATGAGCGTGTGGGCACTCTACCGGCCAGAAAGGTAGAATGCGCAAGCTGGGGATCGACTCGGTCCCCTTCTGCGTGCTGCCGGTCCCACTACCACAACCCTCAGTCTGGCTGGGGCTTAGACATGGAATGAACTCCCTATGCCTAAGCCAACCCATGAAATGGGAGTGCGGGCGCTCAACCGACCAGAGAGGCAGAATGCGCAAGCCAGAGATCGGCCTGGTCCCCCTTGTGTGTTACCGATCCTGCTGCTGCAACCATTGGTCCAGTTTGATATTAGACTGGGAAGGAACTCCGTATGCTTAGACTGGGGATGAACTCCGTATGCCTAAGTCAACCCACGAAATGAGCGTGCGGGTGCTCAGCCGGTCGGAGAGGTAGAATGCGTAAGCCAGGGATCGACCCGATCCCCCCTGCGTGCTGTCGATCCTACTGCTGGTCCTACTGTCACAAGCCTCGGTCCGGTCCGATCTTAGACTGGGAATGAACTCTGTATGCTTAGACATGGAATGAACTCCATATGCCAAAGCCAACCCACGAAACAAGAATTCAGGCGCTCAGCTGGCCGGAGAGGTAGAATGCACAAGCCGAGGACTAGCCCAGTCCCCCCTTTGTGCTGTCGATCCTAAGTCAACCCATTAAATGAGTGTTCGGGCGTTGAGCCGATCGGAGGGGCATAATGCGCAAGTCGGGGATCCGCCCGGTCCCCCTTTGCGTGCTATCGATCCCGCTGCCACAACCCTCGGTTCGGCTGGGGCTTAGACATGGAATGAACTCCCTATGCCTAAGCCAACCCATGAAACGGGCGTGCAGGCGCTCAGCCGACCGGAGAGGCAGAATGCGCAAGCCGAGGATCAGCTCGGTCCCTGCTGTATGCTACCGATCCTGCTACCACAACCCTCGGTCCGGTCTGATCTTAGACTGGGAATGAATTCTATATGCTTAGTTTCGTATGCCTAAGTCAACCCATGAAACGAACATGCAGACGCTCAGCCGACCAGAGAGGCAGGATGAGCAAGTTGGGGATCGAACGGGTGGTAGGTGTGTTCAAGCACATCTTCATATTTCTGCCATGCCAATGCCATTTTTATGGCTTGTAAATTCAAACAATGGTCCCCTAAGCCTTCATGTGAAGTTTCGTGGCAAGACGACCCATATTCTATTTTTCATGATTTTCAAAACTTTTTGCGGTTCAGGATTTTTTAAAATTTTTTAGAAAGAGTTTTGTCCCCAAATTTGGTAGAGGTGATCCTTGTATTTTTGTTGATATGCACAAAAAAAGTCAACTAAAAACTCGAAGTGGAGAAGATTTTGTGACCGTTTGAAAAAAATGTCCCTATTTCAGACACTTTAATGGCTACTGGCAGCAAACCTATAAAATCTCAAATGCTCTTTAAGGGGGTGTGAGTTCTCGAGGTTTGATGAGGGATAGGGGGCCAATATATGGGCCAAGTACCAGCACCCATCGCACATCATGTGCGCACACCCCCCTGATCCCCCTAATCGCCGAAAGCCCCAATGCCGCCGGTTAGGCTCTCCGGCGATGCTCGTACCCTGGGCGAAAAAAATACAGCACCAGCTCATGCTCGAGCCCAGCATGTGCACCGTGGCTCAAACTCTTAGACTGGGAATGAACTCCGTATGCCTAAGCCAACCCACGAAACGAGCATGCGGGCACTTAGTCGACCGGAGAGGCAGAATGCGTAAGTCAGGGACTGGCTCGATCCCCCTCTGCCTGCTACTGGTCCCACTGCGACAACCCTCGGTCCGACTGGGGCTTAGACATGGAATGAACTCCCTATGCCTAAGCCAACCTACGAAACGGGCGTGCGGGTGCTGAGCTGACCGGAGAGGCGTAATGCGCAAGCCAGGGATTGGCCCAGTCCCCTTTTGCGTGCTGTCGGTCCCGCTGCCACAACCCTATGCCTAAGCTAACCCACGAAACGGGCGTAAGGGCACTCAGTCGGTCAGAGAGGTAGAATACGTAAGCCGAGGACCGACCCGGTCCCATCTGCATGCTATCGATCCTGCTGCCACAACCCTCAGTCCGATTCGATCTTAGACTGGGAATGAACTCCGTATGCTTAGACTAGGGATGAACTCCATATGCCTAAGTCAACCCATGAAACGAGCGTGCGGGCACTCAACTAATTTGGTAGAGGTGATCCTTGTATTTTTGTTGGCATGCACAAAAAAATTCAGCTAAAAACTCGAAATGGAGAAGATTTTGTGATCGTTTGAAGAAAGTGTCCCCATTTCAAATGCTTTAATGGCTACTGGCAGCAAATGTATAAAATCTCAAATGCTATTTAAGGGGGTGTGAGTTCTCGAGGTTTGATGAGGGATAGGGGGCCAATATAAGGGCCAGGTACTAGCACCCATCGCACATCATGTGCGCACACCCCCACCGGCCCCCCCAATCGTCGGAACCCCCAATGCCGCCGGTTAGGCTCTCTAGCAATGCTCCAGCGATGGTGCCCCGGGCGAAAAAAATGCGGCACCAGCACATGTCCAAGCCCAGTATGTGCACCGTGGCTCAAAATCTTAGACTGGGAATGAACTCCGTATGCTTAGACATGGAATGAACTCCGTATGGCTAAGCCAACCCACAAAACGAGCGTGCAGGCAGAATGTACAAGCCAGGGATCGACCCGGTCCCCTCTACGTGCTGTCGATCCTACTGTTGCAACCCTCGGTCTGGTCCAATGTTAGACTGGGAGTGAACTCTGTATGCCTAAGTCAACCCACGAAACGAGCGCGCGGGCGTTGAACCGGTCGGAGAGGCATAATGTGCAAGCCGGGGGATTGACCCGATCCCCTTCTGTGTGCTGCCGGTCCTGCTGCCACTACCTTCGGTCTGGTTGGGGCTCAAACATGGAATGAACTCCGTATGCCTAAGCCAACCCATGAAATGAGCGTGCGGGTAGTCAGTCACCCGGAGAGGCAGAATGTGCAAGCCGGGGATCAGTCCGGTCCCCCCTGCGTGCTACCGATCCTACTGTAGGTCCTGCTCACGTAACCCTCAGTCCGATCTGATGTTAGACTGGGAATGAACTCCATATGCTTAGAAATGGAATGAACTAGATATGCCTAAGCCAACCCACGAAACGAGCGTGCGGGTGCTCAACCGATCGGAGAGGCAGAATGTGCATGTCGAGGATCGGCTCGGTCCCCCTCTGCATGCTGTCGAGCTTGCTATCATAACCCTCGGTCCGGTTTGACAAGGAATTAACTTCGTATGCCTAAGTCAACCCACGAAACGAGCATGCGGGTGCTGAGCCGACCGGAGAGGCATAATGTGCAAGTCAGGGATCAGCCCGATCCCCCTCTACGTGCTGCCAGTCCTGCTGCCACAACCCTCGGTTCGGCTGGGGCTTAGACATGGAATGAACTCCCTATGCCTAAGCTAACCCATAAAACGGGCGTGCGGGCGCTCAGCCGACTGGAGAGGCAGAATGCGCAAGTCGGGGATCGGCCCGGTCCCCCCTGCGTGTTGATGATCCTGCTGTCGTAACCCTTGGTCTGGTTCGATCTTAGATCGGGAATGAACTTTGTATGCTTAGACTGGGGATGAACTTCGTATGCCTAAGTCAACCCACAAAACGAGCGTTCGTGCGCTCAATCGACCAGAGAGGCAGGATACGCAAGCCGGGGATCGAACGGGTGGTAGGTGTGTTCAAGCACATCTTTATATTTCTGCCGTGGCAATGCCATTTTTATGGCTTGTAAATTCCTACAATGGTCCCCTAAGCCTTCATGTAAAGTTTCGTGGTAAGACGACCCATTTTCTATTTTTCATGATTTTTAAAACTTTTTACGGTTCGGGATTTTTTAAAATTTTTTTAGAAAGAGTTTTGTCCCCAAATTTGTTAGAGGTGATCCTTGTATTTTTGTTGGCGTGCACAAAAACAGTCAGCTAAAAACTCGAAGTGAAAAAGATTTTGTGACCGTTTGAAAAAAGTGTCCCCATTTTAGACACTTTAATGGCTACTGGCAGCAAACCTATAAAATCTCAAATGCTCTTTAAGGGGCTATGAGTTCTCGAGGTTTGATGAGGGATAGGGGGCCAATATAAGGGCCAAGTACCAGCACCCATCGCACATCATGTGCGCACACCCCCCGGCCCCCCCAATCACCGGAAACCCCAATGCCGTCGGTTAGGCTCTCCGGCGATGCTCCGGCAATGGTGCCCCGACAAAAAAAAAGTGGCACCAGCACATTCCCGAGCCCAGCATGTGCACCGTGGCTCAAAATCTTAGACTGGGAATGAACTCCGTATGCTTAGGCATGGAATGAACTCCGTATGCCTAAGCCAACCCACGAAACGAGCGTGCGGGCACTCAGCCGGTCGGAGAGGCAGAATGCGTAAGCCGGGGATCGGCCCGGTCCCCCCTACGTGCTGTTGATCCTGCTGCCGCAACCCTCACTCCGGTCTGATCTTAGACTACGAATTAACTCCGTATGCCTAAGTCAACCCACGAAACGAGCTTGCGAGTGCTGAGTCGACCGGAGAGGCATAATGCGCAAGCCGGGGATAGGCTCGGTCCCCCTCTGCGTGCTGTTGGTCTCATTGCCACAACTTTCGGTCCGGTTGTGCCTTAGACATGGAATGAACTCCCTATGCCTAAGCCAACCCACGAAACGTGCGTGCAGGAGCTCAACCGATCGGAGAGGCAGAATACGAAAGTCAGGGATCGGCCTGGTCCCCCCTGCGTGCTACCGATCCTGCTGCCACAACCCTCGATCCGGTTTGATCTTAGACTGGGAATGAACTCCATATGCTTAGACTGGGGATGAACTCCATAAGCCTATGTCAACCCATGAAACGAGCATGCGGGCGCTCAGCCGACCAGAGAGGCATAGTGCGAAAGTCGAGGATTAGTCCGGTCCCTCTCTGCATGCTGCCGATCCTGCTGCCAGTCCTGCTGCCACAACCCGTAGTCCGACTAGGGCTTAGACATGGAATGAACTCTGTATGCCTAAGCTAACCCAGGAAAGGAGCTAGCGGGCGCTCAACCAACCGGAGAGGTAGAATGCGTAAGCCGGGGATCAGCCCGATCCCCTTTGTGTGCTGTCGATCCTACTGCTGGTCCTACGATTGCAACACTCCATTCGGTCCAATCTTAGACTGGGAATGAACTTTGTATGCTTAGACATGGAATGAACTCCGTATACCTGAGCCAACCCACGAAACGAGCATGCAGGTGCTCAGCTGGCCAGAGAGCCAGAATGCGTAAGCCGAAGAACAGCTCGATCTCCCCTATGTGTTATCAATCCTGCTGCCGCAAACCTCAGTCCGATCTGATCTTAGACTGGGAATGAACTCCATATGCTTAGACTGGGGATGAACTCCATATGCCTAAGTCAACCCACAAAACAAGTGCGTGGGTGCTGAGCTGACTGAAGCTGCATAATGCCCAAGCTAGGGATCAGCCCGGTCCCCCTCTACGTGCTGTCGATCCCGCTGCCACAACCCTCGGTCCAACTGGGGCTTAGACATCGAATGAACTCCCTATGCCTAAGCCAACACACAAAACGGGCGTACGGGCGCTCAGCCGGTCGGAGAGGTAGAATGCGCAAGCCAGGGATCGGCCCGATCCCCCCTGCGTGATGTCTATCCTGCTGCCGCAACCCTCAGTCCGATTTGATCTTAGACTGGGAATGAACTCTATATGCTTAGACTGGAGATGAACTCCGTATGCCTAAGTCAACCCACAAAATGAGCGTGCGGACACTCATTTAGCCAGAGAGGCAGAATGCGCATGCCGAGGATCGGTCTGGTACCCTCTGCGTGCTATCTATCCTGCTGCTGGTCCTGCTACCGCAAGCCTCGGTCTGGTCCAATCTTAGACTGGGAATGAACTCCATATGCTTAGACATGGAATGAACTCCGTATGCCTAAGCCCTCCCACGAAACGAGCATGTGGGCACTCAGCTGGTCGAAGAGGCAGAATGCGTAAGCCAGGATCAGCTCGGTACCCCTGCATGCTATCAATCCTACTACTAGAACCTCGATCCGATCTGATCTTAGACTGGGAATGAACTTCGTATGCCTAAGTCAACCCACCAAATGCGTGTTCGGGCACTGAGCTGACCGAAGAGGCATAATGCGCAAGTCGAGGATCGGCTCGGTCGCCTTCTGCGTGCTGTCGGTCCCGCTACCACAACCCTCGGTCCGACTGGGGCTTAGACATGGAATGAACTCCCTATGCCTAAGCCAACCCTTGAAACGGGCGTGCGGGCGCTCAGTCGATTGGAGAGGCAGAATGCATAAGGCGGGGATCAACCTGATCCCCCCTGTATGCTGTCGATCTTGCTGTCGCAACCCCTAGTCCGATCCGATCTTAGACTGGGAATGAACTCTGTATGCTTAGACTACGGATGAACTCCGTATGCCTAAGTGAACCCCCGAAACGAGCATGCGGGTGCTCAACCGGCTGGAGAGGCCGACCGGAGAGGCATAATGCACAAGCTGGGGATCAGCCCGATCCCCCTCTGCATGCTACCGATTCCATTGTCGGTCTTGCTGCCACAACCCTCGGTCCAGTTGGGGCTTAGACTTGGAATGAACTCCATATGCCTAAGCCAACCCATGAAATGAGCGTGCGGACGCTCAACCGACCGGAGAGGTAGAATGCGCAAGCTGGGGATCGGGTCGGTCCCCTGCGTGTTGTCGATCCTGCTATCGCAACCTCGGTTTGATCCGATCTTAGACTGGAAATGAACTCCGTATGCTTAGACTAGGGATGAACTCCGTATGCCTAAGTCAGCCCACGAAACAAACGTGCGGCGCTCAGTCGACTAGAAGAGGCAAAATGCGCAAGCCGGGGATCGACCAGTCCCTCTCTGTGTGCTGTCAATCTTGCTGCACAAACCTCGTCTGGTTCATCTTAGACTAGGAATGAACTTCGTATACAAAAGTCCCACGAACGAGCGTGCGGGCGCTGAGCCAGTCGAAGAGCATAATGCGTAAGCTGGGGATCGGCCCAATCCCCTCTGCGTGCTGTCGGTCTCACTACCACAGCCCTCAGTCGACTTGGGGTTTAGACACGGAATGAACTCCCTATGCCTAAGCCACCCATGAAATGGGCGTGCGGGTGCTCAGCCAGTCATAAGGCAGAATGTGTAAGCCAAGGATCGACTCAGTCCTCCCTATATGCTACCGATCCTGCTGTCGTAACCCTTGGTTCGGTCTGATCTTAGACTAAGAATGAAGTCCGTATGCTTAGACTGGGGATGAACTCCATATGCGTAAGTCAACCCACGAAATGAGTGTGCGGGCGCTCAGCCGATCGGAGTGGCCAGTCGGAGAGGTGTAATGCCCAAGCCGAGGATCAGCCCGATCCCCCTTCGCATGTTGCCAATCTCGCTGCCGGTCTTGCTACCACAACCCTTGATCTGATCGGGGCTTAGACATGGAATGAACTCCGTGTGCCTAAGCCAACCCATGAATCGAGTGTGCGGGCGCTCAGTTGGTCGGAGAGGCAGAATTTGCAAGCTGGGGATTGGCCCGGTCCCCCCTGCGTACTGCCAATCCTGCTGCTGGTCCTACTACTACAACCCTCTGTCTGGTCCGATCTTAGACTGGGAATGAACTCCGTATGCCTAAGTCAACCCACGAACAAGCGTGCGGGCGCTGAGCTGACCAGAGAGGCATAATTCGTAAGTTGGGGATCGACCCAATCCCCCTTTGCGTGCTATCGGTCCTGCTGCCACAACCCTCGATCCGGTTGGGGCTTGGACATGGAATGAAGTCCCTATGCCTAAGCCAACCCATGAAACGAGCTTACGGGTGCTCAGCTGGCCAGAAAGGCAGAATGCGTAAGCCGGGGATCGACTCGATCCTTCCTGCGTACTGTCGATCCTACTGCCGTAACCCTCGGTTCGGTCTGATCTTAGACTGGGAATGAACTCCATATGCTTAGACTGGGGATGAACTCCGTATGCCTAAGTCCACCCACGAAACAAGCGTGCGAGCGTTCAACCGACCAGAGAGGTAGGATGCGCAAGTCGGGGATCGATCGGGTGGTAGGTGGGTTCAAGCACATCTTCATATTTCTGCCATGCCAATGTCATTTTTATGGCTTGTAAATTGATACAATGGTCTCCTAAGCCTTCATGTGAAGTTTCGTGGCAAGACGACCCATTTTCTATTTTTCATGATTTTTGAAACTTTTTACGGTTCGAGATTTTTTAAAATTTTTTTAGAAAGAGTTTTGTCCCCAAATTTGGTAATGGTGATCCTTGTATTTTTTTCGGCATGCACAAAAAAATTCAGCTAGAAACTCAGAGTGGAGAAGATTTTGTGATCGTTTGAAAAAAGTGTCCCCATTTCAGATACCTTCATGGCTACTGGCAGCAAATCTATAAAATCTCAAATGCTCTTTAAGGCGGTGTGAGTTCTCAAGGTTTGATGAGGAATAGGGGGCCAATATAAGGGCCAAGTACCAGCACCCATCGCACATCATGTGCGCACACCCCTTGGCCCCCCAATCGTCGGAAACCTCAATCCCGTCGGGTAGGCTGTCCGACGATGCTCCGACGATGGTGCCCTGGTGAAAAAAATGCGACACCAGCACATGCCTGAGCCTAGCATGTGCACCGTGGCTCAAACTCTTAGACTGGGAATGAACTCCGTATGCTTAGACATGGAATGAACTCTGTATGCCTAAGCCAACCCACGAAACGAGTGTGCGGGTGCTCAGTCGGTCGGAGAGGTAGAATGCGCAAGTCGGGGATCGGCCTGGTCCCCCCTGCGTGCTGTCGATGCTGCTGCAGCAACCCTCAGTTCGATCTAACCTTAGACTAGGAATGAACTCCGTATGCAAAAGTTAACCCACAAAACGAGCGTGCGGGCACTGAGCCAGTCGAAAAGGCATAATACGCAAGCTGAGGATCGGCCCGGTCCCCCTCTGCGTGCTGCCGGTCCCACTGCCACAACCTTTAGTCCGGCTGGGGCTTAGACATGGAATGAACTCCCTATGCCTAAGCCAACCCATGAAACAGGCATGCGAGCGCTCAGTCAGCCAGAGAGGCAGAATGCGCAAGCTGGGGATTGGCTCGATCCCCCTTGCGTGCTATCGATCCTGCTGCTGCAACCCTCCGTCTGGTCCAATCTTAGAATGGGAATGAACTCCATATGCTTAGACTGGGGATGAACTCCGTATGCCTAAGTCAGCCCACGAAATGAGATGCGGGCACTCAGCCGGCTGAAGAGGCATAGTGTACAAGCCGAGGATCAGCCCGATCCCCCTCTACGTGCTGTCGATCCTGCTGCCGGTCCTGCTGCCACAACCCTCGATCCGACTGGGGCTTAGACATTGAATGAACTCCGTATGTCTAAGCCAACCCATGAAACGAGCGTATGGGCACTCAACCGGTCGGAGAGGCAGAATGCGCAAGCCAGGGATCGACCCAGTCCCACCTTGCGTGCTGCCATTCCTGCTGTTGGTCCTGCTATCGCAACCCTCGGTTCGGTCTAATCTTAGACTGTGAATAAACTCCGTATGCCTAAGTCAACCCACAAAACGAGCGTGCGGGTGCTCAACCGACCAGAGAGGCATGATGCGTAAGTCGGGGATCGAACGAGTGGTAGGTGTGTTCAAGCACATCTTCATATTTTTGCCATGCCAATGCCATGTTTACAGCTTGTAAATTCATACAATGGTCCCCTAAGCCTTCATGTGAAGTTTCGTGGCAAGACGACCCGTTTTCTATTTTTCATGATTTTTGAAACTTTTTACGGATCGGGATTTCTTAAAATTTTTTTACAAAGATTTTTGTCCCCAAATTTGGTAGAGGTGATCCTTGTATTTTTTTTGGCAGGGACAAAAAAATTCAGCTAAAAATTTGAAGTGGAGAAGATTTTGTGACCATTTGAAAAAAGTGTCCCCATTTCAGACACTTTAATTGCTACTAGCAGCAAACCTATAAAATCTCAAATGCTCTTTAAGAGGGTATGAGTTCTCGAGGTTTGATGAGGGATAGGGGGCCAATATAAGGGCCAAGTACCAGCACCCATCGTACATCATGTGCGCACACCCCCCGGCCCCCCAATCGCCGGAACCCCTAATGCTGCCGGTTAGGCTCTCCAGTGATGCTCCAGCAAAAAAAATGTGGCACCAGCACATGCTTGAGCCCAACATGTGCACCGTGGCTGAAAATCTTAGACTGGGAATGAACTCCGTATGCTTAGACATGGAATGAACTCTGTCTAGCTAAGCCAACCCACGAAACGAGCGTGCAGGAGCTCAACCGATCGGAGAGGCAGAATGCGTAAGTCAGGGACCGACTCGGTCCCCCCTGCGTGCTGTCGATCCTGCTACCGCAACCCTCGGTCCGGTCCGATCTTAGACTGGGAATGAACTCCGTATGCCTAAGTCAACCCATGAAACGAGCGTTCGGGTGTTGAGCTGATCGGAGAGGCATAATGCACAAGCCAGGGATTGGCCCGGTCCCCCTCTACGTGCTGCCGGTCCCACTGCCACAACCCTCGGTTCGGTTGGGGCTTAGACATGGAATGAACTCCGTATGCCTAAGCCAACCCATGAAATGAGTGTGCGGGCACTCAGCAGACCGGGGAGGCAGAATGCGTAAGCCAAGGATCAACCCGGTCCCCCCTGCGTGCTATCGATCCTACAATCGCAATCATTGGTCTGGTCTGATCTTAGACTGGGAATGAACTCTGTATGCTTAGACTAGGGATGAACTCCGTATGCCTAAGTCAACCCATTAAATGAGCGTGCGGGTGCTCAATCAGCCGGAGAGGTCGATCGGAGAGGTAGAATGCACAAGCCGGGGATCGGCCCGGTCCCCCCTGCGTGCTGCTGATCCTACTGCTGGTTCTGCTACTGCAACCCTCGGTCTGATCCGATCTTAGACTGGGAATGAACTTCGTATGCTTAGACATGGAATGAACTCCGTATGCCTAAGCCAACCCACAAAACGAGCGTGCAGGAGCTCAACCGATCGGAGAGGCAGAATGCGTAAGCCAGGGACCGACTCGGTCCCCCCTGCGTGCTGTCGATCCTGCTACCGCAACCCTCGGTCCGGTCTGATCTTAGACTGGGAATGAACTCCGTATGCCTAAGTCAACCCACGAAACGAGCATACGGGTGCTCAGCCGCTCGGAGAGGCAGAATGCGCAAGCCAGGGATCGATTCGGTCCCCTCTGCGTGCTATCGATCCTGCTGCCGCAACCCTTGATCCGGTCTGATCTTAGACTAGGAATGAACTTCGTATGCTTAGACTGGGGATGAACTCCATATGCCTAAGTCCACCCACGAAATGAGCGTGCAGACGCTCAGTCGACCAGAGAGGCAGGATGCATAAGCTGGGGATCGAACGGGTGGTAGGTGGGCTCAAGCACATCTTTATATTTCTGCCATGCCAATGCCATTTTTATGGCTTGTAAATTCATACAATGGTCCCCTAAGCCTTCATGTGAAGTTTTCTGGTAAGACGACCCGTTTTCTATTTTTCATGATTTTTGAAACTTTTTGAGGTTTGGGATTGTTTAAAATTTTTTTAGAAAGAGTTTTGTCCTCAAATTTGGTAGAGGTGCTGTTGTATTTTTGTTGGCATGCACAAAAAAATTTAGCTAAAAACTCGAAGTGGAGAAGATTTTGTGACCGTTTGAAAGAAGTGTCTCCATTTCAGACACTTTAATGGCTACTGGCAGCAAACCTATAAAATCTCAAATGCTCTTTAAGGGGGTGTGAGTTCTTGAGGTTTGATGAGGGATAGGGGGCCAATATAAGGGCCAAGTACCAGCACCTATCACACATCAAGTGCGCACACCCCCGGCCCCCCCAATCGTCAGAACCCCCAATGCCTTCGGTTAGGCTCTCCGATGATGCTCTGGCGTATGCTTAGACATGGAATGAACTCCGTATGCCTAAGCCAACCCATGAAATGAACGTGCGGGTGCTCAGCCGACTGGAGAGGCAGAATGCGCAAGCCGAGGATTGGCCCGGTCCCCCTCTACATGCTGTCGGTCCCGCTACCACAACCCTCGATCCGACTGGGGCTTAGACATGGAATGAACTCCGTATGCCTAAGCCAACCCACGAAACGGGCGTACGGGCGCTCAGCCGACCGGAGAGGTAGAATGCGTAACTCGGGGATCGGCCCGGTCCCCATTGCGTGCTGCCGATCCTGCTGTTGCAACCCTCGATCCGGTTCGATCTTAGACTGGGAATGAACTCTGTATGCTTAGACTGGGGATGAACTCCGTATGCCTAAGTGAACCCACAAAACGAGCGTACGGGCGCTTAGCTGACCGGAGAGGCTGGCTGGAGAGGTAGAATGCGTAAGTCGAGGATCGGACCGGTCCCCCTCTGCTTGCTATCGGTCCATTACCACAACCCTCGGTCTGGTTGGGGCTTAGACATGGAATGAACTCCCTATGCCTAAGCCAACCCACAAAACGGGCATGAGGGCGCTCAGCCATCCAGAGAGGCAGAATGCACAAAATGGGGATCGGCTTGATCCAATTTGATCTGAGATAGGAAATGAACTCCGTATGCCTAAGTCAACCCACGAAACGAGCGTGCGGGTGCTGAGCCGGCCAGAGAGGCATAATGCACAAGCCGAGGATCGACCAGATCCCCCTCTGCGTGCCACCGGTCCTGCTGCCACAACCCTCGGTCCGGCTGGGGCTTAGACATGGAATGAACTCCCTATGCCTAAGCCAACCCATGAAACGGGCGTGCGGGCGCTCAGTCGACCAGAGAGGCAGAATGCGCAAGACGGGGATCGGCTCGGTCCCCCCTGCGTGCTGCCGATGCTGCTACCGCAACCCTCGATCCGGTTAGATCTTAGACTGGGAATGAACTCTATTTGCTTAGACTAGAGATGAACTCCGTATGCCTAAGTCAACCCACGAAATGAGCGTGCGGGCGCTCAGCCGGTCGGAGAGGTCGGTCGAAAAGGCATAATGCACAAGCCGAGGATCAACCCGATATCCCTCTGTGTGCTACCAATCCCGCTACCGGTCCTACTGCCACAACCCTCGGTCCGACTGGGGCTTAGACATGGAATAAACTCCGTATGCCTAAGCCAACCCACGAAACGAGTGTGCGGGCACTCAGCCGGCTAGAGAGGCAGAATGCGCAAGTCGGAGATCGGTCCAGGTCCCCCTACATGCTGTCGATCCTGCTACTGGTCCTGCTGCCGCAACCCTCGGTCTGGTCTGATCTTAAACTGTGAATAAACTCCACATGCTTAGACATGGAATGAACTCCGTATGCCTAAGCCAACCCATGAAACGAGCGTGCGGGTGCTCAGCCAGTCAGAGAGGCAGAATGCGTAAGTCGGGGACCGGCTCGGTCCCCCCTATGTGCTGTCGATCCTGCTGCTGCAACCCTCAGTCTTATCCGATCTTAGACTGGGAATGAACTCCGTATGCCGAAGTCAACCCACGAAACGAGCGTGCGGGCGCTGAACCGACCGGAGAGGCATAATGAGCAAGCCGAGGATCGGCCCGATCCCCCTCTGCGTGCTGTCGGTCCCGCTGCCACAACCCTCGGTCCTGCTAGGGCTTAGACATGGAATGAACTCCCTATGCCTAAGCCAACCCACGAAACGGGCGTGTGGGCGCTCAGTCGACCGAAAAGGCAGAATGCGTAAGCCGGGGATGCGCCTGATCCCCCTTCGTGCTTCCGATCCTTCTGCTATAACCCTCGGTCCGATCTGATCTTAGACTAGGAATGAACTCTGTATGCTTAGACCAGGGATGAACTCCTTATGCCTAAGTCAACCCACAAAAGGAGTGTGCGGACGCTCAGCCGACCAGAGAGGCAGGATGCGCAAGCCGAGGATCGAACGGGTGGTAGGTGGGTTCAAGCATAGCTTCATATTTCTACCCTGCCAATGCCATTTTTATGGCTTGTAAATTCATACAATGGTCCCCTACGCCTTCATGTGAAGTTTCGTGGCAAGACGACCCATTTTCTATTTTTCATGATTTTTAAAACTTTTTACGGTTCGGGATTTTTTAAAATTTTTTTAGAAAGAATTTTGTCCCCAAATTTGGTAGAGATGATCCTCGTATTTTTTTTGGCATGCAAAAAAAAATTCAACTAAAAAATAGAAGTGGAGAAGATTTTGTGACCATTTGAAAAAAGTGTCCCCATTTCAGACACTTTAATGGCTACTGGCAGCAAACTTATAAAATCTCAAATGCTCTTTAAGGGGGTGTGAGTTCTCGAGGTTTGATGGGGGATAGAGGGCCAATATAAGAGCCAAGTACCAGCACCCATCGCACATCATGTGCGCACACCCTCCGGCCCCGCAATCGTCGGAACCCCAAATGCCTCCGGTTATGCTCTCCGGCGATGCTCCGGTGATGGTGCCCTGAGCGAAAAAAATGCGGCACCAGCACATGCTCAAGCCCAGCATGTGCACCGTGGGTCAAACACTTCAACTAGGAATGAACTCCATATGCTTAGACATGGAATGAACTCCATATGCCTAAGCCAACCCCCGGAACGAGCGTTGCGCAAGTCAGGGATCGGCCCGATCCCCCTCTGCGTGCTGTCGGTCCCGTTGCCACAACCCTCTGTCTGGCTGGGGCTTAGACATGGAATGAACTCCCTATGCCTAAGCCAACCCACGAAACGGGCGTACGGGCACTCAGTTGGCCGGAGAGGCAGAATGTGCAAGCCGGGGATCGGCCCAGTCCCCCTGCGTGCTGTCGATCCTGCTGCCGCAACCCTCGGTCTGGTTTGATCTTAGACTAGGAATGAACTTCGTATGCTTAGACTGGGGATGAACTCCGTATGCCTAAGTCAACCCACAAAATGAGCATACCGACGTTCGGTCAACCGGAGAGGCAGAATGCGCAAGCTGGGGATCGACCCGATCCCCCCTTGCGTGCTGCCGATCTTGCTGTTGGTCCTGCTATCGCAACCCCCGGTCCAGTCCGATCTTAGACTGGGAATGAACTCCGTATGCTTAGACATGGAATGAACTCCGTATGCCTAAGCCAACCCATCAAACGAGTGTGCGGGTGCTCAGTCGACCGGAGTGGCAGAATGCGCAAGTCGGGGACCGACCCGGTCCCCCCATGTGCTGTCGATCCTGCTATCGCAACCTTCGGTCCGGTCTGATCTTAGACTGGGAATGAACTCTGTATGCCTAAGTCAACCCATGAAACGGGCGTTCAGGCGCTGAGCCGGCCAGAGAGGCATAATACGCAAGTCGGGGATCGACCTGGTCCCCTTCTGTGTGCTGTCGGTCCGGCTGGGGCTTAGACATGGAATGAACTCCGTATGCCTAAGCCAACCCATGAAACGCGCGTGTGGGCGCTCAGCTGACCGAAGAGGTAGAATGCGTAAGCCGGGGATCGGCCCGATCCCCCCTACGTGCTATCGATCCTACTGCCGTAACCCTCGATCCGGTCTGATCTTAGACTGGGAATGAACTCCGTATGCTTAGACTAGGGATGAACTCCGTATGCCTAAGTCAACCCACAAAATGAGCGTGCGAGCGCTCAGCCAGCTGGAGAGGCCGGTCAGAGAGGCATAATGCGCGAGCTGGGGATCAACTCGATCCCCTTATGCATGCTGCCGATTCCGCTACCGGTCCTACTGCCACAACCCTCGGTCCGGCTGGGCCTTAGACATGGAATGAACTCCGTATGCCTAAGCCAACCCACGAAATGGGCGTGCGGGCGCTCTGCCGGCCGGAGAGGCAGAATGCGCAAGACGGGGATCGAGTCGATCCCCCCTTGCGTGCTACCGATCCTGCTGCTGCAACCCTCGGTCCGGTCCGATCTTAGACTGGGAACGAACTCTGTATCCTTAGACATGGAATGAACTCCGTATGCCTAAGCCAAACCACGAAACAAGCGTGCGGGGTCTCAACCGACCGAAGAGGCAGAATGCACAAGCCGGGGACCGGCCCGATCCCCCCTGCGTGCTGTCGATCTTGCTGTCGCAACCCTCGGTCCGGTCTGATCTTAGACTGGGAATGAACTCCGTATGCCTAAGTCAACCCACGAAATGAGCGTACGGGCACTGAGTCGGTCGGAGAAGCATAATGCGCAAGTCGGGGATCAACCCGATCCCCCTCTGCGTGCTGTCGGTCCCGCTGCCACAACCCTCAGTTCGGCTGGGGCTTAGACATGGAATGAACTCCCTATACCTAAGCCAACTCACGAAATGGGCGTGCGGGCGCTCAGCCGGTCGGAGAGGTAGAATGCGCAAGCCGAGGATCGGCCTGGTCCCCCTGCGTGCTGCCTATCCTGCTATTGCAACCCTCGATCCGATCCAATCTTAGACTGGGAATGAACTCCATATGCTTAGACTGGGGATGAACTCCGTATGCCTATGTCAACCCACGAAACAAGCGTGCGGGCACTCAGCCGGTCGGAGAGGCATAATGCGCAATCCGTGGATCAGCCTAGTCCCCCTCTGCGTGCTGGCGATCTCGCTGCCGGTTCTGCTGCCACAACCCTCGGTCTGGCTGGGGCTTAGACATGGAATGAACTCCGTATGCCTAAGCCAACCCACAAAATGAACGTACGGGTGCTCAGTCGGCCGGAGAGGCAGAATGCACAAGCTGGGGATCGACCCGGTCCCTTCCTGCGTGCTATCGATCTTGCTGCTTGTCCTGCTACCGTAACCCTCGGTCCGATCCGATCTTAGATTGGGAATGAACTCCGTATGCTTAGACATTGAATGAACTCCGTATGCCTAAGCCAACCCATGAAACGAGCGTGCGGGTGCTCAGTCGGTCGGAGAGGCAAAATGGGCAAGTCAGGGACTGGCCCTATCCCCCCTACGTGCTGTCGATCCTGTTGCTGTAACCCTCGGTTCGGTCCAATCCTAGACTGGGAATGAACTCCGTATGCCTAAGTCAACCCCCGGAACAAGTGTTCGGGTGATGAACCGGTCGTAGGGGCATAGTGCGTAAGCCGGGGATCGCACCGATCCCCCTCTGTGTGCTGTCGATCCCACTGCCACAACCCTCGGTCCGGTTGGGGCTTAGACATGGAATGAACTCCCTATGCCTAAGCCAACCCATGAAATAGGTGTATGGGCGCTATACCGATTGGAGAGGCAGAATGCGCAAGCCGGGGATCGGCCTGGTCCCATCTGCGTGCTGTCGATCCTACGCCGTAACCCTGGGTTCGGTTTGATCTTAGACTGGGAATGAACTCCATATGCTTAGACTGGGGATGAACTCCGTATGCCTAAGTCAACGCACGAAACGAGCATGCATGCATTCAGCCAGCCGAAGAGACAGAATGCGCAAGTCGGGGATTGGCCCGATCACCCCCTGCGTTCTATCGATCTTGCTGCTGGTCCTGCTGCCACAAGCCTCGGTCTGGTCTGATCATAGACTGGGAATGAACTCTGTATGCTTAGACATGGAATGAACTCCGTATGCCTAAGCCAACCCACGAAACGAGCGTGCGGGTGCTCAGCCAGTCAGCCCGGTCCCCTCTGCCTGCTGTCGATCCTGCTGCCGTAACCCTCGGTCCGATCCGATCTTAGACTGGGAATGAACTCTGTATGCCTAGGTCAACCCACGAAATGAGCGTACGGGCGCTAAGCCGACCAGAGAGGCAGAATGCGTAAGCCGGGGATCAGCCCGGTCCCCTCTGCGTGCTGTCGATCCTACGCCGCAACCCTGGGTCCGGTTTGATCTTAGACTGGGAATGAACTCTGTATGCTTAGACTGGGATGAACTTCATATACCTAAGTCAACCCATGAAGCGAGGGTACGGGCGCTCAACCGACCAGAGAGGCAGGATGGGCAAGCCGGGGATCGAACGAGTGGTAGGTGGGTTCAAGCACATCTTCATATTTCTGCTATGCCAATGCCATTTTTATGGCTTGTAAATTCATACAATTGTCCCCTAAGCCTTCATGTGAAGTTTCGTGGCAAGACGACCCGTTTTCTATTTTTCATGATTTTTGAAACTTTTTGCGGTTGGGGATTTTTTAAAATTTTTTTAGAAAGAACTTTGTCCCCAAATTTGGTAGAGGTGATCCTTGTATTTTTTTTGGCATGCACAAAAAATTCAGCTAAAAAATCGAAGTGGAGAAGATTTTGTGACCGTTTGAAAAATGTGTCCCCATTTCAGACACTTTAATGGCTACTGGCAGCAAACCTATAAAATCTCAAATGCTCTTTAAGGGGGTGTGAGTTCTTGCAGTTTGATGAGGGATAGGGGGCCAATATAAGGGCCAAGTACCAGCACCCATCTCACATCATGTGCGCACACCCCCCGGCCCCCCCAATCGCTGGAACCCCCAATGCCACCGGTTAGGCTCTCCGACGATGCTCCAGTGATGGTGCCCCGGGTGAAAAAAATGTGGCACCAGCACATGTCTGAGCCCAGCATATGCACCGTGTCTAAAAATCTTAGACTAGGAATGAACTCCGTATGCTTAGACATGGAATGAACTCCGTATGCCTAAGCCAACCCACGAAACGAGCGTGTGGGCGCTCAGCCGGTTGGAGAGGTAGAATGCGCAAGCCGGGGATCGGCCCGATCCCCCCTGCATGCTGTCAATCCTGCTGCCACAACCCTCAATCCGGTCTGATCTTAGACTAGGAATGAACTCCGTATGCATAAGTCAACCCACGAAACGAGTGTGTGGGCACTGAGCCGACTGAAGAGGCATAATGCGCAAGCCGGGGATTGGCCCGGTCTGCCTCTGTGTGCTGCCAGTCCCGCTGCCACAACCATCGATCCGGCTAGGGCTTAGACATGGAATGAACTCCCTATGCCTAAGCCAACCCACGAAACGGGTGTGTGGGTGCTCAGTCGGTTAAAGAGGCAGAATGCGCAAGCCGAGGATCGGCCCGGTCCCCCTACGTGCTGTCGATCCTGCTACCGCAACCCTCGGTCTGGTCCGATCTTAGACTGGGAATGAACTCCGTATGCCTAAGCAACCCACGAAACAAGCGTGCAGGCGCTGAGCTGGCCGAAGAGGCATAATGCGCAAGCCGGGGATCGACCCGGTCCCCCTCTACGTGCTGCCGATCCCGCTGCCACAACCCTTGATCCGACTGGGGCTTAGACATGGAATGAACTCCCTATGCCTAAGCCAACCCACGAAATGGGCGTGCAGGCGCTCAGCCAGTCGGAGAGGCAGAATGTGCAAGCCGGGGATCGGCCCGATCCCCCCTGCGTGCTACCGATCCTGCTGTCGCAACTCTCAGTCCGGTCTGATTTTAGACTAGAAATGAACTCCGTATGCATAAGTCAACCCACGAAATGAGAGTGCGGGTGCTAAGCTGGTCGAAGAGGCATAATGCGCAAGCCAGGGATCGGCCCGATCCCCCTCTGTGTGCTGTCGGTCCCGCTGCCACAACCCTTGATCCGGTTGGGGCTTAGACATGGAATGAACTCCCTATGCCTAAGCCAACCCACGAAACGGGCGTGCGGGCGCTTAGCCGGTCGGAGAGGCAGAATGCGCAAGCCGAGGATCGACCCGGTCCCCCCTACGTGCTATCGATCCTACTGTCGTAACCCTCGGTCCGATCCGATCTTAGACTGAGACTGAACTCCGTATGCATAAGCCAACCCATGGAACGAGCGTGCGGGTGCTGAGCCGGCCGAAGAGGCATAATGCGCAAGCCAGGGATTGGCCCGGTCCCCCCTACGTGCTGTCGGTCCCGCTACCACAACCCTCGATCCGGATGGGGCTTAGACATGGAATGAACTCCCTATGCCTAAGCCAACCCACGAAATGGGCGTGCGGGCGCTCAGCCGACCGGAGAGGCAGAATGCGCAAGCCGGGGATCGGCCTGATCCCCCCTGCATGCTGCCAATCCTGCTGCCGCAACCCTCAGTTCAGTCCGATCTTAGACTGGGAATGAACTCCGTATGCTTAGATTGGGGATGAACTCCGTATGCCTAAGTCAACCCAGGAAACGAGGGTGCGGGCACTCAGCCGACCGAAGAGGCATAATGCGCAAGTCGGGGATCTGCCTGGTCCCTCTTTGCGTGCTGTCGATCCCACTGCCACAACCCTCGGTCCTGCTGGGGCTTAGACAAGAAATGAACTCCGTATGCCTAAGCCAACCCACGAAACGAGCGTGCGTGCGCTCTGCCGGCCGAAAAGGCCGAATGCACAAGTCGGGGATCAGCCCGATCCCCCCTACATGTTGTAGATCCTACTGCTGGTCCTGCTGCCGTAACCCTCAGTCCGGTCTGATCTTAGACTGGGAATGAATTTCGTATGCTTAGACATGGAATGAACTATGCCTAAGCCAACCCACGAAACGAGCGTGCGGGCGCTCAGCCGGTCGGAGAGGCAGAATGCGCAAGACGGGGATCAGCCCGGTCCCCCCTGCGTGCTGTCGATCCTACTGCCGCAACCCTTGGTTCGGTCTGATCTCAGACTGGGAATGAACACCGTATGCCTAAGTCAACTCACAAAACGAGCGTGCGGGCACTGAGCCGGCCAGAGAGGCATAATGAGCAAGCCGGGGATCGGCCCGGTCCCCCTCTGCGTGCTGTCGGTCCCGCTACCACAGCCTTCGGTCCGACTGGGGCTTAGACATGGAATGAACTCCCTATGCCTAAGCCAACCCACAAAACGGGCATGCGGGCATTCAGCCGATCGAAGAGGCAGAATGCGCAAGCCGGAGATCGACCCGGTCCCCCCTGCGTGCTGTCGATCTTGCTGTCGCAACCCTCGGTCTAGTCTGATCTTAGACTGGGAATGAAGTCCGTATGCTTAGACTGGGAATGAACTCCATATGCTTAGACTGGGGATGAACTCCGTATTCCTAAGTCAACCCACGAAACAAACGTGCGGGCGTTCAGCCGACCAGAGAGGCAAGATGCGTAAGCCGGGGATTGAACGAGTGGTAGGTGGGTTCAAGCACATCTTCATATTTCTGCCATGCAATTGCCATTTTTATGGCTTGTAAATTCCCAGTCCGCTCTTAGACTGGGAATGAACTCCATGTGCTTAAACATGGAATGAACCCCGTATGCCTAAGCTAACTCACGAAAGGAGCGTGCGGGGGCTCAGCCGGTTAGAGAGGTAGAAAGCGCAAGCCGGGGATCGACCCGGTCCCCCCCTGCGTACTATCGATCCTACTGCCGCAACCCTCGGTCCAATCTTAGACTGGGAATGAACTCTGTATGCCTAAGTCAACCCACAAAATGAGCGTGCGGGCCCTGAGCCAACCGAAAAGGCATAATGCGCAAGCTGGGGATCGGCCCGATCCCCCTTTGCATGCTGTCGGTCCTGCTGCCACAACCCTCGGTCCAACTGGGGCTTAGAAATGGAATGAACTCCCTATGCCTAAGCTAACCCACGAAACGGGCGTACGGGTGCTCAGCCGATCGGAGAGGCAGAATGTGCAAGCTGGGGATCAGCCCGATCCCCCCTGCGTGCTGCTTATCCTGCTGCCACAACCCTCGGTCCGGTTCGATCTTAGACTGGGAATGAACTCCGTATGCTTAGACTGAGACTGAACTCCGTATGCATAAGTCAACCCACGAAACGAGCGTACGGGTGCTGAGCCGGTCGAAGAGGCATAATGCACAAGCCAGGGATCGGCCCGGTCCCCCCTCCGTGCTACCGGTCCCACTGCCACAACCCTCGATTCGGATGGGGCTTAGACATGGAATGAACTCCCTATGCCTAAGCCAACCCCCAAAACGGGCGTGCGGGCACCCAGTCGGTCGAAGAGGCAGAATATGCAAGTCAGGGATCGGCCCGGTCCCCCCTGCATGCTATCGATCTTGCTGCCATAACCCTCGGTCCGGTCCGATCTTAGATTGGGAATGAACTCCGTATGCTTAGACTGTGGATGAACTCTGTATGCCGAAGTCAACCCATGAAACGAGCGTGCAGGGGCTCAACCGGTCAGAGAGGCCGATCGAGAGGCATAATCCGTAAGTTGAGGATCAACTCGAACCCCCTCTGCGTGCTGTCGATCCCGCTGTCGGTCCTGCTGCCATAACCCTCGGTCTGACTGGGGCTTAGACATGGAATGAACTCCGTATGCCGAAGCCAACCAATGAAACGAACGTGCAGATGCTCAGTCGGTTGAAGAGGCAGAATATGCAAGCTGGGGATTGACCCGATCCCCCCTACGTGCTGCCGATCCTATTGCTGATCCTGCTACCGTAACCCTCAGTCCAGTCCGATCTTAGGCTGGGAATGAACTCCATGTGATTAGACATGGAATGAATTCCGTATGCCTAAGCCAACCCATGAAACGAGCGTGTGGGTGCTCAACTGGCCAAAGAGGCAGAATGCGCAAACCGAGGACCGATCCAATCCCCCTACGTGCTATTGATCCTGCTACCGCAACCTTCGGTCTGGTCTGATCTTAGATAGGGAATGAACTCCGTATGCCTAAGTCAACCCATGAAACGAGCATGTGGGCCCTGAGCTAGCCGGAGAGGCATAATGCGTAAATCAGGGATCGGCCCAGTCCCCCTCTACGTTCTGTCGGTCCCACTGCCACAACCCTCGGTCGGGTTGGGGCTTAGACGTGGAATGAACTCCCAATGCCTAAGCCAAGCCATGAAATAGGCGTGCGGGCACTCAACCGGCCGGAGAGGTAGAATACGCAAGCCGAGGATCAGCCCGATCCCCCCTGCGTGCTACCGATCCTGCTGTCGCAACCTTTGGTCTGGTCTGATCTGAGACTATGAATGAACTTCGTATGCTTGGACTGGGGATGAACTCCGTATGCCTAAGTCAACCTACGAAACGAACGTGCGGGCGCTCAGTCGTAAAGAGAGGCAGGATGCACAAGCCGAGGATCAAACGCATGGTAGGTGGGTTCAAGCACATCTTCATATTTCTGCCATGCCAATGCCATTTTTATGGCTTGTAAATTCATACAATGGTCCCCTAAGCTTTCGTGTGAAGTTTCGTGGCAAGACGACCCGTTTTCTATTTTTCATGATTTTTGAAACATTTTGCAGTTTAGGATTTTTTAAAATTTTTTTAGAAAGAGTTTTGTCCCCAAATTTGGTAGAGGTGATCCTTGTATTTTTTTTGCCATGCACAAAAACATTCAGCTAAAAACTCGAAGTGGAGAAGATTTTGTGACCGTTTGAAAAAAGTATCCCCATTTTCAGACACTTTAATGGCTACTGGCAGTAAACCTATAAAATCTCAAATGCTCTTTAAGGGGGTGTGAGTTCTTGAGTTTTGATGAGGGATAGGGGGCCAATATAAGGGCCAAGTTTCATGCCCTGGGGGGGCACGCCAGGCGCATCAGGCGCACCAACAGGCAAGCCAGAGGTTGAGGCCCGCAGACCAGGCGTGCTGACGGGTATCTATGCGCAAAGCCTAGCAAATGAGTTCAGAACGCCCGGCCAACTTGCAGGCCAGCCCGTGAGACCAAGGCCTGGCATAAAAGCTGCCCCACCACATCCAGAAGGGACCAAGGTGCTGGACACGCAAAGGAAGCTTCTAGAAGCAGGCAGGATCAGCAGCAGCATCTTGGCAGATTTGGTTGACCCTGAAAATCAGGAGTTAGCATCCTGATGGATTGTAATCTGTATAATCCCATGATTTTAGCCTTTATTCTAGGGATATTGCCATTAAGTGTAAGCTGGAGCCTCAACTATAAATAGAAGGCTGCTCCTCCCTCATTTGTACACCATCAAACACTTCTGTTTCAGTGAATACAAGAGCATTTCCAGAATTTTGCCTTCTTATCCTGTTTCTCTTTAACTTGCATAATCAGCCCTTCCCGTTGTTCTAGTGCCCGTACGCTTGTGTTTTAGGCTGACTTAGGCATAAAGGAGGAGATTCCAAGCCTAAAGCCGCACAATTTTTGAGTCTAAGGTCGGAGCCCGTGACAGTTGGTATCAGAGAAAGTTTGATTCTGCGTGTTTGTATTGTGTAGGTTAGAGGAGATGGCATCCCAAAGTGACGCTGCTAACCAACAACCAGAGGCCCAGGAGCATGGGTGTGGAAGAGAGAGGAAAGCCAGTTCTATAGATATCTGGTCTACCATGGACGGTAGGCTGGCCAAGGTGGAGGTGACCATGGGCGACATGGGGGAGAAGCTTGAGGGGGTAGAGACTCACATTGCATCGCTAGACTCCATGGGGGAGGAGATCCAAAGTGAGCTGCAAGCTGCTCTCAACAAAGGCTTGGACGTGTTCACCCAAAAGAATCAAACCTTGGAGGCTGAAGTGCTGACCTTGCGCGATGGCATGGAGGCCATGCGCCAGCGGATGGAGGAGTGTACCAGTGAGCTCGTTGCTTGCAAGACTGCCATTGGGAATGGCATGTTTGCTGGAGTGTCCAAGTCCAGATTGGATGTCCCCAAGCCTAAGGAGTTCAAGGGGACTGGGGCGGCCAAGGAAGTAGATAACTACCTTTGGGGTATGGAGTAGTACTTCCAGGCCATTGGGCATGCAAGATGAGGCGATAAAGGTAAGCACCGCTGCTATGTATCTCACTGATGTAGCCTTATTGTGGTGGAGGCGCAGGTGTGATGATGTCAGGCGTGGGAGCACCAAGATTGGAACCTGGACAAAGTTCCAAAAAGAGTTCAGAGAACAATTTTACCTAGAGTATGTTGATGATGAGGCGCGGCCAAAGTTACGCAGGCTGAGCCAGCAAGGGGACATAAGGGAGTATGTCTAGAAATTCTCTAAACTGATGCTATAGATCTCGGATCTAGGTGAGAAGGACACCTTATTTGCTTTCATGGATGGGCTGAAGCCGTGGGTGAAGCATGAGCTACAAAGGAGAGGAGTTTATGACTTGGCTAAAGCCATGACTACTGCCAAGGCCTTGATAGAGTTCAAGCCTCTGAACAAGTTTGAGTCTACCAAGCCCAAGGGTAAGGGTAGGGATGATAGGGATCAAAAGAAGCAGTCCAAGGGGAAGGACTGTGACCCGGAGTCCAAGGATGGAGATTGAGACCGTTCAACCAAGGATGGCGAGAGGAAGCCACCAACAGGCAAGTGGAAAGCAAAGGGGGGTCGAGAGCCACTAGCATGCTACCTATGTGGAGGGAGCCACATAACGCGCAATTGCCCGTAGAAGGGCAAGCTGGCTACTGTAGACAAAGAGTCTGACGAGGAGCCAGAGTCAGGGGCAGCAAAGCTTGGGTCGTTGATGCTCAATGCTGTCCAGAGTAAGGGGAGCCGTAAGCCAAAGGGCTTGATGTTTACGGATCTGATGGTTGCGGGTCAGAAGGTGAGCACACTGGTGGACACAGGTGCCTCACATCTTTTTATTTCAGGTGATGAAGCCCGGAAGCTCGGACTAAAGGTGCAAAAAGGGACTGGTACCATCAAAACGGTGAACTCCAAGGAAGTTCCAGCCATTGGAGTAGCGTGGGGAGTGGAGTTGTAGCTTGGAGACTGGAAAGGCAAGAAGACCATTGAGGTAATACCCCTTGACGACTATGAGTTTGTGATTGGGTTGGATTTCCTTGTTCAGATTAACTCCCTCCTTGTGCCTTTTGCCGATTGTGTTTGCATCTTGGATGCACGGTGCCAATGCCTAGTGCCATTGAGGAGAGGGTCTGGAGTTGGGTCGCGGTGGTGTTAGCCATCCAATTTGCCAAGGTGGTAAGTAGACAAGAAGACACCTTCTTGGCAGCCCTGAAATATGATGAGCCAAGGGAGAAGGAGACTGAGTCACCCTTGGAGGTGCTAAAGGTGCTGAAGACCTTTAGTGATGTGATGCCCGCAAAGCTACCTAGCAAGCTACCACCTAAGAGGGAGGTGGACCACAAGATCGAGCTGGTGTCTGAGGCCAAGCCACCAGCTAGAGCCCCTTACCGAATGTCTCTACCAGAGTTGGAGGAGTTGAAGAAGTAGCTCAAAGAGTTAGTTGATGCTGGCTTCATCAGGTCATCGAAGGCACCCTATGGTGCACCGATTCTATTTCAACGTAAGCATGATGGGTCGTTGCGGCTGTGCATAGACTACCGGGCTTTGAACAAGCTGACCATCAAGAACAAGTACCCCATCCCACTCATTGCGGACTTGTTCGATCAACTTGGGAGCGCAAGGTGGTTCACCAAGCTGGATTTGAAGTCAAGCTACTATCAAGTCAGGATCACGGAGGGAGATGAGCCAAAGATAGCATGTGTCACTCGGTATGGTTCGTATGAGTTCTTGGTGATGCCTTTCGGACTCACGAATGCCCCAACAACATTCTGTACCCTTATGAACAAGGTACTTCAGTCATTCCTTGATCGGTTTGTTATGGTTTATTTGGATGACATTGTGATCTACAGCCAGACTTTGGGAGAGCATGTAGACCACTTGAGATAAGTGTTCGAGGTGTTGCGGGTGCACAAGCTGATTGTCAAGAGGGAGAAGTGCTCATTCGCCTAGCAGGAGATCCCGTTCCTTCGCCACATAGTGGGAGGTGGTAGGATACGCATGGATGAAGGCAAGATACATGCCATCCTGGAGTGGCAACCGCCAGCCAAGGTCACTGAGTTGAGATCGTTCCTTGGGCTGGTCAACTACTACAAGCGCTTCATCAAAGGTCACTCAGCAATAGCCACGCCATTGATTGACTTGCTTAAGAAAGGGAAAGCATCAGAGGGGAGCCCAGGGTGCCAGGAAGCCTTTGACAGGTTGAAGCGGGCTGTGATCGAAGAGCCAGTCAGACCATGCCAAGCCGTATGAGGTGTATACGGATGCATCAGACTTTGCCATAGGGGGCATGTTGATGCAGGAGGGACATCCAGTCGCGTTCGAGAGCAGGAAGCTGAACGAGACTGAGTGCAAGTACACAGTCCAAGAAAAGGAGATGACTGCAGTGGTGCACTGCTTACGCACTTGGTGCCATTACCTATTGGGGTCGAGGTTCATGGTTAGGACGGGCAATGTGGCGACCAACTACTTCCAGACGTAGAAGAAGCTGTCCACCAAGCAGGCGAGATGGCAAGATTTTCTTACGGAATTTGATTTCCAGATGGAGTACAAGCCGGGGCAGGTGAACCTAGTGGCAGACGCCCTGAGCAGGAAGCCTAACCTTGCTGCCATTAGCAAACCAGAGGGGTCACTGGTGCCGTGCATCAAGGAGGGACTTGCGCATGATCCTACAGCCAAGGCTTTGATGGAGTACGCCCAGCAAGGTAAGACTAGGCAGTTTTGGTTACAGGATGGCTTGCTGTACACCAAGGGTAGTAGATTGTTTGTGCCACAGCACGAGAAGCTTCGTAAGGAAGTTTTACAAGAATGTCATGATTAAAGGTGTGCTGGACACCCCAGAGTGAACCGTACCTTCGCACTGATCAAGGACCGATACTACTGGCCGCACATGAGGGACGATGTAGAGGCCTATGTGAAGACTTCTCTTGTGTGCCAATAGGACAAGGTGGAGCTCAAGAAACCAGGCGGTCTCTTGGAGCCATTGCCAGTGCCAGAGAGACCATGGGAGAGTGTTTCTCTGGGCTTTATAGTACATATACCTAAAGCAGAAGGGTTTGGAAGCATCATGGTAGTGGTGGACAGGTTTTCCAAGTATGGAATCTTCATTCCAGCAACCAAGGAGTGCCCAGCCGAGGAGGCAGCTCGATTGTTCTTGAAGAACATGGTTAAGTACTGGGGAGTACCGAAGACCATTGTTAGTGATCGAGATGGGCGTTTCACGAGCAGGTTCTGGACTGAGTTGTTCAAGCTGTTAGGGTCAGACTTGAACTTTTCCACCAACATGCATCCGTAGATCGATGGGCAGATAGAACGAGTGAATGGACTATTAGAGGTCTACCTCAGGCACTATGTGAGTGCCACACAAAAGGACTGGCCAAAGCTGCTAGATATTGCACAGTTTTCCTACAACTTGCAAAGGAATGAGGCAACGAACCAGAGCCCATTTGAGGTTGTGATAGGGCAACAACCACTAACACCTAGTTCGATTGCTGCAGGTTATACAGGGTCGAATCCAGTAGCATACAAGTTTGCCAAGGCATGGCAGGAGCAAACTGACTTGGCCAGAGTTTGTCTACAAAAGGTGGCCAAGAGGTCAAAGAAGTGGGCAGACCAGAATAGGCGGGACGTGTAGTTCTAGGTTGGAGACTTGGTGTTGGTGAAGCTGCATCCCATTGTATGCCATAGGGGGCTACACAAAGGCTTAGTCTGGAGGTATGGGGGACCTTTTCATGTAGTCAAGAGGGTAGGCAAGGTTGCCTACAAGTTGGATATGCCACCCAAGCCGAGGGTACACCCGGTGTTCCATGTGAGCATGCTCAAGCCGTTCCATGAGGATGAGGGAGATCTAGGATGGGCAGAGTCAAAGCGTGCGCCATTGGGAGCAAGGGCCTCATATGAGAAGGAGGTTCACAGCATCATAGCTGATCGAAAGGTAAGATGAAAGAACTATCAGCAAAGATAAGAGTACTTGGTGCACTGGAAGGGACTTCCAGACAGTGAGGTGAGCTGAGAACTAGCAGATGACTTATGGCAGTTCAGGGACCAGATCAGGTAGTACCATGCAGAAGATGCAACGAGGGTGTTGCGCAATCAAGTAGGGGAGAATGTCACGCCCTAGGCGGGCCCGCCAGGCACATCAGGCGCACCAACAGGCGAGCCAAAGGTTGAGGCCCACAGACCAGGTGTGCTGGCAGGTATCTACGTGCAAAGCCTAGCAAACGAGTTCAGAATGCCCGCCCAACTTGCAAGCCAGCCCGTGAGACCAAGGCCTGGCATACAAGCTACCCGTACCACATCCAAAAGGGCCCAAGGTGCTAGACACGCAAGGGAAGCTTCTGGAAGCAGACAGGATCAGCAGCAGCATCCTGATAGATTTGGTTGACCCTAAAAATCAGGAGTTAGCATCCTGATTGATTGTAATCTGTATAATCCCATGATTTTAGCCTTTATTCTAGGGATATTGCCATTAAGTGTAAGTTGGAGCCTCAACTATAAATAGAGGGCTGCTCCTCCCTTATTTGTACACCATCAAACACTTCTGTTTCAGTGAATACAAGAGCATTTCCAGAATTCTGCCTTCTTATCCTGTTTCTCTTTAACTTGCGGAATCAGCCCTTCCCATTGTTCTTGTGCCCGTACGCTTGTGTTTTAGGCTGACTTAGGCATAAAGGAGGAGATTCCAAGCCTAAGGCCACACGGTTTCTGAGTCTAAGGTCGGAGCCCATGACACAAGTACCAGCACCCATCGCACATCATGTGTGCACACCCCCCGACCTCCCCAATCGCCGAAACCCCCAATGTCATCGGTTAGGCTCTCCGACGATGCTCCGATGATGCTCCGACGATGGTGCCCCGGATAAAAAAATGTGGCACCAGCACATGCCCGAGCCCAGCATGTGTACCGTGGCTCAAAATCTTAGGCTGAGAATGAACTCCTTATGCTTAGACATGGAATGAACTTCGTATGCCTACACCAACCCACGAAACGAGCGTGCAGGCACTCAGCCGGTCAGAGAGGTAGAATACGCAAGTCAGGGATCGACCCGACCCCCCCTGCAAGCTGTCGATCCTGCTACCATAACCCTCGGTTCAATCCGATCTTAGACTGGGAATGAACTCTATATGTATAAGTCAACCCACGAAACGAGCGTGCGGGCGTTGAGTCGGCCGAAGAGACATAATGTGCAAGTCGAGGATCAGCTCGGTCCCCCTCTGCATGCTGTCGGTCCCGCTGCCACAACCCTAGATCTGGCTGGGGCTTAGACATGGAATGAACTCCTTATGCCTAAGCTAACCCATAAAACGGGCGTGCGAGCACTCAGCCGACCGAAGAGGCAGAATGCGTAAGCTGGGGATTAGCTCAGTCCCCCCTACGTGCTGCCGATCCTGTCACCGTAACCTTCGATCCGATCCGATCTTAGACTGGGAATGAACTCTGAATGCTTAGACTGGGGATGAACTCCGTATGCCAAGTCAACCCATGAAACGAGCATGTGGGCACTCAACCGGTCAGAGAGACTAGCCGGAGAGGCATAATGCATAATCCGAGGATCAGCCCGATCCCCCTCTGCCTGCTGCCGATCCCACTATCGGTCCTACTGCCATAACCCTCCATCCGATTGGGGCTTAGACATGGAATGAACTCCGTATGCCTAAGCCAACCCATGAAACGAGCATGTGAGCACTCAACCGATCGGAGAGGCAAAATGCGCAAGCCAAGGATCGGTCCGGTCCCCCCTGCGTGCTATCGATCCTGCTGCTGGTCCTACTACCACAACCCTCGGTCCGGTCTGATCTTAGACTGGGAATGAACTTCGTATGCTTAGACATGGAATGAACTCCGTAGGCCTAAGCCAACCCACGAAACGAGCGTGCGGGCGCTCAGCCAGTCGGAGAGGTAGAATACGCAAGCTGGGGATCGACCCGGTCCCCCCTACGTGCTGTCGATCTTGCTGTCACAACCCTCGGTGTGGTCTGATCTTAGACTGTGAATGAACTCTGTATGCCTAAGTCAACCCACGAAACGTGTGTGCGGGCGTTGAGCCGGTCGAAGAGGCATAATGCGCAAGCCGGGGATCGACCCGGTCCTCTGCTGCATGCTGTCGATCTCGCTGCCATAACCCTCGGTCTGGCTGGGGCTTAGACATGGAATGAACTCCCTATGCCTAAGGCATCCCATGAAACGGACGTGCAACCGCTCAACCGGCCAGAGAGGCAGAATGCGCAAGTTAGGGATCGACCCGGTCCCCCCTACGTGCTGCTGATCCTGCTACCGCAACCCTCGGTCCAGTCCAATCTTAGACTGGGAATGAACTCCGTATGCTTAGACTGGGGATGAACTCTGTATGCCTAAGTTAACCCACGAAACGAGTGTGTGAGCCCTTAGCCGACCAGAGAGGCAAGATGCGCAAGCCGGGGATCGAATGGGTGGTAGGTGGGTTCAAGCACATCTTCATATTTCTGCCATGCCAATACCATTCGTATGGCTTGTAAATTCATACAATGGTCCCCTATGCCTTCATGTGAAGTTTCGTGGCAAGACGACCCGTTTTCTATTTTTCATGATTTTTGAAACTTTTTGCGGTTCGACATTTTTTTAAATTTTTTTAGAAAGATTTTTCTCCCCAAATTTGGTAGAGATGATCCTTGTATTTTTGTTAGCATGCACAAAAACATTCAGCTAAAAAATTGAAATGGAGAAGATTTTGTGACCGTTTGAAAAAAGTGTCCCCATTTCAGACACTTTAATGGCTACTAGCAACAAACCTATAAAATCTCAAATGCTCTTTAAGGGGGTGTGAGTTCTTGAGGTTTGATGACGGATAGGGGGCCAATATAAGGGTCAAGTACCAGCACCCATCGCACATCATGTGCGCACACCCCCCGGCCCCCCAATCGTCGAACCCCCAAAGCCGTCAGTTAGGCTCTCTGACGATGCTCCGATGATGGTGCCCCGGGCAAAAAAAATGCGGCACCAGCACATGCCCGAGCCCAGCATGTGCACCATCGCTCAAAATCCTACACTGAGAATGAACTCCGTATGCTTAGAAATGGAATGAACTTCATATGCCTAAGCCAACCCACGAAATGAGCGTACGGGCGTTCAACCAACCAGAGAGCCAGAATGTGCAAGCTGGGGACCGGTCCGGTCCCCCCTGCTTGCTGTCGATCCTACTGTCACAACCCTTGGTTCGGTCTGATCTTAGAATAGGAATGAACTTCGTATGCATAAGTCAACCCACGAAATGAGTGTACGGGGCGCTGAGCCGGTCGAAGAGGCATAATGCGCAATTCGGGGTTCGGCCTGATCCCCTGCTGTGTGCTTTCGATCCCGCTGCCACAACCCTTGGTCCAGCTGGGGCTTAGACATGGAATGAACTCCCTATGCCTAAGCCAACCCACGAAACGGGCGTGCGGGTGCTCAGCCGGCCCGAGAGGCAGAATACGTAAGTCGAGTATCGACCCCGTCCCCCCTGCGTACAATCGATCCTGCTGCCGCAACCCTCGAACCGGTCTGATCTTAGACTGGGAATGAACTCCGTATGCTTAGACTGGGGATGAACTCCGTGTGCCTAAGTCAACCCATGAAACGAGCGTACGGGCGCTCAGTCGATCAGAAAGGTCGATCGGAGAGGCATAATGTGCAAACCGGGGATCAGCCCGATCCCCCTCTACATGCTGTCGGTCCTGCTACCACAACCCTCGGTCCGACTGGGGCTTAGAGATGGAATGAACTCCGTATGGCTAAGCCAACCCACGAAACGAGCGTGCGGGTGCTAAGTCGGTCAGAGAGGCAGAATGCGCAAGCCAGGGATCGGCTCGGTCCCCTCTGCGTGCTACTGATCCTACTGTCGTAACCCTAGATCCAGTCCGATCTTAGACTGGGAATGAACACCGTATGCTTAGACTGGGGATGAACTCCGTATGCCTAAGTCAACCCATAAAACGAGCGTGCGGGAACTCAGCCGACCGAAAAGGCCGGATGGAAAGGCATAATACGTAAGCCGGGGATCAGTTCGGTCCCCCTTTGTGTGCTGTCGATCCCACTGTCGGTCCTGCTATCACAACTCTCAGTCCGGCTGGGGCTTAGACACGGAATGAACTCCGTATGCCTAAGTCAACCCACGAAACGAGCGTGCGGGCGCTCAGTCGGTCGGAGAGGTAAAATGTACAAATTGGGGATCGGCCCGGTCCCCTCTGCGTTCTGTCGATCTTGCTACTGCAACCCTCGGTCCGATTTGATCTTAGACTGGGAATGAACTCCGTATGACTAAGTTAACCCACGAAATGAGCATGCGGGCGCTGAGCCGACCGGAGAGGCATAATGCGCAAGCCGGGGATCAGCCCGGTCCCTTACTGCGTGCTGTCACTCCCCGCTGCCACAACCCTCGATCCGGTTGGGGCTTAGACATGGAATGAACCCCCTATGCCTAAGCCAACCGACGAAATGGGCGTGCGGGCGCTCAGTAGGTCGGAGAGGTAGAATGCACAAGCCAGGTATCGGCCCGATCCCCCTATGTGCTACCGATCCTGCTGCCGTAACCCTCGGTCCGATCCAAGCTTAGACTGGGAATGAACTCCGTATGCTTAGACTAGGGATGAACTTCGTATGCCTAAGTCAAACCACGAAACGAGCGTACGGACGCTCAGCCGACCGGAGAGGCTAGACGGAGAGGCATAATATGCAAGCCGGGGATTAGCTCAGTCCCCCTCTGCGTGCTGCCGATCCCGATGCTAGTCCTGCTACCACAACCCTCAATCCGGTTGGGGCTTAGACATGGAATGAACTTGTATGCCTAAGCCAACCCACGAAACAAGCATGCAGGCGCTCAATCAGTCGGAGAGGCAGAATGCACAAGCCGGGGATCGGCTCGATCCCCCCTATGTGCTACCGATCCTGCTGCTAGTCCTGCTGTCGCAACCCGTGATCCGGTCCAATCTTAGACTGGAATGAACTCCGTATGCTTAGACATGGAATGAACTCCATATGCCTAAGCCAACCCATGAAACGAGCGTGCGAACACTCAGCCGACCGGAAATGTAGAATGCACGAGCTGTGGACCGACCCGGTCCCTTCTGCATGCTGTTGATACTGCTGTCATAACCCTCGGTCCAGTCCGATCTTAGACTGGGAATAAACTCTGTATGCCTAAGTCAACCCACAAAACGAGCGTGCGGGCACTGAGCTGGCCGGAGAGGCATAATGCGCAAGCTGGAGATCGACCCGGTCCCCCTCTGCATGCTGCCAATCTAGCTGCCCCAAACCTCAGTTCGGTTGGGACTTAGACATGGAATGAACTCGACAACCCACGAAATGGGCGTGCGGGTGCTCAGTCGATCGAAGAGGTAGAATGCGTGCCGATCCTGCTATCGCAACCCTCGATCTGGTCCGATCTTAGACTGGGAATGAACTCCGGAAGCGTAGACTGGGGATGAACTCTGTATGCCTAAGTCAACCCATGAAATGAGTGTGCAGGCACTCAGCCGATCGGAGAGGCAGAATGCGCAAGCCAGGGACCGACCCGATCCCTCCTACGTGCTGTCGATCCTGCTACCGTAGCCCTCGATCTAGTTCGATCTTACACTGGGAATGAACTTCGTATGCATAAGTCAACCCATGAAACGAGCTGAAGAGGCATAATGCGTAAGCCGAGGACCGGTCTGGTCCCCCTCAGCATGCTACCGATCCCGCTGCCATAACCCTCGATCCGGCTGTGGTTTAGACATGGAATGAACTCCCTATGCCTAAGCCAACCCATGAAATAGGCGTACGGGTGCTCAGTTAGCCGAAGAGGTAGAATGCGCAAGCCGGGGATCGGCTTGGTCCCCCTTACATGCTTTTGATCCTGCTACCGTAAGCCTCGGTCCGATCCGATCTTAGACTGGGAATGAACTCCGTATGCTTAGGCTGGGGATAAACTCCATACGCTTAGACTGAGAATGAACTTTGTATGCTTAGACTGGGGATCCTGCTGCCAATCCTGTTGCCAATCGGTCCGACTGGGGCTTAGACATGGAATGAACTCCGTATGCCTAAGCCAGCCCACGAAACGAGCGTATGGGCTCCCAGCCGGTTGGAGAGGCATAATGCACAAGCCGGGGATCGACCTGGCCCCTCTTTGTGTGCTACTGGTCCCGCTACCACAACCCTCGGTCTGGCTGGGGCTTAGGCAGGGAATGAACTCCCTATGCCTAAGCCAACCCACAAAACGGGCGTGCAGGTGCTCAGTCGGCTGGAGAGGCAGAATGTGCAAGACGGGGATCGGATCGATCCCCCCTGCGTGTTGTCGATCCTGTTATCGCAACCCTCGGTCCGGTCTGATCTTAGACTGGGAAAGAACTCCATATGCTTAGACTGGGGATGAACTCCATATGCCTAAGTCAACCTATGAAATGAGCGTGCGGGCGCTAAACCGGCCGGAGAGGCCGTCCGGAGAGGCAGAATACCCAAGCTGGGGATCGGTTCGGTCCCCCCTGCGTGTTGCCGATCCTGCTGCTGGTCTGCTGCAACCCTCAATCCAGTCCGATCTTAGACTGGGAATGAACTCCGTATGCTTAGACATGGAATGAACTCTGTATGCCTAAGCCAACACACGAAACGAGCGTACGGGCGCTCAACCGGTCGGAGAGGCAGATTGCGCAAGTCAGGGATCGGCTCGATCCCTCTTGCGTGCTATCGATCCTACTGTCGTAACCCTTGGTCTGGTTTGATCTTAGACTTGGAATGAACTTCGTATGCATAAGTCAACCCACGAAACAAGCTGAAGAGGCATAATGCATAAGTCGAGGACCGGTCTGGTCCCTCTCTGCATGCTACCGATCTCGCTGCCACAACCCTCGGTCCGGCTGGGGCTTAGACATGGAATGAACTCCCTATGCCTAAGCCAACCCATGAAATAGGCGTACGGGTGCTCAGTCAGCCGAAGAGGTAGAATGCGCACGTCGGGGATCGACTTGGTCCCCCTTACGTGCTTTTGATCCTGCTACCATAAACCTTGGTCCGGTCCGATCTTAGACTGGGAATGAACTCCGTATGCTTAGACTGAGGATAAACTCCGTACGCTTAGACTGAGAATGAACTCTGTATGCTTAGACTGGGGATGAACTCCGTATGCCTAAGTCAACCCATGAAATGAGCGTGCGGGCGCTCAGTCGATCGGAGAGGCCAACCGGAGAGGCATAACGTGCGAGCTGGGGATTAGCCCGGTCCTCCTCTGCATGCTACCGATCCCGCTACCGGTCCTACTGCTATAACCCTCAGTCTGACTGGGGCTTGGACATGGAATCAACTCCGTATGCCTAAGCCAACCCATAAAACGAGCGTGCGGGTGCTCAGCCGGCCGGAGAGGCAGAATGCACAAGCCGGGGATCAACCCGGTCTACCTCTGCATGCTGTCGATCCCACTATCGCAACCCTCAATCTGGTCTGATCTTAGACTGGGAATGAACTCCGTATGCCTAAGCCAACCTACGAAACGGGTGTGCTGGCGCTCAGTCGGCCGGAGAGGCAGAATGCGCAAGTCGGGTGTGATGGTCAGGCCTTGGTCCTGCCATGACTGACCCTGGACCAAGCAGCGATCGAGATCGAGCTGGCGGGAAAGTGGTTCTAAGGATTACGGGCGTGCATTCGGAGCTTGGGAACATGATGCTAACATGTTGTGGGGGCAATGGGAGCCCTGGGCCGCAAGATACGCGGGGAAGTTCGGGACAGTGGTCGGACACCCTCAAGCTAAGTAGCCTGGCGGGTGCCATTTGTGGAAGCAGTGTGCGGGCATTCCGAGCATGAGAATAGGTTGGGGACATCGTGTGTGGATGGTCCATGTCTTAAACCCTGAGATATACAGGTAAGTATAAGGCATTACGCCGGTGCCCTAAGACCAGCTAGCCAAACAGGTGCTGTCAGTCGAAGCCATGTGCGGGCACCTTTGAGTGGGTTGGTGGAGCAACGAGTAGAGTCAAGGAGTAATGGTGACCTAGAGGAAGGTTACGGGGCCCTGAGTTAGCCGAAGAAAGGCCCTGAGGTGGTTGGGCAGAAAAGTGTCCCTGTTTCAAACATTCTTACGGTCACTGGTAGCAGATTGGGAAAATCTCTAACGCTCTTTATAGGGGGACGTCTAGTGTCAGCTCTCCACCGCCCCCTTGGCTAGCGGGCAGGCGGGGGCCTGGCTAGTCTGAAGTGAGCTACTCCTAGTCTATGCTGGTGGCTAGGTGGGCGGACATCGTAGGGTCACGAGCGTGGCACGATGTTTCCTCGGGTCACGGTAAACCCGGGGGCGGTTGGGGCCAGTGGGCCTCGTATCGCGCCTTTGCGTTGAACCATGGGGTTTGATGGTAGAGATCATTAGGCCTCTCGATTTCCCCTCTTCGAGCCTGAAGGATCATACGATGGCGTTTATGTGGGAGGGATGGCCTCGAGCCTGAGGGATGTACGGGCTAGCAGGCAAGCACGCTGCTAGACCCCTATGGCTGGTCGGTTGGTGAACTGCAGCTGGGGGCAGTCCACCCCAGTCCCTTGCGGGACTAGCATGATGGTTGGTGTCAACCATGCATGCGGGCAGCTGGTCCCCTTGCGAGACTAGCATAAAGGTTGGTGTCAACCTTGCGTGCGGGTGACTGGTGTGCTGTAGCTGGGGCAGTCCACCTGAGTCCCCTTCGGGACTAGCATGATGTTGGGTGTCAGTCATGTGTGCGGGCGGCCGATAATGATGCTAAAGGGTGTAAGCCCTAAGAACCGAGTCCCGTGGGATGAGATGAGCCTAAAGGCTCTGAGCTGGCTGCTGACCAGCTTAATTGAGGTGCTTGCGTAAACTTGATACGAGAGCTTGCGCATCATACGTACGGGCATGGTGTTGGGTACTCCCCATGTCAAGAAGCTATAATATCGTGAGAAATGGGACTCTGTGTCCCTAAGGGCAATCGATGATCGGACCTCGAGATCGAAAGCCTCGTGAGGTGAGCTAGGTGCTCGGGGGCTAGGTTGAGGATCGTGGACTGTTGTATGATGGGAGTGGGTTCCTCCCTATAGAGTTCGGAATGAGTGACCCTACGGGGTCAGGGCCAGAAAAAGCTCATGGGCATGCGGCTTGTAGGACTGGAATTGATCCGTCCGTGGAAAAATGGACTGGATAGAAGGCTGACCTTGACTAGGATTAGTCTTGGTGCCACACGGTCGCGTGGTTTCAGTAGGAGGAATGCGTGGACCGTGACAATTTGGTATCAGAGCCTAGGTTGGCTCAGTGGCGAGATATACACGACCCATGTGTAGGTCTTGTGATGCGAAACCGAGGTGGTGCTAAGCTCAAATGGAGCTATCGAGACGCAAATGCGGGTTTTATGCCTATGGGGGCTCAGGAAAGAGCCAATGATGCGTGCTACGGGAAATATTGGGCCTATGTAAAATGGCTATCGAGTAGACTCTTGGATGCCAAGCAAAAGGGCACTAGAGTCTAGCTTCGCCTAGAAAAAGGTGTTGGCATATGTTGCGGCATGTGATGCCTTTATGGTGGAAGGAACCGTAGTGAGACCGAGATGCGAAAAGGGGCTTACACCATGAAATGGTGTTGCGTAAGGCCACGTGGGTCGAGTGAACCTTGTTTTGAGGGGTAAGAGGTATCAAGTTGCAAGATTAATTACTAATGTGTGCACTTGCTGTATGGTGCAGGTGCCTCAGCGGGGGTGCAAGCCGAAGTATTCGGGTCCAAGCTTGAGACTACTACACAGAAGAGCATGAAGTGGCTAAAGATTGAAGCACAAGCGAGATGGTCAGTGGACCATGAGCTGCGTTGGTCAGTGGACCGTGAGTTCTTGTGGTCAGAAGATCACGAGAGTGTGTGTGTGAACCAGGATATCGAACTTGTATTGGCCGAAAGGGAAGGCTTCACGAGTAGTGGTGGTCAGTGGGCCACGACAGGATGTAATCCAGTGGAACAAGAAAAGGGAAACAGCCAGTTGACAAGGCCTCAGACGTGCAGGTCAGTGGACCTTGCGGATCGAACGGGTGAATCCTCGAGTCAAGCAAATCAATGGGCTAAAAGTGCTGCTAGATCAGTGGCTCTCCGAGTATAAGCAGATTTTGGGATGCCCTAGGAACTGGGCTGGAGTCAAAACTATCGAGCAATAGAACCATCAAGGAGATATGGTTGCGCGTAATATTGTGCTGAGTTTCAAGTAAAAGTGGGGGAGACCTGTTATTCCCCATGAGACTGAGCCGAGATAGAGGAACTTGGGCAATGGAGCACGATGTTTAAGCCGGGGGCAAAGACCAAGTAGTGCGCTTTAAGGTGTCGTCTTGGGGGCGGTTGGCCAGAGGGCCACACCTAGAGAGGTGACCTTGGAGGGACCGAGAGGACCCAAGTTGAGAGATGACCAAAGTGCCTGAATGCCACTGTGATAGGGTCTATCATGTAGGGTGCCGTATGAGTGTGGTTGACCTAAGCACCATGCCCAGAGGGGCGCATCAATGGGCTGATGCTGCAAGCGTGCAGTTGGTGTGAGGGGTCACGTCCGGTGGGATGCACCAATGAGTGGCAAAGCGGGTGGTCATTCATTTTACTGAGGGTCATTGATCGATGAGGGTGCCTCAAGGTCGCAACATGACATGTTTAAGAGATGAAGCCATGGTATGGCCCATATGGAACAACCACGACGAGGTTAAACGGTTCGAGCAGGAACTGAGCTGAGTGGCAGAGGTGCGACAATGTGACCCATCTACATCAACAATGGACAATTACTATGTGCGATGCCTCATGTGACGGGACCTCGACCCAATTCTTGAGGGCACAAGGGAGAGACATATGAGTAAATGTCAGCTGTGTGCAACAAGATCGTTGGGTTTGGTCTAGACGTCGATGAGGGCATCGACACAGTAAGTGGGGGAGAGTGTGATGGTCAGGCCTTGGTCTTGCCATGACTGACCCTGGACCAAGCAGCGGTCAAGACCAAGCTGGCGGGAAAGTGGTTCTAAGGATTGTGGGTGTGCATTCGGAGCTTGGGAACATGATGCTAACATGCATGTTGTGGGGGTAATGGGAGCCCTGGGCCGCAAGATACGAGGAGAAGTTCGGGATAGTGGTCGGACACCCTCAAGCTAAGTAGCCTGGTAGGTGCCATCTGTGGAAGCAGTGTGCCGACATTCCGAGCATGAGAATAGGTTGGGGACATCGTGTGTGGATGGTCCATGTCCTAAACCTCGAGATATGCAGGTAAGTATAAGGCATTACGTCGGTGCCCTAGGACCAGCTAGCTAGACAGGTGCTGTCGGTTGAAGCCATGTGCGGGCACCTTCGAGTGGGTTGGTGGAGCAACGAGTAGAGTCAAGGAGTAATGGTGACCTAGAGGAAGGTTACGGGGCCCTGAGTTAGCCGGAGAAAGGCCCTGAGGTGGTTGGGCAGAAAAGTGTCCCTGTTTCAGACATTCTTACGGTCACTGGTAGCAGATTGGAAAAATCTCTAACGCTCTTTATAGGGGGACGTCTGGTGTCAGCTCTCCACCACCCCCTTGGCTAGCGGGCAGGCGGGGGCCTGGCTACTCTGAAGTGAGCTACTCCTAGTCACTGCTGGTGGCTAGGTGGGCGGACATCGTAGGGTCACGAGCGTGGCATGATGTTTCCTTGAGTCACGGTAAACCCGGGGGCAATTGGGGTCGGCGGGCCTCGTATCGTACCTTTGCGTTGAACCATGGGTTTTGATGGTAGAGATCATTAGGCCCCTCGGTTTCCCTTCCTCGAGTCGGAAGGATCATGCGATGGCGTTTATGTGGGAGGGATGCCCTCGAGCCTGAGGGATGCGCGGGCTAGCAGGCAGGCACGCTGCTAGACCCCTGTGGCTGGTCGGCTGGTGGACTACAGCTGGGGGCAGTCCACCTAAGTCCCTTGCGGGACTAGCATGATGGTTGGTGTCAACCATGCATGCGGGGGACTGGTCCCCTTACGGGACTAGCATAAAGGTCGGTGTCAACCTTGTGTGCGGGCAACTGGTGTGCTGCAGCTGGGGCAGTCCACCTGAGTCCCCTTGCGGGTCTAGCATGATGTTGGGTGTCAGTCATGCGTGCGGGCGGCCGATAATGATGCTAAAGGGCGTAAGCCCTAAGAACCGAGTCCCGTGGGATGAGATGAGCCTAAAGGCTCCGAGCTGGCTGCTGACCAGCTTAATTGAGGTGCTTGCGTAAACTTGATACGAAAGCTTGCGCATCATACGTGCGGGCATGGTGTTGGGTACTCCCCATGTCAAGAAGCTATAATATCATGAGAAACGGGACTATGTGTCCCTAAGGGCAATCGATGATCGGACCTCGAGATCTAAAGCCTCGTGAGCCGAGCTGGGTGCTCGGGGGCTAAGTTGAGGATCGTGGACTGTTGTATGATGGGAGTGGGTTCCTCCCTATAGAGTTCGAAATGAGCGACCCTACAGGGTCAGGGCCAGAAAAGGCTCATGGGCATGCGGCTTGTAGGACTGGAATTGATCCGTCCGTGGAAAAATGGACTCAATAGAAGGCTGACCTTGACTAGGATTAGTCTTGGTGCCATACGGTCGCGTGGTTTCAATAGGAGGAATACGTGGACCGTGACACTGGGGATCGGCCCGGTCCCCCCTACGTGCTACCGATCCTACTACCGTAACCCTCAGTCCAATCCAATCATAGACTGGGAATGAACTCCATATGCTTAGACTGGGAATGAACTCTGTATGCCTAAGTCAACACACAAAACGAGCGTACGGACATTCAGCCGATCGGAGAGGCATAATCCGTAAGCCGAGGATCAACCCAGTCCCCCTAAACGTGCTGTCGATCCTGTTGTCAGTCCTGGTGGCACAACCCTCGGTCCGACTGGGGCTTAGACATGGAATGAACTCCGTATGCCTAAGCCAACCCATGAAACGAGCGTACGGGCCCCCATCGGCCGGAGAGGCAGAATGCGTAAGCCAGGGATCAGCCCGGTCCCCCCTGCGTGCTGTCAATCCTACTGCCGCAACCCTTGGTCCGGTCTGATCTTAGACTAGGAATGAACTCCGTATGCCTAAGTCAACCCACAAAACGAGCGTGCGGGTGCTAAGCTGGCCGAAAAGGCATAATGCGCAAGCTGAGGATCGGCCCGGTCCCCCTTTGCGTGCTGTCGTCCCAGTGCCACAACCCTCGGTCCGACTGGGGCTTAGACATGGAATGAACCCCCTATGCCTAAGCCAACCAACGAAACGGGTGTGCGAGCGCTCAGCCGATCAGATAGGTAAAATGCACAAGTCAAGGATTGGCTCGATCCCCTCTACGTGCTGCCGATCCTGCTGTCGCAACCCTCAGTCCGGTCTGATCTTAGACTAGGAAAGAAGTTCGTATTCTTAGACTGG
>NW_019167826.1:14266647-14325683 GCF_002303985.1 Durio zibethinus
GTTTCGTGGTTCGCTTAGGCATAAGGAGTTCATTCCATGTCTAAGCATACGGAGTTCATTCCTAGTCTAAGATCAGACCGGACCAAAGGTCCGACAGTCGGACAATGGCAGGATCGGTAGCAGCACGAGGGATCGGGCCGATCCCCGGCTACGCATTCTACCTCTCCGGGCCGGCCTCTCTGGGCCGACTGATGCGCCCGTACGCTTGTTTTCATAGGTTGACTTAGGCATACAGAGTTCATCCCCAGTGTAAGCATACGGAGTTCATTCCCAGGTCTGTAAGATCGGGACCGACCGAGGGTTGCAGTTACAGGATCGGCAGCACGCGAAGGGGACCGGTCGTCCTCGGCTTGCCACATTCATACGCTCTTCAGGCCGGGCTGAGTGCCCACATGCCTATTTCATGGGTTGGCTTAGGCATAGGGAGTTCATTCCATGTCTAAGCCCCCAGTCGGACAGGAGGTTGTGGCAGGTGGGAGCCGATAGCCACACAAAGGGGGACCGAGCCGATCCCCGGCTTGCGTATTCTACCTCTCTGGTCGACTGAGCGCCCACACGCTTGTTTCATGGGTTGGCTTAGGCATACGGAGTTCATTACATGTCTAAGCTTGCGGAGTTCATTCCCAATCTAAGAGTTTGAGCCACGGTGCACATGCTGGCTCGGGCATGTGCTGGTGTCGTATTTTTTTCACCTTGGGTACCATCATCGGAGCATCGTTGGAGCATCGTCGAAGAGCCTAACCGGCGGCATTGGGGGTTCCGACGATTGGGGGGCCGGAGGGGTGTGCGCACATGATGTGCGATGGGTTCGCTTAGGCATACGGAGTTCATTCCTTGTCTAAGCCCCAACCGGATCGAGGGTTGTGGTAGTAGGATCGGCAACGGGATCGATAGCATGCAGAGAGGGATCAGGCTGATCCCTAACTTGTGCATTATGCCTCTTTGATCGACCTCTTCGGTTAGCCGAGCGCTCGTACCCTCGTTTCATGAGTTGATTTAGGCATACGAAGTTCATTCCCAGTCTAAGATCAGACCGGATCGAGGGTTGTGGCAATAGGATCGACAACACGCAAAGGGGACCCGGTCGATCCCCAACTTGCACATTCTACCTCTTCGATCGGCTGAGCGCCCATACGCTCGTTTCGTGGATTGGCTTAGGGATACGGAGTTCATTCCATGTCTAAGCATATGGAGTTCATTCCCAGTCTAAGATCGGATTAGACCAATGGCAGCAGGACCAATAGTAGGACCAGCAGTAGGATCGACAGCACGCAGGAAGGGACCTAGCCGATCCCCGGCTTGTGCATTCTGCCTCTCCTGTCGGCTGAGCTCCCGCGCGCTCGTTTCGTGGGTTGGCTTAGGCATAGGGAGTTCATTCCATGTCTAAGCCCCAGTCAGACCGAGGGTTATGGCAATAGGACCGACAGCACACAGAGGGGGATCGGGCCGATCCCTGGCTTACGCATTATGCCTCTCCGACCAGCTCAGCACCTGAATGCTCGTTTCGTGGGTTGACTTAGGCATACGAAGTTCATTCCCAATCTAAGATCGGACTGGATCGAGGGTTGCGACAGTTGGATTGACAGCACGCAGGGGGGACCAGGTCAGTCCCTGGCTTGTGCATTCTACCTCTCCAACCAGCTGAGTGCCCGTAAGCTCGTTTCATAGGTTGGCTTACGCATACGGAGTTCATTCCATGTCTAAGCATACGGACTTCATTCCCAGTCTAAGATCAGACCAGATCGAGGGTTACGATAGTAAGACTAGCAGCAGGATCGACAGCATGCAGGGGGGATCGAGTCGATCCTCTGCTTGCACATTCTGCCTTTTCGATCAGCCTCTGCAACCGGCTGAGCGCCCGTACGGTCATTTTATGGGTTGACTTAGGCATACGGAGTTCATCCCCAATCTAAGCACACGGAGTTCATTCCTAGTCTAAGATTGGACTAGACCGAGGGTTACGGCAGTAGGATCGATAGCACGCAGAGGGGACCGGGCTGATCCTCGGCTTGCACATTCTGCCTCTTCGGCCGGCTGAGGGCCCGTACGTCCGTTTCATGGGTTGGCTTAGGCATAGGGAGTTCATTCCATGTCTAAGCCCCAGCCGGACCGAAGGTTATGGCAATGAGACCGATAGCACACAGAGGGGGATCGAGCCAATCCCCAGCTTGTGCATTCTACCTCTCTAGCCGGCTAATCGCCCGTATGCTCGTTTCATGGGTTGGCTTAGGCATATGAAGTTCATTCCATGTCTAAGCATATGGAGTTCATTCCCAGTCTAAGAGTTTGAGCCATGGTGCACATGCTGGGCTTGGGCATGTGCTGGTGCTGCATTTTTTTTGCCTGAGGCACCATCGCTGGAGCATCATCGGAGCATCGTCGGAGAGCCTAACCGATGGCATTGGGGGTTCCAACGATTGGGGGGGTCGGGGGGTGTGCGCACATGATGTGCGATGGGTGCTGGTACTTGGCCCTTATATTGGCCCCCTATGCCTCATCAAACCTCGAGAACTCACACCCCCTTAAAGAGCATTTGAGATTTTATAGGTTTGCTGCCAGTAACCATTAAAGTGCCTGAAATGGGGACACTTTTTTCAAACAGTCACAAAATCTTCTCCACTCTGATTTTTTTATTGAATTGTTTTGTGCATGCCAACAAAAATACAAGGATCACCTCTACCAAATTTGGGGACAAAAATCTTTCTAAAAAATTTTTAAAAAATCCTGAACCGTAAAAAGTTTCGAAAATCATGAAAAATAGAAAACGAGTTGTCCTGCCACGAAACTTCACATTAAGGCTTAGGGGACCATTGTATGAATTTACAAGCCATAAAAATGGCATTGGCATGGCAGAAATATGAAGATGTGCTTGAACCCACCTACCACCAATTCGATCCCAGGCTTACGCATCCTGCCTCTCTGGTCGACTGAGCGTCCGCATGCTAGTTTCGTGGGTTGACTTAGGCATACGGAGTTCATCAATAGCCTAAGCAAATGGAGTTCATTCCCAATCTAAGATCAGACCGGATCGAGGGTTACGATAGCAGGATCGGTAGCACGTAAGGGGGACCGGGCTGATCCCTGGCTTGCGCATTATGCCTCTCCGGTCGGCTCAGCGCCTGCATGCTCATTTTGTGGGTTGACTTAGGCATACCGAGTTCATTCCCAGTCTAAGATCGAACTGGACTAAGGGTTGCGGCAGCAGGATCAACAACATGTAGGTGGGGACCAGACCGGTCCCTGTCTTGCGCATTCTACCTCTTTGACCGGCTGAGCACCCGCACGTTCATTTCGTGGGTTGGCTTTGGCATACGGAGTTCATTCCCAGTCTAAGATTGGATCAGATCGAGGGTTACGGTAGCAGCACCAGCGCCAAGATCGACAGCATGTAGGGGGGACCGGACCGATCCCTGACTTACGCATCTGCCTCTCCGACCGACTGAGCACCCACAAGCTCGTTCCGGGGGTTGACTTAGGCATACGGAGTTCATCCCCAGTCTAAGCATACGGAGAACATTCCTAGTCTAGGATCAGACTGGATCGAGGGTTGCGACAGCAGGATCGGTAGCAAGCATGGGGGATCGGGCTGATCCCCAGCTTGCGCATTCTGCCTCTCCGGCCAGTTGAGCACCCACACACCCATTTCGTGGGTTGGCTTAGGCATAGGGAGTTCATTCCATGTCTAAGCCCCAGTCAGACCGAGGGTTGTGGCAGCGGGACTGGCAGCACGTAGAGGGGGACGAGTTGATCCCCGACTTGTGCATTCTGCCTCTCCAACCGGCTGAGTGCCTGCACGTTCGTTTCGTGGGTTGGCTTAGGCATACGGAGTTCATTCCATGTCTAAGCATACGGAGTTCATTCCAGTCTAAGAGTTTGAGCCACGGTGCACATGCTGGTTTCAGGCATGTGCCGGTGTCGCATTTTTTTCGCACGGGGCACCATCGTCGGAGCATCACCGGAAAGCCTAACCGACGGCATTGGGGGTTCCGACGATTGGGGGGGCCGGGGGGTGTGCGCACATGATGTGCGATGGGTACTGGTACTTGGCCCTTATATTGGGTCCCTACCCTCATCAAGCCTCGAGAACTCACACCCCCTTAAAGAGCATTTGAGATTTTATAAGTTTGCTGCCAGTAGCCATTAAAGTGTCTGAAATTGGGACACTTTTTTCAAACGGTCATGAAATCTTCTCCACTTCGAGTTTTTAGCTGAATTGTTTTGTGCATGCCAAAAAAAATACAAGATCACGTCTACCAGATTTAGGAACAAAACTCTTTCTAAAAAAATTTTAAAAAATCTCGAACCGTAAAAAGTTTCAAAAATCGTGAAAAATAGAAAACGGGTCGTCTTGCCACGAAACTTCACATGAAGGCTTAGGGGACCATTGTGTGAATTTACAAGCAATAAAAATGGCAGTGGCATGGCAGAAATATGAAGATGTGCTTGAAACCACCCACCACCCGTTTGATCCTCGGCTTGCGCATCCTACCTCTTCGGTCGGCTGACCGTCTGCACGCACGTTTCGTGAGTTGACTTAGGCATATGGAGTTCATCCCCAGTCTAAGCATACAGAGTTCATTCCCAATCTAAGATCGGACCGGACCGGACCGAGGGTTACGGTAGCAGGATCGGTAGCATGCAGACGGGATCGACCCGATCCTCGATTGACGCATTTTGGCCTCTTCGACGGTTGACAGTTTCATGGGTTGGCTTAGGCATCGGGAGTTCATACCATGTCTAAGCCCCAGTAGGGACCGAGGTTGTGCAGTGACACTGGCAGCACGCAGAGGGGTGACCAGGCCGGGCTCAGTGCCCGCACGCTCATTTCGTGGTTGATTAGGCATACAGAGTTCATTCCCAATCTAAGATCAGACCGAATCGAGGGTTGCGACAACAGGATCGACAGCACCCAGGGGGGATCGGGCCGATCCCTGGCTTGTGCATTCTGCCACTCTGACCGGTTGAGTGCCTGCACGCTCGTTTCATGGGTTGGCTTAGGCATACGGAGTTCATTCCATGTCTAAGCATACGGAGTTCATTCCCAGTCTAAGCTCAAATCGGATCGAGGGTTACGACAGCAGGATCGGTAGCACATAGGGGGGACCGAAACGATCCTCGGCTTGTGCATTCTGCCTCTCCAGTCAGCTGACCACCCGTACGCTCGTTTCATGGGTTGGCTTAGGCATACGGAGTTCATTCCATGTCTAAGCAACAGTCGGACCGAGGGTTGTGGCAGCAGGACCGGCAGCGGGATCGACAGAATGCAGAGAGGTTTCGGGCTGATCCCCGGCTTGCGCATTATGCCTCTCCGACTGGCTGAGTGCCCGCACGTTCATTTTGTAGGTTGACTTAGGCATACGGAGTTCATCCCCAATCTAAGATCAGACCAAACGAAGGGTTGCAGCAACAGGATCGACAGCACGTAGGGGGGATCGGGCCGATCCTCGGTTTGTGCATTCTGCCTCTCCAGTCGACTGAGCGCCCGCACGCCTGTTTCATGGGTTGGCTTAGGCATAGGGAGCTCATTCCATGTCTAAGCCCCAGTCGGATCGAGGGTTGTGGCAGTGAGACCGGCAGCATGCAGAGGACGATCGGGTTGATCCCCGACTTGAGCATTATGCCACTCCGATCGGCTCAGCGCCCGAACACTCATTTCAGTGCGTTACCTTAGGCATACGGAGTTCATTCCCAGTCTAAGATTGGATAGGACCAAAGGTTGCGGCAGCAGGATCGACAGCACGTAAGGGGGATTGGGCCGATCCCTGGCTTGTGTATTCTGTCTCTCCGGCTGGCTGAGAGCCCGCACGCTCGTTTTGTGGGTTGGCTTAGGCATATGGAGTTCATTCCCAGTCTAAGAGCAGACCGGACCGAGGGTTACGGTAGCAAGACTAGCAGCACGCAGGGGGGATCGAGCCCCAGTCAGACCGAGGTTGTGGCAGCGGGACCGACAACATGTAGAGAATGACCGGGCCGATCCTCAGCTTGAGCATTATGCACTCCGATCGGCTCAGTGCCCGAACACTCATTTTGTGCGTTGACTTAGGCATACGGAGTTCATTCCCAGTCTAAGATCAGACCGAACTGAGGGTTGTGGCAACAGGATCGATAGTGCGTAGGGGGGATCGGGTCGGTCCCTGGCTTACGCATTCTGCCTCTCCGACCGACTGAGCGCCCGCACACTCGTTTCGTGGGTTGGCTTAGGCATACGGAGTTCATTCCATGTCTAAGCATATGGAGTTCATTCCTAGTCTAAGATCAAACCGGACCGAAGGTTTGCCATAGCAGGACCAGCAGCAGGATCGGTAGCAAGTAAGGAGGATCAGGCTGATCCCTGGCTTGTGCATTCTACTTTTTCAGTCGACTGAGCACCCGCACGCTCGTTTCATGGGTTGGCTTAGGCATACGGAGTTCATTCCATGTCTAAGCAACAGCCGGACCGAGGGTTGTGGCAGCAGGACTGACAGCGGATCGGCAGAACATAGAGGGGTACCGGGCTGATCCTCGACTTGTGATTATGCCTCTCCGACCGGTTGAGCGCCCGCACGCTCGTTTCGTGGGTTGACTTAGGCATACAGAGTTCATCCCTAGTCTAAGCATACAGAGTTCATTCCTAGTTTAAGATCGGACCAGACCGAGGGTTGCGACAGCAGGATCGACAGCACGCAGGGGGGACTGGGCCAATCCCCGGCTTGTGCATTCTGCCTCTTCGGCTGACTAAGCGCCCGCACACCCGTTTCATGGGTTGGCTAAGGCATAGGGAGCTCATTCCATGTCTAAGCCCCAGTCAGACCGAGGGTTGTGGTAGCGGGACCAACAACATATAGAGTACGACTGGGCCGATCCCTGACTTGAGCATTATGCCACTCCGACCTGCTCAACGCCCGAACACTCGTTTCGTGCATTCACTTAGGCATACGGAGTTCATTCCCAATCTAAGATTGGATCGGACCGAGGGTTGCTGTAGCAGGATCGACAGCACGCAGGGAGGGACCGGGCCGGTCCTCAGCTTATGCATTCTACCTCTCCGGCTGGCTGAGCACCTACACGTTCATTTCATGGGTTGGTTTAGGCATACGGAGTTCATTCCATGTCTAAGCATACGGAGTTCATTCCCAGTCTAAGATCGGACCAGACCGAGGGTTGCGACAGCAGGACCAGCACAGGATCGACAGCACACAGGGGGGATCGGGCTGATCTGCAGCTTGTGCATTCTGCCTCTTCGGCCGGTTGAGCACCGCACGCTCGTTTCATGGGTTGGCTTAGGCATATGGAGTTCATTCCATGTCTAAGCCCCAACCGGACAGAGGGTTGTGGTAGCAGGACCGACAGTGGGATCGGTAGCACGAAGAGGGGGATCGAGCTGATCCCTGACTTGCGCATTATGCCTCTTCGACCGGCCTCTTCGGTCGGTTGAGCGCCCGTACGCTCGTTTCATGGGTTGACTTAGGCATACAGAGTTCATCCCCAGTCTAAGCATACGGAGTTCATTCCCAGTCTAAGATCAAATCGGACTGAGGGTTGAGGCAACAGGACCAGCAGCAGGATCGACAGCACGCAGGGGGATCGGGCCGCTCCCCAGCTTGTGCATTCTGCCTCTCCGGCCTACTGAGCACCCACACGCTCGTTTCGTGGGTTGGCTTAGGCATACGGAGTTCATTCCCAGTCTAAGATTTTGAGCCACGGTGCACATGCTGGGCTCAGGCATGTGCTGGTGCCACTTTTTTTTTGCCTGGGGCACCATCGTCAGAGCATCGTTGAAGCATTGCCGGAGAGCCTAACCGGCAGCATTGGGGGTTCTCACGATTGGGGGGGCCGAGGGGGTGTGCACACATGATGTGTGATGGGTGCTAGTACTTGTGTCACGGGCTCCGAGACTTAGAAACCGTGCGACCTTAGGCTTGGAATCTCCTCTTTTATGCCTAAGTCAAACTAAAACACAAGCGTACGGGCACTAGAACAACGGGAAGGGATGATTACACAAGTTAAAGGGAAACAGGATAAGAAGGCAGAATTTTGGAAAATGCTCTTATATTCACTGAAATGAAAGTGTTTGATGGTGTACAAATGAGGGAGGAGCAGCCCTCTATTTACAGTTGAGGCTCCAGCTTACACTTAATGGCAGTATCCCTAGAATAAAGGCTAAAATCATGGGATTATATAGATTACAATCAATCAGGATGCTAACTCCTGATTTTCAGGGTCAACCAAATCTGCCAGGATGCTGCTGCTAATCCTGCCTGCTTCCAGAAGCTTCCCTTGCGTGTCCAGCACCTTGGGCCCTTTTGGATGTGGTGCGGGTAGCTTGTATGCTAGGCCTTGGTCTCACGAGCTGGCCTGCAAGTTGGGCGGGCGGTCTGAACTCGTTTGCTAGGCTTTGCGCACAGATACCCGCCAGCACGTCTGGTCTGCGGGCCTCAACCTCTAGCTCACCTGCTGGTGCGCCTGACGTGCCTGGCGTGCCTGGCGTGCCTGGCGTGCCCACCCAGGGCATGACATTCTCCCCCACCTGATTACACAACACCCTTGTTGCATCTTCTGCATGGTACTGCCTGATCTGGTCCCTGAACTGCCATAAGTCATCTGCTGGTTCCCTACTCACCTCACTATCTGAAAGTTCCTTTCAGCGCACCAAGTACTCTTGTCTTGGCTGATAGTTCTTCCGTCTCACCTCCCGATCAGCTATGATGCTGTGGACCTTCTTCTCATATGAGGCCCTTTCCCAATGGCGTACGCTTTGATTCTGCCCATCCTGGATCTCCCTCATTCTCATGGAACGGCTTGAGCATGCTCACATGGAACACCAGGTGTACCCTCGGCTTGGGTGGCATAGCCAGCTTGTAGGTAACCTAGCCTACCCTCTTGACTACTTGGAAAGGTCCCTCATATCTCTGGACTAGGCCTTTGTGCAGCCCCCTATGGTGCACAATGGGATGCAGCTTCACCAACACCAAGTTTCCAACCTGGAACTGCACGTCCTGCCTATTCTGGTTTGCCCACTTCTTCGACCTCTTGGCCGCCTTGTGTAGACAAACTCTGGCCAAGTCAGTTTGCTTCTGCCATGCCTTGGCAAACTTGTATGCTGCTGGATTTGGCCCTGTATAACCTGCAGCAATCGAACGGGGTGTTAGTGGTTGTTGCCCTATCACAACCTCAAATGGGCTCTGGTTCGTTGCCTCGCTCCTTTGCAAGTTGTAGGAAAACTACGCAATATCTAGCAGCTTTGGCCAGTCCCTTTGTATGGCACTCACATAGTGCCTGAGGTAGACCTCCAATAGTCCATTCACTTATTCTGTCTGCCCATCGGTCTGCGAATGCATGCTGGTGGAAAAGTTCAAGTCTGACCCCAACAGCTTGAACAACTCAGTCTAGAACCTACCCGTGAAATGCCCGTCCTGATCACTAACAATGGTCCTCGGCACTCCCTAGTACTTAACCATGTTCTTCAGGAACAATCGAGCTGCCTCCTCGGTTGGGCACTCCTTGGTTGCTGGAATGAAGATTCCATACTTGGAAAACCTGTCCACCACTACCATGATGCTTCCAAACCCTTCTGCTTTGGGTAGATCGACTATAAAGTCCAGAGAAACACTCTCCCATGGTTGCTCTGGCATTGGCAATGGCTCCAAGAGATCATCTGATTTCTTGAGCTCCACCTTGTCCTGTTGGCACACAAGACAAGTCTTCACATAAGCTTCCATATCATCCCTCATGTGCGGCCAGTAGTACCGATCCTTGATCAACACCAAGGTACGGCTCACTCCGGGGTGTCCAGGCCACCTTGAATCATGGCATTCTTGCAAAACTTCCTTGCGAAGCTTTCCGTGCTGCAGCACAAAAATCTACTTCCCTTGGTGTACAGCAAGCCATCCTATAACCAAAACCACCTAGTCTTACCTTGTTGGGTGTACTCCATCAAAGAATTGGTTGTAGGATCATGTGCAAGTCCCTCCTTGATGTGCGGCACCAGTGACCCCTCTGGTTGGCTAATGGTAGCAAGGTTAGCCTTCCTACTCAGGGCGTCTACCACTAGGTTTGCCCGCCCCGACTTTTACTCCATCTGGAAATCAAATTCCGTAAGAAAATCTTGCCATCTCACCTGCTTGGGGGACAGCTTCTTCTACGTCTGGAAGTAGCTGGTCGCCACATTGTCTGTCCTAACCACGAACTTTGACCCCAACAGGTAATGGTGCCAAGTGTGCAAGCAGTGCACCACTGCAGTCATCTCTTTCTCTTGGACCGTGTACTTACGCTCACTCTCGTTCAACTTTCTGCTCTCGAATGCGACTGGACATCCCTCTTGCATCAACACGCCTCTTATGGCAAAGTCTGATGCATCCGTATGCACCTCATACGGCTTGGCATGGTCTGGCAAGGCCAAGACTGGCTCCTCGATCACAGTCCACTTCAACCTGTCAAAGGCTTCCTGGCACCCTGTGCTCCATTCCCATGCTTTCCCTTTCTTGAGCAAGTCAGTCAATGGCGTGGCTATTGCTGAGTGACCTTAGATGAAGTGCCTGTAGTAGTTGACCAACCCAAGGAACGATCTCAACTCAGTGACCTTGGCTGGCGGTTGCCACTCCAGGATGGCATGTATCTTGCCTTCATCCATGCGTATCCTGCCACCTCCCACTATGTGGCCAAGGAATGTGATCTTCTGCTGGGCGAATGAGCACTTCTCCCTCTTGACAAACAGCTTGTACACCCACAACACCTCGAACACCTATCTCAAGTGGTCTACATGCTCTCCCAAAGTTTGACTGTAGATCACAATGTCATCCAAATAAACCATAACAAACCGATCAAGGAATGATTGAAGTACCTTATTCATAAGGGTATAGAATGTTGCTGAGACATTCGTGAGTCTAAAAGGCATCATCAAGAACTCAACGAACCATACCGAGTGACACATGTTGTCTTTGGCTCATCTCCCTCCGTGATCCTGACTTGATAGTAGCTTGACCTCAAATCCAGCTTGGTGAACCACCTTGCGCTCCCAAGTTGATCGAACAAGTCTGCAATGAGTGGGATGGGGTACTTGTTCTTGATGGTCAGCTTGTTCAAAGCCCGGTAGTGTATGCACAACTGCAACGACCCATCATGCTTGCGCTGAAATAGAACCGATGCACCATAGGGTGCCTTCGATGGCCTGATGAAGCCAGCATCAACTAACTCTTTGAGTTGCTTCCTCAACTCTTCCAACTCTGGTGGAGACATTTGGTAAGGGGCTCTAGCTGGTGGCCTAGCCTCGGACACCAGCTCAATCTTGTGGTCCACCTCCCTCTTAGGTGGTAGCTTGCTAGGTAGCTTTGCGGGCATCACATCACTAAAAGTCTTCAGCACCTTTAGCACCTCCAAGGGTGACTCGATCTCCTTCTCCCTTGGCTCATCATATTTCAGGGCTGCCAAAAAGGTGTCTTCTTGTCTGCTTACCGCCTTGGCAAATTGGATGGCTGACACCACCCGCGACCCAACTCCAGACCCTCTCCTCAATGGCACTAGGCATTGGCACCATGCATCCAAGATGCAAACACAATCGGCAAAAGGCACAATGAGGGCATTAATCCGAACAAGGAAATCCAACCCAATCACAAACTCATAGTCGTTAAGGGGTATTACCTCAATGGTCTCCTTGTCTTTCCAGTCTCCTTGCCTTTCCAGTCTCCAAGCTGCAACTCCACTCCCCGCGCTACTCCAATGGCTGGAACTTCCTTGGAGTTCACCGTTTTGATGGTACCAGTCCCTTTCTGCACCTTTAGTCCGAGCTTCCATGCTCTATCACCTAAAATAAAAAAAGGTGAGGCACCTGTGTCCACCAGTGCACTCACCTTCTGACCTGCAACCATCAGATCCGCAAACATCAAGCCCTTTGGCTTGCAGCTCCCCTTACTCTAGACAGCATTGAGCACCAACCAAGCTTTGTTGCCCCTGACTCTGGCTCCTCGTCAGACTCATTGTCTACAGCAGCCAGCTTGCCCTTCTGTGGGTAATTACGAGCTATGTGGCTCTCTCCACATAGGTAGCATGCTGGTGGCTCTCGGTCCCCCTTTGCTTTCCACTTGCCTGCTGGTGGCTTCCTCTCGCCATCCTTGGTTGAACGGTCTCGGTCTCTATCCTTGGACTCTCGATCACGGTCCTTCCCCTTGGACTGCTTCTTCCGGTCCTTATCATCCTTGCCCTTACCTTTGGGCTTGGTAGACTCAAACTTGTTCAGAGGCTTGAACTCTATCAAGGCCTCGATAGTAGTCATGGCTTTAGCCAAGTCATGAACTCCTCTCCTTTGTAGCTCATGCTTCACACACGGCTTCAGCCCATCCATGAAAGCAAATAAGGAGTCCTTCTCACCTAGATCCGAGATCTGTAGCATCAGTTCAGAGAATTTTTGGACATACTCCCTTATGTCCCCTTGCTGGCTCAGCCTGCGCAACTTTGCCCGTGCCTCATCATCGGCATACTCTAGGTAAAATTGTTCTCTGAACTCCTTTTGGAACTCTGCCCAAGTTCCAATCTTGGTGCTCCCACGCCTGACATCATCACACCTGCGCCTCTACCACAATAAGGCTACATCAGTGAGATACATAGCAGCGGTGCTTACCTTTATAACCTCGTCTTGCATGCCCATGGCCTGAAAGTACTGCTCCATACCCCAAAAGTAGTTATCTACTTCCTTGGCACCCCTAGTCCCATTGAACTCTTTAGGCTTGGGGACATCCAATCTGGACTTGGACACTCAGCAAACATGCCATTCCCAATGGCAGTCTTGCAAGCAACGAACTCATTGCTAAGCTCCTCCATCCGCTGGCGCATGGCCTCCATGCCATCGTGTAAGGTCAGCACTTTAGCCTCCAAGGTCTGATTCTTTTGGGTGAACACGTCCAAGCCTTTGTTGAGAGCAGCTTGCAGCTCACTTTGGATCTCCCCCCCCATGGAGTCTAGCGATGCAATGTGAGTCTCTACCCCCTCAAGCTTCTCCCCCATGTCGCCCATGGTCACTTCCACCTTGGCCAGCCTACCGTCCATGGTAGACCAGATATCTCTAGAACTGGCTTTCCTCCCTCTTCCACGCCCATGCTCCTGGGCCTCTGGTTGTTGGTTAGCAACATCACTTTGGGATGCCATCTCATCTAACCTGCACAACATAAACACGCAGAATCGAACTTGCTATGATACCAACTGTCACGGGCTCCGACCTTAGACTCAGAAACCATGCGGCCTTAGGCTTTGAATCTCCTCCTTTAAGCCTAAGTCAGCCTAAAACACAAGCGTACAGGCACTAGAACAACAGGAAGGGCTGATTACGCAAGTTAAAGAGAAACAGGATAAGAAGGCAGAATTCTAGAAATGCTCTTGTATTCACTGAAACAGGAAGTGTTTGATGGTGTACAAATGAGGGAGGAGCAGCCCTCTATTTATAGTTAAGGCTCCAGCTTACACTTAATGGCAATAACCCTAGAATAAAGGCTAAAATCATGGGATTATACAGATTACAATCAATCAGGATGCTAACTCCTGATTTTTAGGGTCAACCAAAACTGCCAGCATGCTGCTGCTGATCCTGCCTGCTTCCATAAGCTTCCCTTGCGTGTCCAGCACTTTGGGCCCTTCTAGATGTGGTGCAGCAGCTTGTATGCCAGGCCTTGGTCTCACGGGCTGGCCTGCAAGTTGGGCGGGCGTTCTGAACTCGTTTGCTAGCCTTTACGTGCAGATACCCGCCAGCACGCCTGGTCTGCGGGCCTCAACCTCTGGCTCGCCTGCTGGTGTGCCTGATGTGCCTGGCGCGCCCGCCCAGGGCATGACACTTGGCCCTTATATTGGCCCCCTATCCCTCATCAAACCTTGAGAACTCAGACCCCCTTAAAGAGCATTTGAGATTTTATAGGTTTGCTGCCAGTAGCCATTAAAGTGTCTGAAATAGGGACACTTTTTTCAAACGGTCACAAAATCTTCTCCACTTCGAGTTTTCAGCTGAATGTTTTTGTGCATGCCAACAAAAATACAAGGATCACCTTAACCAAATTTGGGGACAAAACTCTTTCTAAAAAAATTTTAAAAAATCCCGAACCGTAAAAAGTTTTGAAAATTGTGAAAAATAGAAAACGAGTCGTCTTGCCATGAAACTTCACATGAAGGCTTAGGGAACCATTGTATGAATTTACATGCCATAAAAAAGGTATTGGCATGGCAGAAATATGAAGATGTGCTTGAACCCACCTACCACTCGTTCAATCCCCGGCTTGCGCATCCTGCCTCTCTGGTCGGCTAAGCGCCCGCACCCTCATTTCATGGGTTGACTTAGGCATACGGAGTTCATCCCCAGTCTAAGCATACGAAGTTCATTCCCAGTCTAAGATTGGACCGGACTGAGGGTTACGGCAGCAGGATCGGGCCAATTGTCGGCTTGCGCATTCTGCCTCTCTAACCAGCTGAGCACCCACACGCCCATTTCGTGGCTTGCCTTAGGCATAGGGAGTTCATTTCATGTCTAAGCCCTAGCGGATCGAGGGTTGTGCCAGCGGGACCGGCAGCACGCAGAAGGGGATCGGACCGATCCCCGGCTTGCGCATTATGCCTCTCCGGCCGGCTCAGTGCTCGTACGATCATTTCGTGGGTTGACTTAGGCATACGGAGTTCATTCCCAGTCTAAGATCAGACCGGACCGAGGGTTGCGATAGTAGGATCGATAGCACGCAAGGGGGACCAGGCTGATCCCCAGCTTACGGATTTTGCCTCTCCGGTTGGCTGAGCGCCCGCACGCTCGTTTCATGGGTTGGCATAGGCATACGGAGTTCATTCAATGTCTAAGCATACAGAGTTCATTCCCAGTCTCAGATCAGACCGAATCAAGTGTTGCGACAGCAGGACCAGCAGCAAGATCGACAGCACGCAGGGGGGACCAGGCCGATCCCCGACTTGTACATTCTACCTCTCCGGTCGACTGAGCGCCCACACGCTAGTTTATGGGTTGGCTTAGGCATACAGAGTTCATTCCATGTCTAAGCCCCAGCTGAACCGAGGGTTGTGGCAGTAGGACCAGCATCGACAGCACGCAGAGGGGGACCGGGTCGATCCCTGGCTTGTGTATTACGCATCTCCGGTCGATTGAGCACCCACACACTTGTTTCATGGGTTGACTTAGGCATATGCAGTTCATTCGCAGTCTAGGCATACGGAGTTCATTCCCAGTCTAAGATCCGACTAGACTGAGGGTTACGGTAGCAGGATCGACAGCACGCAGAGGGGACCAGGCCGATCCTCGGCTTGCGCATTCTGCCTTTTCGACCGGTTGAGCACCCGCACGCCCGTTTCGTGTGTTGGCTTAGGCATAGGGAGTTCATTCCATGTCTATGCCCCAGTCGGACCAAGGGTTGTGGCAGTCGGACAGGCAGCATGCAGAGGGGGACTGAGTCGTTCCCCGGCTTGCGCATTATGCCTCTCTCGCTGGCTCAGGGCCCACACGCTCGTTTTGTGGGTTGACTTAGGCATACGGAGTTCATTCCCAGTCTAAGATTAGACTGGACTGAGGGTTGCTGTAGCAAGATCGACAGAACATAGGGTGGGATCGGGCTGAACCCTGGCATACACATTCTGCCTCTCCGGCCGGCTGAGCGCCCATACGCTCGTTTCGTGGGTTGGCTTAGGCATATGGAGTTCATTCCATGTCTAAGCATACGGAGTTCATTCACAGTCTAAGATCGGACCGGACCGAGCATTGCGGCAGCAGGACCAGTAGCAGGATCGGTAGCACGCAGGCGGGGACCGGGTCGATCCCCGGCTTGCGCATTCTGCCTTTCTGACCGACTGAGTGCCCGCACGCTCGTTTCATGGGTTGGCTTAGGCATACAAAGTTCATTCCATGTCTAAGCCCCAGCCAGACCGAGGGTTGTGGCAGTAGGATCGGCAGCGGGATCGACAGCACGCAGAAGGGGATCGGGTTGATCCCCAGCTTGCGCATTATGCCTCTCCGACCAGCCTCTCCGGTCGGCTGAACGCCTGCACGCTCGTTTCATGGGTAGACTTAGGCATACGGAGTTCATTCCCAGTCTAAGATCAGATCAGACCGAGGGTTGTGGCAGCAGGATCGACAACACGCAGGGGTGACCGGGCCAGTCCCAGGCTTGTGCATTCTGCCTCTCCGGTTGGCTGAGCACCGCACGCCCATTTCATGGGTTGGCTTAGGTATAGGGAGTTCATTCCATGTCTAAGCCCCAGCCAGACCGAGGGTTGTGGCAGCGGGACGGGCAGCACACAAAGGGGTACCGGGCCGATCCCCGACTTGCGCATTATGCCTCTTCGATCGACGCAGCACATGCACGCTCGTTTCATGGGTTGACTTATGCATACGGAGTTCATTCCTAGTCTAAGATCAGACCAGACTGAGGGTTGCTGCTGCAGGATCGACAGCACACAAGGGCGGATCGGGTCGATCCCCGACTTGCGTATTTTGCCTCTCTACCCTGCTGAGCGCTCGCACGCTCGTTTCGTGGGTTGGTTTAGGCATACGGAGTTCATTCCATGTCTAAGCATACGGAGTTCAATCCCAATCTAAGATTTTGAGCCACGGTGCACATGCTACGCTCAGGCATGTGCTGGTGCCGCATTTTTTTTGCCTGGGGCACCATCACCGGAGCATCGTCGGAGAGCCTAACCGGCGGCATTGAGGGTTCCGATGATTGGGGGATGGCGGGTATGCGCACATGATGTGCGATGGGTGCTGGTACTTGGCCCTTATATTGGCCCCCTATCCCTCATCAAACCTCAAGAACCCACACCCTCTTAAAGAGCATTTGAGATCTTATAGGTTTTCTGCCAGTAGCCATTAAAGTGTTTGAAATGGGGACACTTTTTTCAAACGGTCACAAAATCTTCTCCGCTTCGAGTTTTTAGCTGACTTTTTTTGTGGCTTCCAAGAAAAATACCAGGATCACCTCTACCAAATTTGGGGAGAAAAATCTTTCTAAAAAATTTTAAAAAATCTCGAACCGTAAAAGGTTTTGAAAATCATGAAAAATAGAAAACGGGTCGTCTTGCCATGAAACTTCACATGAAGATTTAGGGGACCATTGTATGAATTTACAAGCCATAAAAATGGCATTGGCACAACAAAAATATGAAGATGTGCTTGAACCCACCTACCACCTGTTCGATCCCCGGCTTGCGCAGCCTGCCTCTCTGGTCGACTGAGCGCCCGCACGCTCGTTTCCTAGGTTGACTTAGGCGTAGGGAGTTCATCCCCAGTCTAAGCATACGGAGTTCATTCCCAGTCTAAGATCAGACTGGATCAAGGGTTGCAATAGCAGGATCGACAGCATGTAGGGGGGACCGGGTCGATCCCCGACTTGTGCATTCTGCCTCTCCGACCGCCTGAGTGCCTGCATGCTCATTTCGTGGGTTGGCTTTGGCATACGAAGTTCATTCCATGTCTAAGCCCTAGCCAGACAGAGGGTTGTGGCAGCAGGATCGGCAGCGGGATCGACAGCACGCAGAGGGGGATCGAGCTAATCCTCGACTTATGCATTATGCCTCTCCGGTCGGCTGAGTGCCCGCACGCTCGTTTCGAGGGTTAACTTAGGCATATGGAGTTCATCCCCAGTCTAAGATCGGATCGAACTGAGGGATGTGCCAGAAGGATTGGCAGCACACAAAGGGGACCGGGCCAATCCCTGGCTTGCACATTCTACCTCTCCGCCCGGTTGAGCGCATGCACGCTCGTTTCATGGGTTGACTTAGGCATATGGAGTTCATTCCCAGTCTAAGAATACAGAGTTCATTCCTAGTCTAAGATCAGATCGGATCGAGGGTTGCGGCAGTAGGATCGACAGCACGTAAGGGGGATCGAGCCGATCCTCGGCTTGCGCATTTTGCCTCTCTGGCCGGTTGAGTGCACGCACGCCCATTTTGTGGGTTGGCTTAGGCATAGGGAGTTCATTCCATGTCAAGCCCCATCCAGACTGAGGGTTGTGGCAGCAGGACTGGCAGCACGCAGAGGGGGGCCGAGCTGATCCCCGGCTTGCGCATTATGCCTCTTCGGTCGGTTCAACGCCCGCACGCTCGTTTCATGGGTTGACTTATGCATACAGAGTTCATTCCCAGTCTAAGATTGGATCGGACAGAGGGTTGCAGCAGCAGGATCAAAGCATGCAGGGCGGGTCTGGGCCGATCCCCGACTTGCGCATTCTGCCTCTTCGATCGGCTGAGCACCCGTATGCTCTTTTCGTGGGTTGGCTTAGGCGTACGGGTTCATTCCATGTCTAAGCATACGGAGTTCATTCCTAGTCTAAGATTTTGAGCCACGGTGCACATGCTGGGCTTGGGCAAGTGCTGGTGCCACATTTTTTTCGCCCGGGGCACCATCATCGGAGCATCACCGAAGAGTCGAACCGACGGCATTGGGGGTTCCGACGATTGGGGGGGTTGGGGGGTGTGCACACATGATGTGTGATGGGTGCTGGTGCTTGGCCCTTATATTGGCCCCCTGTCCATCATCAAACCTCGAGAACTCACACCCCCTTAAAGAGCTTTTGAGATTTTATAGGTTTGCTGCCAGTAGCCATTAAAGTATCTGAAATGGGGATACTTTTTTCAAACGATCACAAAATCTTCTTCACTATGAGTTTTTAGCTGAATTTGTTTGCGCATGCCAAAAAAAATACAAGGATCACCTCTACCAAATTTGGGGACAAAACTCTTACTAAAAAAATTTTAAAAAATCTCGAACCGTAAAAAGTTTCAAAAATCATGAAAAATAGAAAACGGGTCGTCTTGCAACGAAACTTCACATGAAGGCTTAGGGGACCATTGTATGAATTTACAAGCCATAAAAATAGCATTGGCATGGCAGAAATATGAAGATGTGCTTGAACCCACCTACCACCAGTTCGATCCCCAGCTTGCGCATTCTACCTCTCCGGCCGGCTGAGCGCCCGCACGCTCGTTTTGTGGGTTGGCTTAGGCATACGGAGTAAATTCCCAGTCTAAGATTTTGAGCCACGGTGCACATGCTAGGCTCGGGCATGTGCTGGTGCCGCTTTTTTTTCGCCCGGGGCACCATCGCCGGAGCGTCGTCGAAGCATCGCCAGAGAGCCTAACCGGCAGCATTGGGGGTTTCGACGATTGGGGGGGTCAGGGGGTGTGCGCACATGATGTGAGATGGGTGCTGGTACTTGGCCCTTATATTGGCCCCCTATCTCTCATCAAACCTTGAGAACTCACACCCCCTTAAACAGCATTTGAGATTTTATAGGTTTGCTGCCAGTAGCCATTAAAGTGTCTGAATTGGGGACACTTTTTTCAAACGGTCACAAAATCTTTTCCACTTCGAGTTTTTAGCTGAATTTTTTTGTGCATGCCAAAAAAAATACAAGGATCAGCTCTACCAAATTTAGGGACAAAACTCTTCCTAAAAAAATTTTAAAAAATCCTGAACCGCAAAAAGTTTTAAAAATCATAAAAAATAGAAAACGGTTCGTCTTGCCACGACACGTCACGTGAAGGCTTAGGGGACCATTGTATGAATTTACAAGCCATAAAAATGGCATTGGCATGGCAGAAATATGAAGATGTGCTTGAACCCACCTACCACCCGCTCGATCCCAAGCTTGCACATCCAGCCTCTCTGGTCGGCTGAGCGCCCGCAGGCTCGTTTTGTGGGTTGACTTAGGCATACGGAGTTCATCCCCAGTATAAGCATATAGAGTTCATTCCCAGTCAAAGATCGGATAGGACCGAGGGTTGTGACAGCAAGATAGACAGCACGCAGGGGGGATCGGGCCGATCTCGGCTTGTGCATTCCGCCTCTCCGACCGACTGAGCGCCCGCACGCCCGTTTCATGGGTTCGCTTAGGCATAGGGAGTTCATTCCATGTCTAAGCCCCATCCGAATCGAGGGTTGTGCTAGCGGGACTGGCAGCACGCAGAGGGGGACCGGTCCGATCCCCAACTTGCGCATTATGCCTCTCCGACCGGCTCAGTGCCTGCACGCTCGTTTCATGGGTTGACTTAGGCATACGGAGTTCATTCCCAGTCTAAGATTGGACTGGACTGAAGGTTGCGGTAGCAGGATCGATAGCACGCAGGGGGGGACCGAGTCGGTGCCCGGCTTGCGCATTCTGCCAGTCCAGTCGGCTGAGCGCCTACACGCTCATTTCCTGGGTTGGCTTAGGCATACAGAGTTCATTCCATGTCTAAGCATATGGAGTTCATTCCCAGTCTAAGTTCAGACAGGACCAAGGGTTGCGGCAGCAGGACAAGCAGCAGGATCGACAGCACGCAGGGGGTATCGATCCGATCCCCGTCTTGTGAATTCTGCCCTCCAGCCGGCTGAGTGCCCACACGCCCGTTTCATGGGTTGGCTTAGGCATAGGGAGTTCATTCCATGTCTAAGCCCTAGCTGAACCAAGGGTTGTGGCAGCGGTATCGACAGCACGTAGAGGGGGATCGGGCTGATCCCCGGCTTGCGCATTATGCCTTTTCTGCCAGCTCAACGCCCGCACGCTCGTTTCGTGGGTTGACTTATGCATACAGAGTTCATTACCACTCTAAGATCGAACCAGACTGAGGGTTTCGATAGCAGGATCGACAGCATGCAGAGGGGGACCAGGTCGATCCCCGACTTGCACTTTCTGCCTCTCTGGCCGGCTGAGCGCCCGCACGCTCATTTCGTGGGTTGGCTTAGGTATACGGAGTTCATTCCTTCTCTAAGCATGCAGAGTTCATTCCCACTCTAAGATCGAACCAGACCGAGGCTTGTGACAGCAGGACCAGCAGCAGGATTAGCAGCACATAGGGGGGGACCGGGCCAATCCCCGTCTTGTGCATTCTGCCTCTCCGGTAGGCTGAGCGCCCGCACGCCCGTTTCATGGGTTGGCTTAGGCATAGGCAGTTCATTCCATGTCTAAGCATATGGAGTTCATTCCCAATCTAAGATTTTGAGCCATGGTGCACATGCTGGGCTCGGGCATGTGCTGGTGTGACATTTTCTTCACCCGGGGCACCATCGTCGAAGCATCTCCGTAGCTTCACCGGAGAGCCTAACCGACGGCATTGGGGGTTCCGGTGATTGGGGGGCCGGAGGGTGTGCACACATGATGTGCAATGGGTGCTGTACTTGGCCCTTATATTGGCCCCTTATCCCTCATCAAACCTCAAGAACTCACACCCCCTTAAAGAGCATTTGAGATTTTATAGGTTTGTTGCTAGTAGCCATTAAAGTGTCTGAAATGGGGACACTTTTTTCAAACGATCACAAAATCTTCTCCACTTCGAGTTTTTAGCTGAATTTTTTTTTGCATGCCAAAAAAATATATGAGGATCACCTCTACCAAATTTGGGGGCAAAACTATTTCTAAAAAAATTTTCAAAAATCACGAACCGTAAAAAGTTTTGAAAATCATGAAAAATAGAAAACTGGTCATCTTGCCATGAAACTTCACATGAAGGCTTAGGGGACCATTGTATGAATTTACAGGCCATGAAAATGGCATTGGCACGGCAAAAATATGAAGATGTGCTTTAACCCACCTACCACCCGGTCGATCCCCAGCTTCTGCATCCTGCCTCTCTGGTCGACTGAGCGCCCGTAAGCTCGTTTCGTGGGCTGACTTAGGCATACGGAGTTCATCCCCAATCTAAGCATACGTAGTTCATTCCCAGTCTAAGATCAAACCGAACCGAGGGTTGCGGTAGTAGGATCGACAGCACGCAGGGGGGATCGGGCCGATCCCAGGCTTACGCATTCTGCCTCTCCGGCCGACTGAGCGCCCACACGCTCGTTTCGTAGGTTGGCTTAGGCATAGGGAGTTCATTCCATGTCTAAGCCCTAGCCAGATCAAGGGTTGTGGCAGCGGTACCTGCAGCTCACAGAGGGGGACTGAGTCGATCCTCGGCTTGCGCATTATGCCTCTCGGTCGGCTTAGCGCCCGCACACACGTTTCGTGGGTTGACTTAGGCATACGAAGTTCATTCCCAGTCTAAGATCAGACCGGACCGAGGGTTACGGCAGGAAGATCGATAGCACGCAGGGGGGATCTAGTCGGTCCCCAGCTTGCGCATTCTGCCTCTTCGCCCGGCTGAGCAACTGCACGCTCGTTTTGTGGGTTGGCTTAAACATATGGAGTTCATTCCATGTCTAAGCATACGGAGTTCATTCCCAATCTAAGATCAGACCGGACTGAGGATTGCGATAGCAGGGCCAGCAGCAGGATCGACAACACGTAGGGGGATCGGGCCGATCCCCTGCTTGCACATTCTACCTCTCCGATCGGTTGAGTGCCTGCACGCTCGTTTTGTGGGTTGGCTTAGTCATACGGAGTTCATTCCATGTCTAAGCCTCAGTCGGACCGAGGGTTGTGACAGCAGGACCAACAGCGAGATCGGCTGCACGCAGAGGGGGACCGGGCTAATCCTCGGCTTATGCATTATGCCTCTCCGATCGGTTGAACACACGCACACTCGTTTTGAGGGTTAACTTAGGCATACGGAGTTCATCCCCAGTCTAAGATCGGATCAGACTGAGGGATGCGGTAGTAGGATCAGCAGCACACAGGGGGGACCGGGCCAATTCCTGGTTTGCGCATTCTGCCTCTCCGACCGACTGAACGCCCACACGTCCATTTCATGGGTTGGCTTAGGCATAGCGAGTTCACTCCATGTCTAAGCCCCAGCTAGACCGAGGGTTGTGGCAGTGGGACCGACAGCACACAGAGAGGGATCGGGCCAATCCCCGACTTGTGCATTTTACCTTTCCGGCCAGCTGAGTGCCTGCATGCTCGTTTCATGGGTTGGCTTAGGCATACGAAGTTCATTCCATGTCTAAGCATACGGAGTTCATTCCAGTATAAGATTTTGAGCCACGGTGCACATGCTGGGCTAAGGCAGGTGCAGGTGCCGTATGTTTTCACTTGGGGCAGCATCGCCGGAGCATCGTCGGAGAGCCTAACCGGTGGCATTGGGGGTTCCGACGATTGGGGGGTCGGGGGGTGTGCGCACATGATGTGCGATGGGTGCCGGTACTTGGCCCTTATATTGGCCCCCTATCCCTCATCAAACCTTGAGAACTCACACCCCCTTAAAGAGCATTTGAGATTTTGTAGGTTTGCTGCCACTAGCCATTAAAGTGTCTGAAATGGGGACACTTTTTTCAAACGGTCACAAAATCTTCTCCACTTCGAGTTTTTAGCTGAATTTTTTTGGGCATGCCAAAAAAATATACAAGGATCACCTCTACCAAATTTGGGGGGCAAAACTATTTCTAAAAAATTTAAAAAAATCTCGAACCGTGAAAACTTTCAAAAATCGTGAAAAATAGAAAATGGGTCGTCTTGCCACGAAACTTCACATGAAGGCTTAGGGGACCATTGTATGAATTTACAAGCCATAAAAATGGCATTGGCATGGCAGAAATATGAAGATGTGCTTGAACCCACCTACCACCCGTTTGATCCTGCCTCTCTGGTCGGGCTGAGCGCTCGCATGCTCGTTTCGTGGGTTGACTTAGGCATACGAAGTTCATCCCCAGTCTAAGCATACGGAGTTCATTCCCAGTCTAAGATCAGACTGGACCGAGGGTTGCGACAGCAGGATCGACAGCACGCAGGGGGGACTGAGTCGATCCCCGGCTTACGTATTCTGCCTCTCCGGCCGACTGAGCACCCGCGTGCCCGTTTCGTGGGTTGGCTTAGGCATAGGGAGTTCATTCCATGTCTAACCCCTAGCCGGACAGAGGGTTGTGGCAGAGGGGGATGTGGCTGATCCCTAGCTTACGAATTATGCCTCTCCGATCCGCTCAACGCCCACACGCTCGTTTTGTGGGTTGACTTAGGCATATGGAGTTCATTCCCAGTCTAAGATCGGACCAGACTGAGGTTACAGTAGTAGGATCGATAGCACGTAAGGGGGGTCGGGCTGGTCCCCAGCTTGTGCATTTTACCTCTTCGGTCGGTTGAGCGCCCGCTCCCTCATTTCGTGGGTTGGCTTAGGTATATGGAGTTTATTCCATATCTAAGTATACGGAGTTCATTCCCAGTCTAAGATCGGACGGGACTGAGGGTTGCGGCAGCAGGACCAGCAGCAGGATCGGTAGCAAGACCAGTAGGGGGGACCGGGCCAGTCCTCAACTTGCGTATTCTGCCTCTCTGGCCGGTTGAGTGCCCGTACACTCATTTCATGGGTTGGCTTAGGCATACGGAGTTCATTCCATGTCTAAGCCCCAACCGGACCGAGGTTGTGGTAGCAGGACCAACAGCGGGATTGACAGCACGTAGAGAGGGATCGGGCTGATCTTCAGCTTGTGCATTATGACTCTCCAGCTGGCTGAGCACCCACACGCTCGTTTCGAGGGTTGACTTAGGCACACGGAGTTCATCCCCACTCTAAGATCAGATCGGACTGAGGGTTACGACAGTAGGATCGGCAGCATCATAAGGGAACCAAGCCGATCCCCGGCTTGCGTATTCTGCCTCTCCAGTCGGCTAAGCACCTGCATGCCCATTTTGTGTGTTGGCTTAGGCATAGGGAGTTCATTCCATGTCTAAGCCCCAGCTAGACCGGGGGTTGTGGCAGCGGACGGCAACACGTAGAAGAGGATCGAGTCGATCCTCGGCTTGCGCATTATGCCTCTTCGGCTGGTTCAGCGCGCGCACGCTCATTTTTTGGGTTGACTTATGCATACGGAATTCATTCCCAGTCTAAGATCGGACCGGACCAAGAGTTGAGGTAGCAGGATCGACAGTACGTAGGGGGGGACTGGGCCGATCCCTGACTTACGCATTCTGCCTCTCCGACCGACTGAGCGCCCGCACGCTCGTTTCGTGGGTTGGCTTAGGCATACAGAGTTCATTCCATGTCTAAGCATACCGAGTTCATTCCATGTCTAAGATCAGACCAAATCGAGGGTTGCGGCAGCAGGACCAACAGCAGGATCGGCAGCACGCAAGAGGGGACGGGGCCGATCCCCGACTTGCGCATTCTGCCTCTTCGGCCGGCTGAGGGCTCGCACGCTCGTTTCGTGGGTTGGCTTAGGCATACGGAGTTCATTCCATGTTTAAGCCCCAGTCGGACCGAGGGTTGTGGCAGCAGGACCGGTAGCGGGATCGGCAGCACGTAGAGGGGAACTGGGTCGAACCCTAGCTTACGCATTCTACCTCTTCGGTCGGGTGAGTGCCCGCACGCTCGTTTCATGGGTTGACTTAGGCATACGAAGTTCATCCCTGGTCTAAGTATACAGAGTTCATTCCCAGTCTAGGATCGAACCGGACCGAGGGTTACAGTAGCAGGATCGACAGCACGAAGGGGGGATCGGGCCGATCTCTGACTTGCGTATTCTGCCTCTCCAACCGGTTGAGTGCCCGCACGCCCGTTTCGTGGGTTGGCTTAGGCATAGGGAGTTCATTCCATGTCTAAGCCCCAGCCAGACTAAGGGTTTTGGTAGCGGGACCAGCAGCACTCAGAGGTGGACCGAGCCAATCCTCGGCTTACGCATTATGCTTCTTCAGCAGGCTCAGTGCCCGCACGCTCATTTCGTGGGTAGACTTATGCATACGCAGTTCATTCCTAGTCTAAGATCGGATCGAACCAAGGGTTGTGGCAGTAGGATCGACGGCATGCATGGGGGTACTGGGTCGATACCAAGCTTGCACATTCTGGCTCTCCGACCGGCTGAACGCCCGCACACTCGTTTCATGAGTTGGCTTAGGCATACGGAGTTCATTCCATGCCTAAGCATACGGAGTTCATTCCCAGTATAAGATTTTGAGCCACGGTGCACATACTGGGCTCGGGTATGTGCTGGTGCTGCATTTTTTTCACCCGGGGCACCATCATCGGAGCATCGTCAAAGAGCCTAACTGACACCATTGGGGGTTCCAGCGATTGGGGGGCCGGGGGGTGTGCGCACATGATGTGCGATGGGTGCCGGTACTTGGCCCTTATATTGGCCCCCTATCCCTCATGAAACCTCGAGAACTCACACCCCCTTAAAGATTTGAGATTTTATAGGTTTGCTGCCAGTAGCCATTAAAGTGTCTGAAATGGGGACACTTTTTTCAAACGGTCACAAAATCTTCTCCACTTCGAGTTTTTAGCTGAATTTTTCTGTGCATGCCAACAAAAATACAAGGATCACCTCTACCAAATTTGGGGCAAAACTCTTTCTAAAAGAATTTTAAAAAATCCCGAATCGCAAAAAGCTTCAAAAATCGTGAAAAATAGAAAACGGGTCGTCTTGCGACGAAACTTCACATGAAGGCTTAGGGGACCATTGTATGAATTTACAAGCCATAAAAATGGCATTGGCATGGTAGAAATATGAAGATGTGCTTGAACCCACCTACCACCCGTTCGATCCCCGACTTGCGCATCCTGGCTCTCTGGTCAGTTGAGCGCCCGCACGCTCGTTTCATGGGTTGACTTAGGCATACGGAGTTCATCCCCAGTCTAAGCATACGAAGTTCATTCCCAGTTTAAGATCAGACTGGACCGAGGGTTGCAGCAGCAGGATCGGCAGCACACAGCAGGGACCAAGTCGATCCCCGGCTTACGCACTCTGCCTCTTCGGCCCGCTGAGCGATCGCACGCCCGTTTCGTTGGTTGGCTTAGGCATAGGGAGTTCATTCCACATCTAATCGCTAGCCAGACTGATGGTTCTGGCAGTGGGATCGACAGCACGCAGAGGGGGACTGGGTCGATCCTCGACTTACGCATTATGCCTCTCCGACCGGCTGAGCGGCCGCACGCTCGTTTTGTGGGTTGACTTAGGCATACGGAGTTCATTCCATGTCTAAGCCCCAGTCGGATCGAGGGTTGTGGTAGCAGGACCGGTAGTGGGATCGACTGCATGCAGAGGGGGACCGGATTGATCCTCGGCTTGCATATTATGCCTCTCCGGTCGGCTGAGAGCCCGCACGCTCATTTCGTGGGTTGACTTAGGCATATGGAGTTCATCCCCAGTCTAAGCATACAGAGTTCATTCCCAGTCTAAGATCAGATCGGACCGAGGATTGTGGCAACAGGATCGGCAGCCCGCAAGGGGGATCGAGCCAATCCCCGGCTTGCACATTCTGCCTTTTCGGTTGGCTGAGCGCCCGTACGCCCGTTTCGTGGGCTGGCTTAGGCATAGGGAGTTCATTCCATGTGTAAGCCCCAACCAGACCGAGGGTCATGGCAGCGGGACCGATAGCACGCAGAAGGGGACTGGGCCGATCCCCAACTTGCGCATTATGCCTCTTCGGCCAGCTCAACGCCCGGACGCTCGTTTCGTGGGTTGACTTATGCATACAGAGTTCATTCCTAGTCTAAGATCAGACCAGACTAAGGGTTATGACAGCAGGATCGATAGCACGTAGTGCGGGACTGGGTTGGTCCCCAGCTTGCGCATTCTGCCTCTCCGGTCGACTGAGCACCCGCATGCTCGGTTCATGGGTTGGCCTAGGCATACGAAGTTCATTCCATGTCTAAGCATACGGAGTTCATTCCCAGTCTAAGATTTTGAGCCACGGTGCACATGCTGGGCTCGGGCATGTGCTGGTATCGTGTTTTTTTCACCTAGGGCACCATCGTCGGAGCATCGTCGGAGAGCCTAACCAGCGACATTGGGGGTTTCAACGAATGGGGGGGCCGGGGGGTGTGCGCACATGATGTGCCATGGGTGCTGGTACTTGGCCCTTATATTGGCCCGCTATCCCTCATCAAACCTCAAGAACTCACACCCCCTTAAAGAGCATTTGAGATTCTATAGGTTTGCTACCAGTAGCCATTACAGTGTCTAAAATGGGACACTTTTTTCAAACGGTCACAAAATTTTCTCCACTTCGAGTTTTTAGCTGAATTTTTTTGTACATGCCAACAAAAATACAAGGATCACCTTTTCCAAATTTGGGGACAAAACTCTTTCTAAAAAAATTTTAAAAAAATCTCGAACCGTACATAGTTTCAAAAATCATGAAAAATAGAAAACGGGTCGTCTTGCCACGAAACTTCACATGAAGGCTTAGGGGACCATTGTATGAATTTACAAGCCATAAAAATGGCATTGGCATGGCAGAATATATGAAGATGTGCTTGAACCCACCTCCCACCTGTTCGATCCCTGGCTTACGCATCCTGCTTCTCTGGTCGACCGAGCGCTCGCACGCTCGTTTCATGGGTTGACTTAGGCATACGGAGTTCATCCCCAGTCTAAGCATATGAAGTTCATTCCCAGTCTAAGATCAGACCAAATCGAAGGTTGCGGTAGCAGGATCGGCAGCATGCAGGGGGGACCGAGCTGATCCCCGGCTTACGCATTCTGCCTCTCCGATCGGTTGAGTGCCCGCACGCCCGTTTCGTGGGTTGGCTTAGGCATAGGGAGTTTATTCCATGTCTAAGCCCTAGCCGGACTGAGGGTTGTGGCAGCAGGACCAGTAGCACGCAGAAGGGGATCGGGCCGATCCTCGGCTTACGTATTATGCCTCTTCGACTGGCTCAGCGCCCACACACTCATTTTGTGGGTTGACTTATGCATACAGAGTTCATTCCCAGTCTAAGATCGGATCAGACCAAGGGTTGCGGCAACAGGATCGACAGCACGTAGAGGGGACCCGACCAATCCCCGGCTTACGCATTCTGCCTCTACGACCTGCTGGTACTTAGTACTTGGCCCCCTATTCCTCATCAAACCTCAAGAACTCACACCCGTTTAAAGAGCATTTGAGATTTTATAAGTTTGCTGCCAGTAGCCATTAAAGTGTCTGAAATGGGGACACTTTTTTAACCTAATTGAAAAGGCTAGTCATTATCTGACCAATACTCTTCGATGCTATTTAGGTTTCAAACGATCGCAAAATCTTCTCCACTTTGAATTTTTAGCTAAAGTTTTTTGCACGTGCCAAAAAAAATACAAGGATCTCCTATACCAAATTTGGGGATAAAACTCTTTCTAAAGAAATTTTAAAAAATCCTGAACCACAAAAATTTTTGAAAATCATGAAAAATAGAAAATGGGTCGTCTTGTCACGAAACTTCACATGAAGGCTTAGGGGACCATTGTATGAATTTACAAGCCATAAAAATGGCGTTGGCATGGCAAAAATATGGAGATGTGCTTGAACCCACCTACCACCCGTTCGATCCCCAACTTGCGCATCCTGTCTCTCTAGTCGGCTGAGCGCCCGCATGCTCATTTCGTGGGTTGGCTTAGGCATATAGAGTTCATCCCCAGTCTAAGTATACAGAGTTCATTCCTAGTCTAAGATCAGATCGGATCAAGAGTTGCGACAGTAGGATCGACAGCACGTAGGGGAGGATCGGGCTGATCCCCGACTTGTGCATTATGCTTCTTCGGCTGGCTCAGTGCCCGCACGCTCATTTCATGGGTTGACTTAGGCATACGGAGTTCATTCCCAGTCTAAGATCAGACCAGACCAAGGGTTGCGGTAGTAGGATCGACAGCACGCAGGGGGGGACTAGGTCGGTCCCTGGCTTGTGCATTCTACCTCTCCGACCGGCTGAGCACCCACACGCTCGTTTCGTGGGTTGCCTTAGGCATACGGAGTTCATTCCATGTCTAAGCATACGGAGTTCATTCCCAGTCTAAGATCAGATTGGACTGAGGGCTACGACAGCAGGACCAGCAGTAGGATCGATGGCACGCAAGAGGGATCGAGTCGGTCCTTGGCTTGCGCATTCTGCCTCTTCGGCCGGCTGAGCACCCGCACGTTCGTTTCGTGGGTTGGTTTTGGCATACGGAGTTCATTCCCAATCTAAGATCAGATCAGACCGAGGGTTGCAACAGCAGGATCGACAGAACGTAGGGGGGATCGGGTCGGTCCCCGATTTACGCATTTTGCCTCTTTAGTCGGTTGAGCACCCGCACGCTCGTTTCGTGGGTTGGCTTAGGCATACGGAGTTCATTCCATGTCTAAGCATACGGAGTTCATTCCCAATCTCAGATCGGATCGGATTGAGGGTTGCGGTAGCAGGTCCAGTAGCAGTATCGACAGCTCACAGGAGGGACCAGGCCGATCCCCGACTTACGCATTCTGACTCTTCGATCGGCTAAGCGCCCGTACGCTCGTTTCGTGGGTTGACTTAGGCATACGAAGTTTATCCCCAGTCTAAGCATATGGAGTTCATTCCTAGCCTAAGATTGAATCTTATCGAGGGTTGCGATAGTAAGATCGACAGCACGCAGGGGGGATCGGACGTATCCCCGACTTGCTCATTCTGCCTCTCCGACTGGCTCAGTGCCCGCACGCTCATTTTATGGGTTGACTTAGGCATACGGAGTTCATTCCTAGTCTAAGATCAGATCAGACCGAGGGTTACGATCGCAGGATCGACAACAAGCAGGGGGGGACTGGGTTGGTCCCCGACTTACGCATTCTGCCTCTCCGACCGGCTGAGCGCCCGTACACTCGTTTCGTGGGTTAGCTTAGGCATACGGAGTTCATTCCATGTCTAAGCCTTAGCTGGACTGAGGGTTGTGGCAGCAGGATCGACAGCGGGATCAGCAGCACGCAGAAGAGAATCGGGCTGATCCCTGGCTTACGCATTATGCCTCTCCGACCGGCTGAGCGCCCGCACGTCGTTCGTGTTGACATGCATACGATTCATCCCCAGCTAACCAATCTGATTGATTCCGTTCCTAAGTCAAACTGGACTGAGGTGCGGGCAGCGGACAGCAGAGGCACAATGCGGAGGCCAGGTAATCCCTGTCCCCTCTCATGGTTGAGTGCCCTGCCACAACTCACTTTTGGGTTGACCTAGCGTACTGGAATGATTCCATGTCAAGCCCCATCGGACCAGTGTGTCTGCAGTAGACCAGAGCGGCGATAGCACACCGAGGGATCGCTGGTCCCCCTCTGCATGCCTCTCGACCGGCCTCTCTGCCAGCTTGCCGACACGCTCATTCTGTGGGAATGACTCCGGCTACAGAGTCATCCCGAAGTCTATCATGCGGAAGAATTCCCAGTCAACATTAGCGATCGAGGGTTACAGCAGCAGATCAATAGCACATAGGAGGGATCGAGTCGATCTTCAGCTTGCGCATTCTGCCTCTTCGATCGACTGAGAGCCCGCACGCTCGTTTCGTGGGTTAGCTTAGGCATAGGGAGTTCATTCCACGTCTAAGCCCTAATCGGATCGAGGGTTCTGGCAGCGAGACCGGTAGTCACAGAAGGGGACCGGGCCGATCCTCGGCTTGTGCATTATCCCTCTTCTGTCGGCTCAGCGTCTGAACGCTCATTTCATGAGTTGACTTAGGCATACGGAGTTCATTCCCAGTCTATGATCGGACAGATCGAGGGTTACGGTAGTAGGATTGACAGCATGCAAGGGGGATCGGGTCGGTCCCCGGCTTGCGTATTTTGCCTCTCCGATCAGTTGAGCGCCCGTAGCTCGTTTCATGGGTTGGCTTAGGCATACGGAGTTCATTCCATGTCTAAGCATACGGAGTTCATTCCCAGTCTAAGATCGAACTGGATCGAGGGTTGCGGTAGTAGGTCCAGTAGCAGGATCGATAGCACGCAGGAGGGACAAAACCGATCCCCGACTTGTACGTTCTGCCTCTCCAGTCAGCTGAGCGCCCGTACGCTCGTTTCGTGGGTTGACTTAGGCACACGGAGTTCATTCCAGTCTAAGCATACGGAGTTCAATCCCAGCCTAAGATCGAAGTGGATCGAGGGTTGCGGTAGTAAGATCGATAACACGCAGGGGGGACCGGGCCGATCCCTGGCATGCCCATTCTACCTCTTCGGTTGGCTCAGCGCCCGCATGCTCATTTTATGGGTTGACTTAGGCATACGGAGTTCATTCCTAGTCTAAGATCGGATCGAACTGAGGGTTGCGGTAGCAAGATCGACAACAAGCAAGGGAGGACTAGGTTGGTCCCCGGCTTGCGCATTCTGCCTCTTCGATCGGCTGAGTGCCCGCACGCTCGTTTCGTGGGTTGGCTTAGGCATATGAAGTTCATTCCATGTCTAAGCCCCAGTCGGATCGGTGGTTGTGGCAGCAGGACCGGCAGTGGGATCAACAGCATAGAGAAGGGGATCGAGCTGATCCCTGGCTTACGCATTATGCCTCTCCGGCCGGTTGAGCACCCTCACGCTCGTTTCGTGGGTTGACATAGGCATATGGAGTTCATCCCCAGTCTAAGCATATGGAGTTCATTCCCAGTCTAAGATCAGACAGGACCAAGGGTTATGGTAGCAGGACCAGTAGCAGGATCGGTAGCAAGTAGAGGGGATCAGGCTGATCCTCGGCTTACGCATTCTATCTTCTGACTGGCTGAGTGCCCACCGCTCGTTTCATGGGTTGACCTAGGCGTACGGAGTTCATTCCATGTCCAAGCCCTAGTCGGACCGAGGGTTATGGTAGCAAGACTGACAGCGGGATCGACAGCACGCAGAGGGGGATCGGGCTGATCCTTGGCTTGCGTATTATGCTTCTTCAGCCGGCCTCTCTTGTCGACTGAATGCCCACACGCTCGTTTCGTGGGTTGACTTGGGCATACGGAGTTCATCCCCTATCTAAGCATACGAGTTCATTCTCGGTCTAAGATTGGACTGGACTGAGGGTTGCGATAGCAGGATCGGTAGCATGCAGGGGGGACCGGTTGATCCTCGGCTTACGCATTCTGCCTCTCCAATAGGCTGAGCACTTGCACGCCCGTTTCATGGGTTGGTTTAGACATAGGGAGTTCATTCCATGTCTAAGCCCCAGCCGGATCGAGGGTTGTGGCAGCGATACCTGCAGCACGCAGAGGGGGACCGGGTTGATCCCCGGCTTACGCATTATTCCTCTTCGGTCAGCTCAACGTCCGAACACTCATTTCGTGGGTTGACTTAGGCATACGGAGTTCATTCCCAGTCTAAGATCGGATCGGACCGAGGGTTGCGACAGCAGATTGACAGCACGCAGGGGGGTCTGTCTCTTCGATCGGCTGAGCGCCCGCATGCTCATTTCGTGGGTTGGCTTAGGCATACGGAGTTCATTCCATGTCTAAGCATATGGAGTTCATTCCCAGTCTAAGATCAGACTGGATCGAGGGTTACGACAGTAGGACCAGCATCAAGATCTATAACATCAGGGACCGGCTGATCCCGGCTTGCGCATTCTGCCTCTGGCAGCCTCTTGCCCCAGACTTTCGTTGCTTAGTCAGATTTAGGATAAACTTTATTCAAAGCAAGCCCAGTGGACGAGGTTCATGAGTCGGGGACGACAGACGCATAATGCGCGAGCCGATCCCCGTCGCATTATGCTCTTTAGCCGGATCATCCCTATGCCCGTTTCGTGGCTTGCTAGCATATGATCCATTATGCCTAAGCCAACCATCGGACGAGGTCTGTGCAGCGGTGACCGACAGCAGCAGAGAGGACTAAATGCCTGATCCTCGGCTGTGCATTATGCCTCTTCGACCGGCTCAGCACCTGCAACTCATTGTGGTGGACTTATGCATGACAATGAATTCCTAGTCTAAGATCAGACCGGACCGAGGGTTACGGCAACAAGATTGACAGCACGCAGGGGGGGACTGGGCTGGTCCTCGACTTGCGCTTTCTACCTCTCTGATCGGCTGAGCGCCCGCACGCTCGTTTCATGGATTGGCTTAGGCATACGGAGTTCATTCACAATCTATGCATATGGAGTTCATTCCCAGTCTAAGATCAAACTGGACTGAGGGTTGTGGTAGCAAGAGCAGCAGCAGGATTGACAGTATGCTGGGAGGGACCGAGCCGATCCCTGGCTTGTGCATTCTGCCTCTCCGACCAGCCTCTCACCTGCACGCTCATTTCGTGGGTTGGCTTAGGCATACGGAGTTCATTCCATGTCTATGCCCCAGCTGGATCGAGGGTTGTCTTGCCACGAAACTTCACATGAAGGCTTAGGGGACCATTGTATGAATTTACATGCCATAAAAATGGCATTGGCATTATAGAAATATGAAGATGTGCTTGAACCCACCTACCACCCGTTTGATCCTCGACTTACGCATCCTGCCTCTCTGTTCGACTGAGCGCCCACACGCTTGTTTCATGGGTTGACTTAGGCATACGGAGTTCATCCCTAATCTAACCATACGGAGTTCATTCCCAGTCTAAGATCGAACCGGGCCAAGAGTTGTGGTAGCAGGATCGGTAGCACGCAGGGGGGGACCAGGTCGATCCCCAGCTTGCGCATTCTGCCTCTCCAGTCGACTGAGCGCCCGCACGCTCATTTCGTGGGTTGGCTTAGGCATACGGAGGTCATTCCATGTCTAAGCCCTAGCCAGACCGAAGGTTGTGGCAGCACCTAAAGGGGGACCAGGCTGATGCCCAACTTACGCATTATGCCTCTCCGACCGGCTAAGCGGCCGCACGCACATTTCATGGGTTGACTTAGGCATATGGAGTTCATCCCCAGTCTAAGCATATGGAGTTCATTCCCAGTCTAAGATTGGACTAGACCGAGGGTTGCGGTAGCAGGATCGATAGCACACAGGAGGGGAGCGGGCCGGTCCCCGGCTTGCGCATTCTGCCTCTCCGATCGACTGAGCGCCCACATGCACGCTCGTTTTATGGGTTCATGTCAAAGCATACGGAGTTCATTCCCAGTCTAAGATCAAACCGGACCGAGGGTTACGATAGTAGGACCAGCAGCAGGATAGGTAGCATGCAGGGGGGGACCGAGCCGATCCCCAGCTTACGCATTCGGCCTCTCCAGTCGTTGAGCGCCCGCACGCTCATTTCGTGGGTTGGCTTAGGCATACGGATTTCATTCCATGTCTAAGCCCCAGCTGGACCGAGGATTGTGGCGGCATGCAGAGGGGGATCGGGTCGATCCCCGGCTTGCTCATTATGCCTCTCCGGTCGACCTCTCTGGCTGGCTGAGCGCTTGCACGCTCGTTGCGTGGGTTGACTTAGGCATACGGAGTTCATCCCCTGTCTAAGCATACAGAGCTCATTCCCAGTCTAAGATTGGATTGGACAGAGGGTTGTGGCAGCAGAATCGATAGCACGCAGGGGGGACCGGGCCGATCCCCAATTTGTTCATTCTGCCTCTCTGGCCGACTGAGCGCCCCCACGCCCGTTTCGTGGGTTAGCTTAGGCATAGGGAGTTCATTCCAAGTCTAAGCCCCAGCTAGATCGAGGGTTGTGGCAGCGGGACCGGTAGCACAGAGAGGGGGACCGAGTCGATCCTCTGCTTGCGCATTTTGCCTCTTCGACCGGCTCAGTGCCAGCAGGCTTGTTTCATGGGTCGACTTAGGCCTACGGAGTTCATTCCCAGTCTAAGATTGGACCAGACCAAGGGTTGCAGCAGCAGGATCGACAACACACAGGGGGCACTAGGCTGATCCCCGACTTGCGTATTTTGCCTCTCTGACCGACTGAGTGCCCGCACGCTCGTTTCGTGGGTTGGCTTAGGCATACGAAATTCATTCCATGTCTAAGCATACGGAGTTCATTCCCAGTCTAAGATTTTGAGCCACGGTGCACATGCTGGGCTCGGGCATGTGCTGTTGCCGTATTTTTTTCGTCCGGGGCACCATCGTCGGATCATCATCGGAGAGCTTAAACACTAGCATTGGGGGTTCCGGTGGTTGGGGGGGCCGAGGGGTGTCCGCACATGATGTGCGATGGGTGCTGGTACTTGGCCCTTACATTGGCCCCCTATCCATCATCAAACCTCGAGAAGTCACACCCCTTAAAAAGCATTTGAGATTTTATAGGTTTGCTACTAGTAGCCATTAAAGTGTCTAAAATGTGGACACTTTTTTCAAACGGTCACAAAATCTTCTCCACTTTGAGTTTTTAGGTGAATTTTTTTATGCTTGCCAATAAAAATAAAAGGATCACCTCTGCCAAATTTGGGGACAAAACTCTTTCTAAAAATATTTTGAAAAATCCAGAACCCCAAAAAGTTTCAAAAATCGTGAAAAATAGAAAACGGGTCGTCTTGCCACGAAACATCACATGAAGGCTTAGGGGACCATTGTATGAATTTACAAGCCATAAAAATGGCATTGGCATGGTAGAAATATGAAGATGTTCATGAACCCACCTACCACCCATTCGATCCTTGGCTTGCGCATCCTGCCTCTCTGGTCGGCTGAGCGCCCGCAAACTCGTTTCATGGGTTGACTTAGGCAGTAGGATTGATAGCATGCAAGGGGGGACCGGGCCGATCCCTGGCTTGCACATTCTGCCTTTCCGGTCGGCTGAGCGCTTGCACGCTCATTTCGTGGGTTGGCTTAGGCATACGGAGTTCATTCCATGTCTAAGAATACGGAGTTCATTCCCAGTCTAAGATCGAACCGGACCGAGGGTTGTGGTAGCAAGACTAGCAGCAGGATTGGCAGCACGTAAGGGGGGATCGAACCGGTCCTCGACTTGCTCATTCTGCCACTCCGGTTGGCTGGGCCCCTACACACTCATTTCGGGGGTTGGCTTAGGCATACGGAGTTCATTCTATGTCTAAGCCCCAACCGGACCTAGGGTTGTGGCAGCAGGACTAGTAACAGGATCGGCAGCACGTAGAGGGGGACCGGGCCAATCCTCGGCTTGCACAAAATGCCTCTCCGACTGACCTTTCCGACCGGCTGAGCACCCGTACGCTCGTTTTGTAGGTTGACTTAGGCATACGGAGTTCATCCCCAGTCTAAGCATACAGAGTTCATTCCCAGTCTAAGATCGGATCGGATCAAGGGTTGCGGTGGTACGATCAACAGCATGTAGGAGGGATCGGGCCAGTCCCTAGCTTTTGTATTCTGCCTCTCCGGCCAGCTGAGTGCCCGTACATCCATTTCGTGGGTTGCCTTAGGCATAGGGAGTTCATTCCATGTCTAAGACCCAGCCGGACCGAGGGTTGTGGCAGTGGGACCGATATTATGTAGAGGGGGATCGGGTTGATCCCCGGTTTAGGCATTATGCCTCTTCGGTCGACTCAATGCTCGCACGCTCATTTCATGCGTTGGCTTAGGCATACGGAGTTCATCCCCAGTCTAAGCATACAGAGTTCATTCCCAGTCTATGATCGGACTGGACCGAGAGTTGCGATAGCAGGATCAACAGCACACAAGGGGGGACTGGGCCGATCCTTGGCTTGTGCATTCTACCACTTCGGCCGACTGAACGCCAGCACGCTCATTTCGTGGGTTGGCTTAGGCATACAAAGTTCATTCCACATCCAAGCATACGGAGTTCATTCCAGTCTAAGATTTTGAGCCACAGTGCACATGCTGGGCTCGAGCATGTGCTGGTGCCGCATTCTTTTCGCCCGGGGGGTGTGCACACATGATGTGCGATGGGTGCTGGTACTTGGCCTTTATATTGGCCCCCTATCCCTCATCAAACCTTAAGAACTCACACCCCCTTAAAGAGCATTTGAGATTTTATAGGTTTGCTGCCAGTAGCAATTAAAGTGTCTGAAATGGGGACACTTTTTTCAAACGATCACAAAATCTTCTCCACTTTGTGTTTTTAGCTGAATTTTATTATGCATGCCAACAAAAATACAAGGATCACCTCTACCAAATTTGGGGACAATACTCTTTCTAAAAAAATTTTAAAAAATCTCAATTGAAAAAAGTTTCAAAAATCGTGAAAACTAGAAAATTGTAAATAGCATACGAAGTTCATTCCCAATCTAAGATCAGACCAGACCGAGGATTACGACAGTAGGATCGGTAGCACGCAGAGGGGATCGAGCTGATCCTCGACTTGCACATTCTGCCTCTCCGGTCGGTTGAGCTCCCGCACACTCGTTTCATGGGTTGGCTTAGGCGTACGGAGTTCATTCCATGTCTAAGCCCCAGCTGGACCGAGGGTTGTGGCAGCAGGGCTGGCAGCGGAATCGGCAGCACGCATAGGGGGTCCAAGCTGATCCTCGACTTGCGCATTATGCCTCTCCAGCCTGCCTCTCTGACCGACTGAGCGCCCGCACGCTCGTTTCATGGGTTGACTTAGGCATATGGAGTTCATCCCCAGTCTAAGCATATGGAGCTCATTCCCAGTCTAAGATCAGACCGAACTGAAGGTTGCGACAGCAGGATCGGCAGCACGCAGGGGGGACTGGGCCGATCCTCGGCTTGCACATTCTGCCTCTCCGGTCGACTGAGTGCCCGCACGCCCGTTTCATGGGTTGGCTTAGGCATAGGGAGTTCATTCCATGTCTAAGCCCCAGCCGAACTGAGGGTTGTTGTAGCGGGATCGGCAGCATGTAGAGGTGGACCGGGCCAATCCCTGGCTTGCGCATTATGCCTCTTCAGCCGACTCAGCGCCTGCACGCTCGTTTCATGGGTTGACTTATGCGTACAGAGTTCATTCCCAGTCTAAGATCGGACCGGTCTGAGGGTTGCGGCAGTAGGATCAACAACACGTAGGGGGGACCGGGCCAATCCGCGGCTTGCGTATTCTGCCTCTCTGTCCGACTGAGCACCTGCACACTCGTTTCGTGGGTTGGCTTAGGCATACGGAGTTCATTCCATGTCTAAGCATATGGAGTTCATTCCCAGTCTAAGATCAGACCGGACCGAGGGTTTGGGCAGCAGGATCGACAGCACGCAGGGAGGACCGGGCCAATTCCCAGCTTGCGCATTCTGCCTCTCCGGCCGGCTGAGCACCCGCATGCCCGTTTCGTGGGTTGGCTCAGGCATAGGGAGTTCATTCCATGTCTAAGTCCTAGCCGGACCGAGGGTTGTGGCAGTGGGACCGACAGTACGCAGAGGGGACCAGGCTGATCCCCGACTTGAGATTATGCCTCTCCGACCGGCTCAGTGCCTACACGCTCATTTCATGGGTTGACTTAGGCATACAGAGTTCATTCCCAGTCTAAGATCGGATCGAACCGAGGGTTGCGGCAGCAAGATCGACAGTACGCAGGGGGACCTGATCGATCCCCGACTTGCGCATTCTACCTCTTCGGCCGGCTGAGCGCCCGTACGCTCGATTCGTGGGTTGGCTTCGGCATACGGAGTTCATTCCATGTCTAAGCATACAGAGTTCATTTCTAGTCTAAGATCGGACCGAATCGAGGGTTACGGCAGCAAGGCCAGTAGTAGGATTGGCAGCATGCAGGGGGGATCGAGTCGATCCCCGGCTTGCGCATTCTGCCTCTCCTATCGGTTGAGCGCCCGCACGCTCGTTTTATGGGTTGGCTTAGGCATACGAAGTTCATTCCATGTCTAAGCCCCAGCTAGACTGAGGTCTGTGGCAGCAGGACCGACAGCGGGATTGGCGGCACGTAGAGGGCGATCGGGCTGATCCCCGACTTGCACATTATGGCTCTTCGATCGGTGTCTCCGACCGGTTGAGCACCCGCACGCTCGTTTCATGGGTTGACTTAGGCATACGGAGTTCATCCCCAGTCTAAGATCAGACCAGACTGAGGATTACGGAGCAAGATCGACCGCACGTAGGGGGGATTAGGCTGATCCCCGACTTGCGCATTCTGCCTCTCTGACCGGCTTAGCGCCTGCACGTCCATTTTGTGGGTTGGCTTAGGCATAGGGAGTTCATTCTATGTCTAAGCTCCAGCCAGACCAAGGGTTGTGGCAACGGGACCGGCAGCACGCAGAGGGGGACCGGGCTGATCCCCAGCTTGCGCATTATGCCTCTTCGGCCGACTCAATGCCCGCATGCTTGTTTTGTGGGTTGACTTATGCATACAGAGTTCATTCCCAGTCTAAGATCAGATCAGACCGAAGGTTGTAGCAGCAAGATCGATAGCATGCAGGGTGGACCGGACTGATCCCCAGCTTGTGCATTCTGCCTCTCCGATCGGCTGAGCGTCTGCACGCTCATTTCATGGCTTGGCTTAGGCATACGGAGTTCATTCCATGTCTAAGCATACGGAGTTGACTCCCAGTCTAACATTTTGAGCCACGATGCACATGCTGGGCTCGGGCATGTGCTGGTGTCCTATTTTTTTCGCCCAGGGCACCATCGTCGGAGCATCGTCGGACAGCCTAACCGACGGCATTAGGGGTTCCGGCGATTGGGGGGGCCGCCGGGTGTGCGCACATGATGTGCGATTGGTGCTGGTACTTGGCCCTTATATTGCACCCCTATCCCTCATCAAACCTCGAGAACTTACACCGCCTTAAAGAGCATTTGAGATTTTATAGGTTTGCTGCTAGTAGCCATTAAAGTGTCTGAAATGGGGACACTTTTTTCAAACAGTCACAAAATCTTCTCCACTTCGAGTTTTTAGCTGAATGTTTTTGTGCATGCCAACAAAAATACAGGAATCAACTCTACCAAATTTAGGGATAAAACTCTTTCTAAAAAAATTCTCAAAAATCTCGAACCGTAAAAAGTTTCCAAAATCATGAAAAATAGAAAATGGGTCGTCTCTGGTCGGCTGAGGGCCCGCACGCTCGTTTTGTGGGTTGACTTAGGCATACGGAGTTCATCCCCAGTCTAAGCATACGGAGTTCATTCTCAATCTAAGATCGGACTGGATCGAGGGTTACGGTAGCAGGATCGGTAGCACGCAGGGGGGATCGGGCCGATCCCTGGCTTACGCATTTTACCTCTCTGATCGACTGAGCGCCTGCACGCCCGTTTCGTGGGTTGGCTTTGGAATAGGGAGTTCATTCCATGCCTAAGCCCCAACCGGATTGAGGGTTGTGGTAGCGGGACCCACAACACGCAGGGGGGATTGGGCTGATCCCCGACTTGCGCATTATGCCTCTTCGATCGGCCTCTCCGACCGGCTGAGCACCCGTACGCTCATTTCGTGGGTTGACTTAGGCATACAGAGTTCATCCATAATCTAAGGATGCAAAGTTCATTCCCAGTCTAAGATCGAACCAAATCAAGGGTTGCAGTAGTAGGATCGGCAGCATGCAAGGGGGGCCAGACCGGTCCCCGGCTTGCACATTCTGCCTCTTCGACCAGCTCAGCACCCACACGCTCGTTTTGTGGGTTGACTTATGCATACAGAGTTCATTCCCAGTCTAAGATCGGATCGGACCGAGGGTTACGACAGCAGGATCGATAGCACGCGGGGGGACCGGGCTAATCCTCGGTTTACGCATTATGCCTCTCCGGTCGACTGAGCGCCAGCATGCTCATTTCATGGGTTGGCTTAGGCATACGGAGCTCATTCCATGTCTAAGCATACGGAGTTCATACCCAGTCTAAGATTTTGAGTCACGATGCACATGCTGGGCTCGGGCATTTGCTGGTGTCGCATTTTTTTCACCCGGGGCACCATCGTCGGAGTATCACCGGAAAGTCTAACCGACGGCATTGGGGGTTTCGGTGATTGGGGGGGCTAGCTGAGCGCCCGTACGCTCATTTTGTGGGTTGACTTAGGGATACAGAGTTCATCCTCAATCTAAGCATACGGAGTTCATTCCCAGTCTAAGATCGGATCGGACCGAAGGTTGTGGCAGCAGGATCGACAGCATACAAGGGGGATCGGGCCGATCCCCAGCTTGCGTATTCTGCCTCTCTAATCGGTTGAGCACTCACACGCCCGTTTCGTGGGTTGGCTTAGGCATAGGCAGTTCATTCCATGTCTAAGACCCAACCGAACCGAGGGTTGTGGCTGAGGGACCGGTAGCACGCAGAGGGGGACCGGGTCGATCCCCGACTTGCGCATTATTCCTCTCCGATCGGCTCAGCACCCGCATGCTCTTTTCATGGGTTGACTTAGGCTTACGGAGTTCATTCCCAGCCTAAGATCAGACCGGACTGAAGGTTGCGGTAGCAGGATCGACAGCATGCAGGTGGGGACCGGGCTGATCACCGGCTTGTGCATTCTGCCTCTCCGGTTGGCTGAGCGCCCGCACGCTCGTTTCGTGGGTTGGCTTAGGTATATGGAGTTCATTCCATATCTTAGCATACGGAGTTCATTCCCAGTCTAAGATCGAACCGAAACGAGGGTTGTGTCAGCAGGACCAACAGCAGGATCAACCGCACGTAGGGGGGATCGGGCTGATCCTCGGCTTGTGTATTCTACCTCTCCAGTCGGCTGAGCACCCGTACGCCTGTTTCGTGGGTTGGCTTAGGCATAGGGAGTTCATTCCATGTCTAAGCCCTAGTCAGACCAAGGGTTGTGGCAGCGGGACTGGCAGCACGCAGAAGGGGACCGGGTTGATCCCCGGCCTACGTATTATGCCTCTTCGGCCGGCTTAGTGCCCGCACACTCGTTTCGTGGGTTGACTTAGGCACACGGAGTTCATTCCCAATCTAAGATTGGATCGGACCGAAGGTTACGGCAGCAGGATCGATAGCATGCAGGGGGGATCGACTGGCTGAGCGCCCGCACGCTCGTTTCATGGGTTGACTTAGGCATACGGAGTTGATCCCCAGTCTAAGCATACGGAGTTCATTCCCAGTGTAAGATCGAACCAGATCGAGGGTTACAGAGCAAGATCGACAGCACGTAGGGGGGACTGGGCTGATCCCCGGCTTGCGCATTCTGCCTCTCCGACCAGCTAAGCGCCCGCACGCCCATTTCGTGGGTTGGCTTAGGCATAGGGAGTTCATTCCATGTCTAAGCCCCAACCGAATTGAGGGTTGTGGTAGCAGGACCGGCAGCGGGATCGGCAGCACACAGAAGGGGATCAGGTTAATCCCCGGCTTGCGTATTATGCCTCTTCGATCGGTTGAGCACTCGTACGCTCATTTCATGGGTTGACTTAGGCATACGGAGTTCATTCCTAGTCTAAGATCGCGTCGGATCGAGGGTTCCAGTAGTAGGATCGACAGCACGCAGGGGGCACCGGGCCTATCCCTGACTTGCGCATTCTGCCTCTCCGACCGGTTGAGTGCCCGTACACCCGTTTCGTGGGTTGGGTTCGGTATAGGGAGTTCATTCAATGTCTAAGACCCAGCCGAACCGAGGGTTGTTACAGCGGGACCAGTAGCACGCTGAGGGGGATCGAGCCGATCGCTGGCTTGCGCATTATGCCTCTCTGGTCTGCTCAGCGCCCGCACGCTCGTTTCATGGATTGACTTAGGCATACGGAGTTCATTCCCAGTGTAAGATCAGATCGGAATGATGGTTGCAGTAGCAGGATCGATAGCACGCAGGGGGGATCGGGTTGATCCCCGGCTTGCACATTATGCCTCTCCGACCGGGTGAGCGCCCGCACGCTCGTTTCGTGGGTTGGCTTAGGCATACGGAGGTCATTCCATGTCTAAGCATACGGAGTTCATTCCCAGTCTAAGATCGGACCAGACCGATGGTTGAGACAGTAGGACCAGCAGCAGGATCGGTACCACGCAGGGGTAACCAGGCCGATCCCCGACTTGCGTATTCTTCCTCTCAGGTCGGTTGAGTGCTCGCACGCTTGTTTCATAGGACCAGGCTGATCCCCGACTTGTACATTAGGCATACGGAGTTCATCCCCAGTCTAAGCATAAGGAGTTAATTCCCAGTCTAAGATCAAACCGGACCGAGGGTTTTGGCAGCAGGATCGGCAACACGCAGCGGGGATCGGGTCGATCCCCGTCTTTCGCATTCTGCCTCACCGACCGGTTGAGCACCCGCATGCCCGTTTCTTGGGTTGGCTTAGGCATAGGGAGTAATTCCATGTCTAAGCCCCAGCCGGATCGAGGGTTGTGCAGCAGGACCAACAGCACGAAGAGAGGGATCGGGCCGATCCCCGGCTTGCGCATTATGCCCCTCCGACGGGCACAGTGCCCGCACGCTCATTTCGTGGGTTGACTTAGGCATACGGAGTTCATCCCCAGTCTAAGCATATGGAGTTCATCCCCAGTCTAAGATCGAACTGGACCGAGGGTGGCGATAGCAGGATCGGCAGCACGCAGGGGGCTCGACACCCGCACGCCCGTTTCGTGGGTTGGCTTAGGCATAGGGAGTTCATTTCATGTCTAATCCCCAGTCGGACCAAGGGTTGGGGCAGCGGGACCGGTAGCACGCAGAGGGGGACTGGACTGATCCCCGACTTTCGCATTATGCCTCTTCGATCGGCTCAGCGCCCGTACGCTTGTTTCGTGGCTTGACTTAGGCATACGGAGTTCATTCCCAGTCTAAGATCAGACCAGACCGAGGGTTGTGGCAACAGGATCAACAGCACGCAGGGGGAGACTGGGCCAATCCTTGGCTTGTGCATTCTACCTCTCCAGCCGGCTGAGCGCCCGCACGTTCGTTTCGTGGGTTGGCTTCGGCATATGGTGTTCATTACATGTCTAAGCATACGAAGTTCATTCCCAGTCTAAGATCGGACTGGACCAAGGGTTGCGACAGCAGGACCAGCACAGGATCGATAGCATACAGGGGGGGATCGAGTGGATCCCTGACTTGCGTATTTTGGCTCTCCGACCGACTGAGTGCCTGCACGCTCATTTTGTGGGTTGGCTTAGGCATACGAAGTTCATTCCATGTCTAAGCCCCAGCCGAACCGAGGGTTGTGGCAGCAGAACCGGCAGCAGGATCGGTAGCATGCAGAAAGGGATCAGGCTGATCCTCGGCTTACGTATTATGCCTCTCTGACCGGCCTCTCCGATCGGCTGAGCGCCCGCACGCTCGTTTCGTGGGTTGACTTAGGCATTCGAAGTTCATCCCAGTCTAAGCATATGAAGTTCATTCCCAGTCTAAGATCAAACCAGACTGAGGGTTGCGGCAGTAGGATCGGCAGCACGCAGGGGGGATCGGGCCGATCCCCATCTTACATATTCTGCCTCTTAGATCGGATGAGCGCCCACACGCCCATTTTATGGGTTGGCTTAGGCGTAGGGAGTTCATTCCATGTCTAAGCCCCAGCCAGACCGAAGGTTGTGGTAGCGAGACCAACAGCACGTAGAGGGGGACCGGGTCGATCCCCGGCTTGTGCATTATAACTCTCCGACCGGCTTAGCTCTCGGACGCTTGTTTCGTAGGTTGACTTAGGCATACGAAGTTCATTCCAAGTCTAAGATCGGACTGGACTGAGGGTTACGGTAGCAGGATCGACAGCACGTAGGGGGGACAAGGTCAATTCTAGACTCGCACATTCTGCCTCTTCGACCGGCTGAGCACCCGCACGCTCTTTTTGTGGGTTGGCTTAGGCATACAGAGTTCATTCCATGTCTAAGCATACGAAGTTCATTCCTAGTATAAGATTGGACAGGGTCGAAGGTCACGGTAGCGGGACCAGCAGTAGGATCGATAGCACGCAGGGGGGTCCGAGTTGATCTCTGGCTTACGCATTCTGCTTCTCTGGCTGACTGAGTGCCCGCACACTCGTTTCGTGGGTTAGCTTAGGCATACGGAGTTCACTGCATGTCTAAGCCCCAGTCGGATCGGTAGGAGGACTGACAGCGGGATCGATAGTACACAAAAGGGACCGAGCTGACCCCAAGCCTGCGCATTATGCCTCTTCGACCGGCCTCTCTGGCTGGTTCAACGCCCGCACGCTCATTTCATGGGTTGTCTTAGGCATACGGAGTTCATCCCCGATCTAAGCATACAGAGTGCATTCCCAATTTAAGATCGAACCGAAACGAGGGTGGCGGCAGTAGGATCAGCAGCACGCAGGGGGGATCGGGCCAATCCTCGGCTTACGTATTCTGGCTCTCCGGCCGACTGACCGCCAACACTCCCATTTCGTGGGTTGGCTTAGGCATAGGGAGTTCATTCCATGTCTAAGCCCCAGTCAGACCGAGGGTTGTGGCAGCGGGACCGGTAGCACGTAGAGGGGGACCAGGCCGATCCCCGGCTTGCGCATTATGCCTCTTCAACCAGTTCAGTGCCCGCATGCTCATTTCGTGGGTTGACTTATGCATTCAGAGTTTATTCCCAGTCTAAGATCGAACCAGACCGAGGGTTAAGGCAGCAAGATCGAAGCACGCAGGGGGTGATCGGGCCGTTCCCTGGCTTGCGCACGCTCGTTTCATTGCTTGCCTTAGGCATACGGAGTTCATTCCATGTCTAAGTATACGGAGTTCATTCCCAGTCTAAGATCAGATCGGACTGAGGGTTGCGATAGTAGGACTAGCAGCAGGACCAGCAGCACGCAAGAGGGGACCGGGTCGATCCTCAACTTGCGCATTCTGCCTCTTCGGTCGGCTGAGTGCCCGCACGCTCATTTCTTGGGTTGACTTAGGCATACGAAGTTCATTCCATGTCTAAGCCCCAGCCGGACCGAGGGCTGTGGCGGCAGGACAGGTAACGGGATCGACAGCATGCAGAGGGGGACCGGGCTGATCCCTGGCTTGCGCATCATCCTCTCCGGCTGGTTGAGCACCCGTACTCTCATTTCGTGGGTTGACTTAGGCATACAGAGTTCATCCCAAGTCTAAGCATATGGAGTTCATTCCCAGTCTAAGATCTGACCAGACCGGGGGTTACGCAGCAAGATTGACAGCACGCAGGGGGGACCGGGCGATCCTCGACTTGCGCATTCTGCCTCTCTGGCCGGCTGAATGCCCGCACTCTCATTTCGTGGGTTGGCTTAGGCATACGGAGTTCATTCCATGTCTACGCCCTAACCAGATCGAGGGTTGTGGTAGTAGGACTGGTAGTGAGATCAGCAGCACGCAGAGAGGGATCTGGCTGATCCCCGACTTGCGTAATATGGCTTTCTGGCCGACCTCTCTGGCTGACTGAACACCCGCACGCTCGTTTCATGGGTTGACTTAGGCATACGAAGTTCATCCCCAGTCTAGACCAAACCCAACGATCTTGTTGCACACAGCTTACATTTACTCATATGTCTCTCACTTGTGCCCTCAAGAATTAGGTCGAGGTCCCGTCACATGAGGCATCGCGCATAGTACTCGTCCATTATTGATGTAGATGGGTCACATTGTCGCACCCCTGTCGCTCAGCTCAATTCCTGCTCGAACCGTTTAACCTTGTCGTGGTTGTTCCATATGGGCCATACCATGGCTTCATCTCTTGAACATGTCATGTTGCGACCTTGAGGCACCCTCATCGATCAATGACCCTCAGTAAAATGAATGACCACCCGCTTTGCCACTCATTGGTGCGTCCCACCGGACGTGACCCCTCACACCAACTGCACACTTGCAGCATCAGCCCACTGATGCGCCCCTCTGGGCATGGTGCTTAGGTCAACCACACTCATATGGCACCCTACATGATAGACCCTAGCACAGTGGCATTCAGGCACTTTGGTCATCTCTCAACTTGGGTCCTCTCGGCCCTTCCAAGGTCACCTCTCTAGGTGTGGCCCTCTGGCCAACCGCCCCCAAGACGACACCTTAAAGTGTGCTACTTGGTCTTTGCCCCCGGCTTAAACACCGTGCTCCATTGCCCAAGCTCCTCTATCTCAGCTCAGTCTCATGGGGAATTGATAGGTTTCCCCCACTTTTACTTGAAACTCAGCACAATATTACGCGCAACCATATCTCCTTGATGGTTCTATTGCTCGATAGTTTTGACTGCAGCCCAGTTCTTAGGGCATCCCAAAATCTGCTTATACTCGAAGAGCCACTGATCTAACAGCACTTCTAGCCCACTGATTTGCTTGACTCAAGGATTCACCCGTTCGATCCTCAAGGTCCACTGACCTGCACATCTGAGTCCTTGTCAACTGGCTGTTTCCCTTTTCTTGTTCCATTGGATTACATCCTGTCGTGGCCCACTGACCACCACTACTCGTGAAGCCTTCCCTTTCGGCCAATACAAGTTCGATATCCTGGTTCACACACACACTCTCATGATCTTCTGACCACAAGCACTCACGGTCCACTGACCAACGCAGCTCATGGTCCACTGACCATCTCGCTTGTGGCTTCAATCTTTAGCCACTTCATGCTCTTCTGTGTAGTAATCTCAGGCTTGGACCCGAATACTTCGGCTTGCACCCTTGTTGGGGCACCTGCACCATACAGCAAGTGCACACATTAGTAATTAATCTTGCAACTTGATAGCTCTTGCCCCTCAAAACATGGTTCACTCAGCCCACATGGCCTTACGCAACACCATTTCATGGTGTAAGCCCCTTTTCGCATCTCGGTCTCACTACGGTTCCTTCCACCATAAAGGCATCACATGCCGCAACATATGCCAACACCTTTTTCTAGGTGAAGCTAGACTCTGGTGCCCTTTTGCTTGGCATCCAAGAGTCTACTCGACAGCCATTTTACATAAGCCCAATATTTCCCGTAGCATGCATCATTGGCTCTTTCCTGAGCCCCCATAGGCACAAAACCTGCATTTGCGTCTCGATAGCTCCATTTGAGCTTAGCACCACCTCGGTTTCGCGTCACAAGACCTACACATGGGTCGTGTATATCTCACCACTGAGCCAACCTAGGCTCTGATACCAAATTGTCACGGTCCACGCGTTCCTCCTACTGAAACCACGCGATCGTGTGGCACCAAGACTAATCCTAGTCAAGGTCAGCCTTCTATCGAGTCCATTTTTCCACGGACGGATCAATTCCAGTCCTACAAGCCGCATGCCCATGAGCCTTTTCTGGCCCTGACCCATAGGGTCGCTCATTTTGAACTCTATAGTGAGGAACCCACTCCCATCATACAACAGTCCACGATCCTCAACCTAGCCCCCGAGCACCTAGCTCACCTCACGAGGCTGTAGATCTCGAGGTCCGATCATCGATTGCCCTTAGGGACACACAGTCCTATTTCTCATGATATTATAGCTTCTTGACATGGGGAGTACCCAACACCATGCCCGCACGTATGATGCGCAAGCTTTCGTATCAAGTTTACGCAAGCACCTCAATTAAGCTGGTCAGCAGCCAGCTCAGAGCCTTTAGGCTCATCTCATCCCACGGGACTCGGTTCTTAGGGCTTACGCCCTTTAGCATCATTATTGGCCGTCCGCACGCATGACTGACACCCAACATCATGCTAGTCCCGAAAGGGACTCAAGTGGACTGCCCCAGCTGCAGCACACCAGTCGCCCGTACGCAAGGTTGACACCAACCTTTATGCTAGTCTCGCAAGGGGACCAGCCGCCCGCATGCATGGTTGACACCAACCATCATGCTAGTCCCGCAAGGGACTTGGGAGGACTGCCCCCAGCTGCAGTCCACCAGCTGACCAGTCACAGGGGTCTAGCACCGTGCCTGCCTGCTAGCCCGTGCATCCCTCAGGCTCGAGGCCATCCCTCCCACATAAACGCCATCGTATGATCTTTCCGGCTCAAAGAGGGGAAATCGAGGGGCCTAATGATCTCTACCATCAAACCCCATGGTTCAACGCAAAGGCACGATACGAGGCCCGTCGGCCCCAACCGCCCCCGGGTTTACCGTGACTCGAGGAAACATCGTGCCACGCTCATGACCCTACGATGTCCGCCCACCTAGCCACCAGCAGTGACTAGGAGTAGCTCACTTCAGACTAGCCAGGCCCCCACCTGCCCACTAGCCAAGGGGGTGGTGGAGAGCTGACACCAGACGTCCCCCTATAAAGAGCGTTAGAGATTTTCCCAATCTGCTACCAGTGACCGTAAGAATGTCTAAAACAGGGACACTTTTCTACCCAACCACCTCAGGGCCTTTCTCCGGCTAACTCAGGGCCCCGTAACCTTCCTCTAGGTCACCATCACTCCTTGACTCTGCTCGTTGCTCCACCAACCCACTCGAAGGTGCTCGCACATGGCTTCGACCGACAGCACCTGTCTGGCTAGCTGGTCCTAGGGCACCGATGTAATGCCTTATACTTACCTGCATATCTCAGGGTTTAGGACATGGACCATCCACACACGATGTCCCCAACCTATTCTCATGCTCGGAATGCCGGCACACTGCTTCCACAGATAGCACCCGCCAGGCTACTTAGCTTGAGGGTGTCCGACCACTATCTCGAACTTCCCCGCGTATCATGCAGCTCAAGGCTCCCATTGCCCCCACAACATGCATGTTAGCATCATGTTCCCAAGCTCCGAATGCACACCCACAATTCTTAGAACCGCTTTCCCGCCAGCTCGGTCTCGACCGCTACTTGGTCCAGGGTCAGTCATGGCAGGACCAAGGCCTGACCATCACACTCTCCCCCACTTACTATGTCGATGCCCTCATCGACGTCTAGACCAAACCCAACGATCTTGTTGCACACAGCTTACATTTACTCATATGTCTCTCACTTGTGCCCTCAAGAATTGGGTCGAGGTCCCGTCACATGAGGCCTCACGCACAGTACTCGTCCATTATTGATGTAGATGGGTCACATTGTCGCACCCCTGCCGCTCAGCTCAATTCCTGCTCGAACCGTTTAACCTTGTCGTGGTTGTTCCATATGGGCCATACCATGGCTTCATCTCTTGAACATGTCATGTTGCGACCTTGAGGCACCCTCATCGATCAATGACCCTCAGTAAAATGAATGACCACCCGCTTTGCCACTCATTGGTGCATCCCACCGGACGTGACCCTTCACACCAACTGCACACTTGCAGCATCAGCCCACTGATGCGCCCCTCTGGGCATGGTGCTTAGGTCAACCACACTCATACGGCACCCTACATGATAGACCCTAGCACAGTGGCATTCAGGCACTTTGGTCATCTCTCAACTTGGGTCCTCTCGGCCCCTCCAAGGTCATCTCTCTAGGTGTGGCCCTCTGGCCAACCGCCCCCAAGACGACACCTTAAAGTGCGCTACTTGGTCTTTGCCCCTGGCTTAAACACCGTGCTCCATTGCCCAAGCTCTTCTATCTCAGCTCAGTCGCATGGGGAATTGATAGGTTTCCCCCACTTTTACTTGAAACTCAGCACAATATTACGCGCAACCATATCTCTTTGATGGTTCTATTGCTCGATAGTTTTGACTCCAGCCCAGTTCCTAGGGCATCCCAAAATCCGCTTATACTCGGAGAGCCACTGATCTAACAGCACTTCTAGCCCACTGATTTGCTTGACTCGAGGATTCACCCGCTCGATCCTCAAGGTCCACTGACCTGCACGTCTGAGGCCTTGTCAACTGGCCGTTTCCCTTTTCTTGTTCCATTGGATTACATCCTGTCGTGGCCCACTGACCACCACTACTCGTGAAGCCTTCCCTTTCGGCCAATACAAGTTCGATATCCTGGTTCACACACACACTCTCGTGATCTTCTGACGACAAGAACTCACGGTCCACTGACCAACGCAGCTCATGGTCCACTGACCATCTCGCTTATGGCTTCAATCTTTAGCCACTTCATGCTCTTCTGTGTAGTAGTCTCAGGCTTGGACCTGAATACTTCGGCTTGCACCCCTGCTGGGGCACCTGCACCATACAGCAAGTGCACACATTAGTAATTAATCTTGCAACTGATACCTCTTGCCCCTCAAAACAAGGTTCACTCGGCCACGTGGCCTTACGCAACACCATTTCATGGTTGTAAGCCCCTTTTCGCATCTCGGTCTCACTACGGTTCTTCCACCATAAAGCATCACATGCCGCAACATATGCCAACACCTTTTTCTAGGTGAAGCTAGACTCTGGTGCCCTTTTGCTTGGCATCCAAGAGTCTACTCGACAGCCATTTTACATAGGCCCAATATTTCCCGTAGCATGCATCATTGGCTCTTTCCTGAGCCCCCATAGGCACAAAACCTGCATTTGCATCTCGATAGCTCCATTTGAGCTTAGCACCACCTCGGTTTCGCATCACAAGACCTACACATGGGTCGTGTATATCTCACTACTGAGCCAACCTAGGCTCTGATACCAAATTGTCACGGTCCACGCGTTCCTCCTACTGAAACCACGTGACCGTGTGGTACCAAGACTAATCCTAGTCAAGGTCAGCCTTCTATCGAGTCCATTTTTCCACGGACGGATCAATTCCAGTCCTACAAGCCGCATGCCCATGAGCCTTTTCTGGCCCTGACCCCGTAGGGTCGCTCATTTCGAACTCTATAGGGAGGAACCCACTCCCATCATACAACAGTCCACGATCCTCAACCTAGCCCCCGAGCACCTAGCTCGCCTCACGAGGCTTTAGATCTCGAGGTCTGATCATCGATTGCCCTTAGGGACACCCAGTACCATTTCTCATGATATTATAGCTTCTTGACATGGGGAGTACCCAACACCATGCCCGCACGTATGATGCGTAAGCTCTCGTATCAAGTTTACGCAAGCACCTCAATTAAGCTGGTCAGCAGCCAGCTTAGAGCCTTTAGGCTCATCTCATCCCACGGGACTTGCTTTTTAGGGCTTACGCCCTTTACCATCATTATCGGCCGCCCGCACACATGACTGACGCCCAACATCATGCTAGTCCCGAAGGGGACTCAGGTGGACTGCCCCAACTGTAGCACACCAGTCGCCCGCATGCAAGGTTGACACCAACCTTTATGCTAGTCTCGCAAGGGGACCAGCCGCCCGCATGCATGGTCGACACCAACCATCATGCTAGTCCCGCAAGGGACTTGGGTGGACTGCCCCCAGCTGCAGTCCACCAGCTGACCAGCCACAGGGGTCTAGCAGCGTGCCTGCCTGCTAGCCCGCGCATCCCTCAGGCTCAAGGCCATCCCTCCCACATAAACGCCATCGTATGATCCTTCCGGCTCGAAGAGGGGAAATCGAGGGGCCTAATGATCTCTACCATCAAACCTCATGGTTCAACGCAAAGGTGCGATACGAGGCTCACCGGCCCCAATCACCCCCGGGTTTACCGTGACCCGAGGAAACATCGTGCCATGCTCGTGACCCTACGATGTCCGCCCACCTAGCCACCAGCAGTGACTAGGAGTAGCTCACTTCAGACTAGCCAGGCCCCCACCTGCCCGCTAGCCAAGGGGGCTGTGGAGAGCTGACACTAGACGTCCCCCTATAAAGAGCGTTAGAGATTTTCCCAATCTGCTACCAGTGACCGTAAGAATGTCTGAAACAGGGAGACTTTTCTGCCCAACCACCTCATGGCCTTTCTCCGGCTAACTCAGGGCCCCGTAACCTTCCTCTAGGTCACCATTACTCCTTAACTCTGCTCGTTGCTCCACTAACCCACTCGTAGGTGCCTGCACATGGCTTCGACCGACAGCACCTATTTGGCTAGCTGGTCCTACTTCCACAGCACTCGGAATGCCGGCACACTACTTCCACAGATGGCACCAGCCAGGCTACTTAGCTTGAGGGTGTCCGACCACTGTCCCGAACTTCCCCGCGTATCTTACGGCCCAGGGCTCCCATTGCCCCCACAACATGTTACATCATGTTCCCAAGCTCCGAATGCACGCCCGCAATCCTTAGAACCACTTTCCCGCCAGCTCGGTCTCGATCGCTACTTGGTCCAAGGTCAGTCATGGCAGGACCAAGGCCTGACCATCACACCAGGCTTGCGCATTCTGCCTCTCCGGCCGACTGAGCGCCGGCACACCCGTTTCGTGGGTTGGCTTAGGCATAGGGAGTTCATTTCATGTCTAAGCCCCAGCTGGACCAAGGGTTATGGCAGCGGGACCGGTAGCTCACAGAGGGGGACCTGGCCAATCCCTGGCTTGCGCATTATGCCTCTTCGGTTGGCTCAATGCCCGCATGCTCGTTTCGTGGGTTGACCTATGCATACAGAGTTCATTCCCAATCTAAGATCAGACCGAACCGAGGGTTCTGGCAGCAGGATCGACAGCACGTAGGGGGGGATCGGGCTGATCCCCGGCTTGCGCATTCTGCCTCTCCGACCAGTTGAGCGCCTGCACGCTCATTTCATGGGTTGGCTTAGGCATACGAAGTTCATTCCATGTCTAAGCATACGGAGTTCATTCCCAATCTAAGATTTTGAGCCACAGTGCACATGCTGGGCTTGGGCATGTGCTGGTGGCATATTTTTTTCACCCGGGGCACCATCGCCGGAGAGCCGAACCGGTGGCATTGGGGGTTCCGATGATTGGGGGGTCGGGGGGGTGTGCGCACATGATGTGTGATGGGTGCAGGTAGTTGGCCCTTTTATTGGCCCCCTATCCCTCATCAAACCTCAAGAACTGACACCCCCTTAAAGAGCATTTGAGATTTTATAGGTTTGCTGCCAGTAGCCATCAAAGTGTCTAAAATGGGGACACTTTTTTCAAACGGTCACGAAATCTTCTCCACTTCGAGTTTTTAGCTGAATTTTTTTGTGCATGCCAAAAAAAATGCAAGTATCATCTCTACCAAATTTAGGGACTAAAATCTTTCTAAAAATATTTTAAAAAATCTCGAACCACAAAAATTTTCAAAAATTATGAAAAATAGAAAACGGGTCGTCCTTCCACGAAACTTCACATGAAGGCTTAGGGGACCATTGTATGAATTTACAAGCCATAAAAATGGCATTAGTAGGGCAGAAATATGAAGATGTGCTTGAACCCACCTACCATCTGTTCGATCCCCGGCTTATGCATCCTACCTCTCTGGTCGACTGAGCGCCTGCACGCTCGTTTCATGGGTTGACTTAGGCATATGGAGTTCATCCCTAGTCTAAGCATATAGAGTTCATTCCTAGTCTAAGATCAGACCGGGCTGAAGGTTACGACAGTAAGATTGACAGCACGTAGGAGGGACCGGGTCGATCCCTGGCTTGCACATTCTACCTCTCCGGTCGGCTGAGTGCCCGCACGCCCGTTTTGTGGGTTGGCTTAGGCATAGGGAGTTCATTCCATGTCTAAGCCCCAGTCGGACCGGGGGTTGTGGCAGCGGGACCGGTAGCACACAGAGGGGGATCGAGTCGATCCCCGGCTTGCGCATTATGCCTCTCCGATCGGCTCGCACGCTCATTTCGTAGGTTGACTTAGCCATACGGAGTTCATTCCTAGTCTAAGATAGGACTGGACGAAGGTTTGCGGTAGAAGGTCGACAGCACGTAGGGGGACCGAACCGATCCCTGGCATGCGTATTCTACCTCTCCGGTCGGCTGAGCACCCGCACGCTCGTTTCGTGGGTTGGCTTAGCATATAGAGTTCATTCCATGTATAAGCATACGGAGTTCATTCCTAGCCTAAGATCGGACTGGACCGAGGGTTGCGGCAGCAGGACCAGCAGCAAGATTGGCAGCACGCAGGGGGGACTGGGCCGATCCCCGACTTGCGTATTCTACCTCTCCAACGGGCTGAGCGCTCGTACGTCGTTTCGTGGGTTGGCTTAGGCATACGAAGTTCATTCCATGCCTAAGCCCCAACCGGACCAGAGGGTTGTGGTAGCAGGACCGGCAACGGGATCGGTAGTGGGATCGACAGCATGCAGAGGTAGACCGGGTCGATCCCCAACTTGTGCATTCTGCCTCTCCGACCGGTTGAGCACCCGCACGCTCGTTTTGTGGGTTGGCTTAGGCATACAGAGTTGATTCCATGTCCAAGCCCCAGTCAGACTGAGGGTTATGGCAGTAAGACCGGTAGCGGGATCGGCAGCATGCAGAAGAGGACCGGGCTAATCCCTAGCTTGCACGTTATGCCTCTCCGGTCGGCCTCTCCGATCGACTGAGCGCCCGCACACTCATTTCATGGGTTGACTTAGGCATACGGAGTTCATCCCCTGTCTAAGCATACAGAGTTCATTCTCAGTCTAAGCGTACGGAGTTTATCCCCAGTCTAAGCATACGGAGTTCATTCCCAATCTAAGATCGGATCGGACCGAGGCTTATGGTAGCAGGATCAAAAGCACATAAGGGGGACCAAGCCGATCCCCGGCTTACGCATTCTGCCTCTTCAGCTGACTGAGCACCTGTACGCTGTTTCATGGGTTGGCTTAGGCATAGGGAGTTCATTCCATGTCTAAGCCCCAGCCGAACCGAGGGTTGTGTCAGCGGGATCGATAGCATGCAGAGAGGGACCAGACCGGTCCTCGACTTACGCATTATGCCTCTTCAGCTCGTTTCGTGGGTTGACTTATGCATACGAAGTTCATTCCAAGTCTAAGATCGAACCAGACCGAGGGTTGCGGCAGTAGGATCGACAGCACGCAAGGGGGATCAGGTCGATCCCTGACTTGCGCAATCTGCCTCTCCGACCGGTTGAGCGTCCGTACGCTCATTTCGTGTGTTGGCTTAGGCATACGGAGTTTATTCCATGTCTAAGCATACAGAGTTCATTCCCAGTCTAAGATCGGACTGGATTGAGGGTTGCAGCAGACCAGCAGCAAGATCGACAACACGCAGGGGGGACCGAGCCAATCCCCGGCTTGCGTATTCTGCCTCTCCGAACGGCCTCTCCGGCCGGCTGGGCGCCCGCACGCTCGTTTCATAGGTTGACTTAGGCATATGGAGTTCATCCCCAGTCTAAGCATACTGAGTTCTTTCCCAGTCTAAGATTAGATCGGATCGAGGGTTACGATAGCAAGATCGACAGCACGCAGGGGGGATCGAGCCGATCCCCGTCTTGCACATTCTGCCTCTCCAACCGGCTGAGTGCCTGCACGCTCGTTTCATGGGTTGGCTTAGGCATAGGGAGTTCATTCCCTGCCTAAGCCCCAGTCGGACCGAGGGTTGTGGTAGCGGGACTAGTAGCACACAAAGGGGGGCCAGGCCGATCCTCGGCTTGTGCATTATGCCTCTTCGACTGGCTGGGAGCCCGTACGCTCGTTTCGTGGGCTGGCTTAGGCATACGGAGTTCATTCCATGTCTAAACCCTAGTCGGACCGAGGGTTGTTGTAGCAGGACTGGCAGCAAGATCGGCAGCACACGGAGGGTGACTGGGCTGATCCCCGGCTTACGCATTATGCCTCTCCAGCCAGTTGAGCTGTCGCATGCTCATTTCATGGGTTGACTTAGGCATACGGAGTTCATCCCCAGTCTAAGCATACGAAGGTCATTCCTAGTCTAAGATCAGATCGGACCAAGGTTTGCGATAGCAGGATCGATAGCACGTAGGAGGGACCAGGCCGATCTCGGCATATGCATTCTGGCACTCCGGCCGGCTGAGAGCTCGTACGTCCGTTTCGTGGGTTGGCTTAGGCATAAGGAGTTCATTCCATGTCTAAGCCTTAGCCAGACCGAGGGTTGTGGCAACGGGACCGGTAGCACGCAGAAGGGGATCGGGCTGATCCTCGACTTTCGCATTATGCCTCTTCAGTCGGCTTAGCAACCGCACGCTCGTTTCATGGGTTGACTTATGCATACGAAGTTCATTCCCAGTGTAAGATCGAACTAGGCCGAGGGTTACGGTAGCAGGATCGACAGCACGTAGGGAGATCGGGTCGGTCCCTGGCTTGTACATTCTGCCTCTCCGACCGGCTGAGTGCCCGCATGCTCATTTCGTGGGTTAACTTAGGCATACAGAGTTCATCCCCAGTCTAAGCTTACGGAGTTCATTCCCAGTCTAAGATCGGACCAGACCGAGGGTTGCGATAGCAAGATCGGTGCACATTCTACCTCTTCGGCTGACTGAGCACCCGCACGCCCGTTTCGTGGGTTGGCTTAGGCATAGGGAGTTCATTCCATGTCTAAGCCCTAACCAGACTGAGGGTTGTGGCAGCTAGATTGGCAGCACGTAGAGGGGGACCGGGTCGATCCCCAGCTTGCGCATTATGCCTCTTCGGCCAGCTCAGTGCCCGTACACTCATTTTGTGGGTTGACTTAGGCATACAGAGTTTATTCCTAGTCTAAGATCGGACTGGACTGAGGGTTAGGACAGTAGTATCAACAACATGCAGGGGGGATCGGGTCGGTCCACAGCTAGTGCATTCTACCTTTTCGGTCGGCTGAGCGTTCGCATGCTCATTTCATGAGTTGGCTAAGGCATACGGAGTTCATTCCAGTCTAAGATTGGACCGGATCACGGGTTGTGGCAGCAGGACTAGCAGCAGGATCGGTAGCACATAAGGGGGATCGAGCCGATCCCCGGCTTGTGCATTCTGCCTTTCCGACCAGTTGAGCGCCTGCACGCTCGTTTCGTGGGTTGGCTTAGGCATACAAGTTCATTCCATGTCTAAGCCCCAGTCGAACTGAGGGTTGTGGTAGCAGGACTGGCATCGGGATCTGCAGCACGCAGAGGGGGACTGAGCTAATCCCCAGCTTGCATATTATGCCTCTCCGTCTGGCCTCTCCGGTCGACTGAGCGTCCGCACGCTCGTTTTGTGGGTTGACTTAGGCATACGAAGTTCATCCCTAGTCTAAGCATACGGAGTTCATTCCCAGTCTAAGATTGGATCAGACCGAGGGTTACGGCAGCAAGATCGGTAGCACATAGGGGGACTGGGCCGATCCCTGGCTTACGCATTCTGCCTCTCCGACTGACTGAGGGCCCACACGCCCATTTCGTCGGTTGGCTGAGGCATAGGGAGTTCATTCCATGTCTAAGCCCCAACCGGATCGAGGGTTGTGGCAGCGGGAGTGACAGCACGCAGTAGGGGACCGGGCCGATCCCCGGCTTGTGCATTATGCCTCTCCGGTCGGCTCAGCGCCCGCATGCTCATTTCGTGGGTTAACTTAGGCATACGGAGTTCATTCCCAGTCTAAGATCGGATCGGACCGAGGGTTGCAGCAGCAAGATCGACAGGATGCAGAGGGGATAGGGCCGATCCCCAGTTTGTACATTTTACCTCTCCGACCGACTGAGCGCCCGCACGCTCGTTTCGTGGGTTGGCTTAGGCATACGAAGTTCATTCCGTGTCTAAGCCCCAGCCGGACCGAGAGTTCTGACAGCAGGATCGACAGTGGGATCGGCAGCATACAAAGGGGGACCAAGCTGATCCCCGGCTTACGTATTATGCCTCTCTATCCGGCCTCTTCAGTCGGCTGAGCTCCCGCACGCTCGTTTCATAGGTTGACTTAGGCATACGGAGTTCATCCCCAGTCTAAGCATACGGTGTTCATTCCCAGTCTAAGATCGGATTAGATCGAGGGTTACGACAGTAGGATCGGTAGCACGCAGGGGGGACCGAGCCGATCCCTGGCTTATGCATTCTGCCTCTCCGACCGACTTAGCACCCGCACGCTCATTTCGTGGGTTGGCTTAGCCATACGGAGTTCATTCCATCTCTAAGCCCCACGGATCGAGGGTTGTGGCAGTAGGACCGACAGCATGCAAAGGGGGATCGGGTCGATCCCCGGTTTGCACATTATGCCTCTTCGATCGACCTTTTCGGTCGACTGAGCGCCCGCACGCTCGTTTCGTGGGTTGACTTAGGCACATGGAGTTCATCCCCAGTCTAAGCATACGGAGTTCATTCCCAGTCTAAGATCAGACCTGTTCGAGGGTTGCGGCAGCAGGATCGGTTGTACGCAGGGGGACGGGGCTGATCCTCGGCTTA